>JAVGWX010000001.1:122216642-122439392 GCA_036924085.1 Ariolimax columbianus
TGTGAGGAAAACTACAACAAATCGCCACTTAATACCCTTTTCAGAGTGCACAAAAGAGTAAATCTACTCATTGAGGGCATTCAACGACAACAACATTAAAAACTAATAATTTTCAACAAACAAAATGTGATTCAACTTTTAAGATATACATACATACTGACTGGCAGTTAATGATGCATTAGTAAGTCAGTAATTAACTCACAAAAATGTTGTAACCTAATAAGTTAGGGCACCCCTACCTTGTACCGTAGTGTTCCTCTGTAAACTGTTTTTGCTGCCTGCATGCTGTATATCTTCAAGTACTCTGTTGAATCTCTGTTTGGTATATCTTCCAATTCATAGTCCTCTATAAGACCATGTACAATCTCTGGTCTGTCGAAGATGTGACCTTCTGGTACTTCAACAACCTGGAAGGCAATTACTGAAATGATCTCTGACTAATGTCTAGAAAATTGGATATCAACTAAAAACAAAAATTACAGAAGGTAATTTTCTACATGCATATCCACTGCCTGGATCTAGGGTGTCGTGGCATGGTTTCTAGGGGGGAGGGGAGTTTGTATTGTTTGGGGGAGGGGGGGGGGGGGTCTTTGCATGGTTTATGGGAGGTCTTGATGTGGTTTCTGGGGCATTTTGGTGGTGAGGAAAGAATAAAGCCACTGCCGGTATGTTGCAAAAGGTGACTTAGCTTCGTAAGATAGAAAGGTGCATGTTTAGAAAGGAGTAGACCTCTCTTTTGAGTATCTCTAGTGTCCAAGGTGTCACATGGATCTACTACCTGGGACATGCAGGCGTCCGGGGCAATGATAGAGCTGATGCAGTGCCGGAACGAGCTGTTGTGAGCGATGAGAGACAGGATTGAGTTGATCATGGCAGTTATGGATACTCTACAGAATGACGAAAGACAGGGTTGAGTTGATCATAGCAGTTATGGGCAGTCTACAGAATGATGAAAAGACAGAAGGTCAGGAAAATGCATATGTGTAGAGGATGATAAATTTAGGAGTGACTAGGGGAGAGGAGAGAAAGTGTGTCGTGCCTGGAATGATCAGAAGAACACAAAATCAACACTTGACTGGGACTTTGACTGGGAATAGATATAGCCTTAGCTTGTTGGTTGAACAAAGTATGGAACACATACAGGAATGTCCATTGTGTGATGATGTTGGTTCTTAGAATCAAGGTGACTAAAGAGAGTTGTGCATAGGGCTAGTAACCTCATTGTGTAAAATATATTTCTATAGAAACTATCACTGTAAGAGTATGCAAATTGCTTTGACACAGTCTTCCTGGAGGAGGCTAACTTGTAGTAATGGCCCTGTGCTCTGGTTGGTGGGAAAAAAGACAAGACAAATTCATGCTTGCATTCACACACATAAACACACAAGACAACAGAACAACACAAAGAGAGACCAATTAAATTGTTTCTTTCACCAAAAATGAACTAAATATATTCAATCTTTTATATAAGGTTATTCTAAAATAGAACAATATTAAATACACATTTTAAAGTGTCCTAAACCTTTAAGTTATTCAAAGATATAAACATAATTTTGTACATGAATCTATGCAATGGGATTGTACAAATAAATAAATTCTCACATTTCCATCCTTAATAAATCTTGCCTTGCGCATGGCACTGATAAACATACCTTTAGGATACCAGCTGCAAGAAAAATGTTCAATAAGTGAAAAAAGCAACAATGTTAATGTTACAAATTTTATACAGGCCTAGACAAACAGTCAATGGCTATTACAATATCTGCAGTTTGCAATAACCCAGCAAACCCTTTGAAAATGCAGGAGGAAGCAGACCCTTATATAAAATGCATTCCAAAGTCAGATGCACTGGGCTGACAGGTGCAAAATAAAAACATAGGGCAACGCACACTACCTTGGAGAATGGAGAAATAAGGCTAACGTAAAAACAAAACAACCATTTGGTGCAAACAATAGTTAAATCACCCAACAGGTGCAAAACATGGATCCAAATAAAAAATACTATAACTGTATATGTATATAACCAAAATATATAGATAAATGGGGGCTACAGTTTACAATTAATTCCATTTTTTAATGTTCTTTATAACCTAAAGAGAAGCTGGTGGCCAAATAGTTTGGATATTAGTCTTCTGCCAAAGAAGACACAGGTTCAAATCCTTGATAAGGTGTAGATTTTTTTTTTCTATCAGAGGGTAAAATAAAAATCTAGCCTATATGCAGGGATGAGTGACCTTTATTCCTCAGCTCTATAAATTATTCTTGCAGACCCAGCAATTGGATTAAATGCAAATAATTATAGTTTTTTTTTAGTTATGACACAAAATAATGTAAAATGACAGGAATGGGATAAAGTAACGAGTACTTAAATATTGTGAATGACAATTCTATCTAAATGTTCAAGAATGAAATAGAACAGGGATATCACTCCAGTAGCTGTGAGACTATCCTCGGTTACCCTAAATTTGAAATCAAACATGGATTGAGCAAGGAGTTTCAGCTGAGAAGCTGAAACACAAGTGTGTACAAACAATGAGCTACATTAACATCAGTATCCTTACATATCATCATTTACTCACAAAGATTGAGCACCAATGAGCCCATCCATAGTGCAGTGATGTCAATTCTGCATAGCATAACATAACTGCTATCTAATAGGATTTTGTGAAACCATGACTAACCATTGTGAACATTTACATAATTAGAACACAAATTGAAGAAACAAAATTACAAAGACAGATCAACAACAGAAAAAAAAATTCTTTGATAAACACATACAAAATTGCATAAAAATAGAACGGGTTGCCACAAGACAAGTTACTGAACCACATAACAATTAAATACAGTAGTAACCAAGATAGTAACATTGGAAAATGTTTCTGTTATATCATATAAGCAGTTGCAAAAGCCTGTCAAATCAGGAGTAGCAACATTAGTTTAAAGCAATCACTAGAAAAGGATACTTGATCAAATAAGTATGAGATATTGTAGTTTCTTTACAAGTATTCAGTAGGCTCACCTTGTCATATGAAAGATCTCACATCATTTAGGGACAAAAAGGATAAGCGCCTCATTTTCTCAGGGATTGAATGAAGTAAAGAATAATAATAATAATAATAATAATAAGAAGAAGAAGAAGAAGAAGATTAAGAAAAATTAAAAAAATAAAAAGGAAGATGATAAAGAAAAAAATTGAAAAAAGGAAGAAAAAAAGTGAAAAAAAGAAGAAAGAAGAAAAAGGCAGAAGAAAAAGAAGAAGAAGATAAAAACAAGGAAAACAGAAAAAAGAAGAAGATAAAGAGAAAGAAGACGAACAAGCTAAAACAAAGATTGATTGCAAACTCTTACCTAAACTTATATCTCAAAGGTCCATTGGAAAATTCAGGAGCTGGTATACCCCCACACAGAGACACATAACTGGTCAACTTGTTATCGTTAGTTTGATCAGGTAAAATTAAATCAGTTATTAATCAAAATCAGGTTATAAAGTAAATCAAATATTAATCAAGATCAGGTAAAAATTAAATAAATTATGAATCAAGAGAGGATTCAAAAGCTCACTATTTTTGTGTGTTTATCGGGTGTTAAAAAAACAACAATCTAGTCTACACATTGTGTGATGATGCTTTATCTAGCTTCTTTACAAGAACAAGAAAATCATTTTGACACTTAATGTTTGCCTGGGTCATTTTGTGTGACAAAGACAAGAATAGCACCACTGCTCCACAGAAAGCATGTCATAAGAGGCGGCTAACTGTGTGACATTGAATAGCACCGGGGATCAAGATGCTGAGCAGCGCATGAGCTGCAGTGGTCAGCGACCCATAGCTGATTGCTAGCGTCAGGGCCAGCGAACCATAGCTGCCAAGACCCTTCTACACCTCCACGCGGTGATCCTGGATAACAGGCTGCAGCAGGGCAGACTGGCTAAGGAGAAGGGATCGAAGAGGGAATGCTAACCCAGTACTCAAAAAAGGCTTGCTGAAGTCGGATGTGTTGAACCGAAAGGTGCAAATTTCGCAGCCAAGCTGTAAACTACGACACAACGCATTCCATTCTCTGGACTTCATTCTGCTACTTAAGCCCTTTCAGGGTTTGGTAGTGGGAGATTGAGAATGAACAAAGAAGAAGAAGAATAATACCGGCCATGGTTAGATTACTTGCTAAGAGCAACATAGCATATATGGTGCCTAACAGGCTGCAGGTCTTGTTTGCTCTAGTATTGGAGTCTATTAAAATGGACTTGCACATTGGTTAACCACCCTCCAAGAAACTGGTGTATACAGACTCTCAGTCTTTTAAAATCGGTATAAAGACGTTGACTTGAGTTAAGTTAAAGAAGATTTCATTTATGGAGTCTTACTAGAGAGGAAATAATATGGCCACTGCACCCTAACATCATCATCAAGTGCTACACAGATCTGGCATAAGCTGTTGTGGAACTGAACAATTTCCCGTCATGAATACTGTTTATCAGCTCTGTCATGGACTGTCTTTGCTGTCACGAAGTTCAACTATCCAGAATTTTTGGGGATCATTCTCAATATTATTTCATAACAATTTTGCTCACTGTTGTCTTTGTGCTTCATCCATGCTCGTCTTATAGCATGTCAAGAAAATAGATTAATAATTTCATCTGATGTTTGTAATCAGTTGTCTTTCTGCTAATGTGTTGTTGTTGTTGTGTACCCACAATGAGTAGGTTACTTTTATGTGTGTCCTGAAAATGGCGTAAAGTGACGAGTTGCAGTAGCTTTCCTCACATCTCAAGCGTGCTGATGAATGTGGATCAGGGATCCTCTAGGCGGTTGGGCTATGCTTGCATTAATCAGCGTTTCGCTCACTACTACGGAGATCACGTCGAACCTTACCTTGTTAGCCAGACTGTTGTCCTCGACAACAGCCCATTTCCAGGACGGCCAACGAGGAGGTCAGATGAGTGTCTTGGCCAGTATATTTCTCCTGACCCTGGCTAACATTCTCTGATCACTGTGTTCTGCCTGACCAGACGTTAGCCTCATTGTCCCCTGCTGATGTGTGTAATAAGTTGTCTTTGTTCTGACGTGTGTAATTAATTGTCTGTGTTCTAATGTGTGCAATAAGTTGTTTTTATTCTGATTTGTGTAAACGTTGTCTTTATTATGATGTAATAAGTTATCTTCATTCTGATATAAGTTGTCTTTGCACAAGAATTTCCCTCTGCATTCCCTCCCCAATTAATTAATCTTCCTCGCTGATGGTGCGATTTCTTAACATTCTTCAATAAAAATACAACAGGCAGCTAAGGAGGGTTGTTCATGGGTCTAGCAATTTCATGGCAAAACAAATTATTACAGATATCCCCTCAACAATAGCAATTAAGTGTTTTCACTCAGCATTCTTGCAAGAAAGTCAACTGAAGTGGTATACTATGTTTCTACTGAACCCATAACTGGAAGGCACGTTTTTCAAGTAGGTTCCAGTATTTAATATTTAAAAACTCATCAAAGATCAAAATGTTTGATTGCAACCAAAAGTGAACCATATTCACATTATTTCTCAACATAGTCAACGTTGACTTGAACATATTTTAGGTATCGTGGCACCAGGTTCTTAATTCCAGTGTCGGAGAAGTCTGCCGCCAGTGTCTTCAACTATTCATTTACACCTGTCTGCAGTTCATCATCAGTTTCGAACTGCTGGGATACAACCCATTTCATTAGACGTATGAAAAGGTGATCATCACTTGGGACAAGATCAGGGCTGCAGGGCAGTTAGTCAAAGAGTTCCCACTGAAGTTCTAACAACAATTGAACTGTTTGACCTGTGGCGTGACGTCAAATATTATCGTGCAAAAGCACAATTCCAGCAAACGGAAATCCGAGTCTTTTGTTTTGAATAGTATGTTTAAGTTTCATCAGTGTCACAATAAGCCTTGGCATTAACTGTCTTTCCCTTTTAAAGAAAATCAAAAATAGAATTCTTAACCTCTGGCATGTTTGCCCTCCACATTCCTTCCAGTATTGTTTCTAACAATGACCAAAATATCTTAACTGTCTGATACTGATTTCATTCATCAATTTTCTTTGCACCTCTTATTTCTCAAAGACTTTCATATTTATTTTATTTTATTTCCAGAAGATGTGCCCTATTCTTCTGTATATCCACATTTCATCAGCATCAATTCTCTTCTTCATTCAGTTTTTTCAAAGCAAACACTAAAATAGTGTGGTCTCAACGACAGAGAGAAAGAAAGAGAAAGAGAGACAGAGAGAGAAAGAGAGAGAGATAGAGAGGACAGAGAGATTTATTGAAAGAAAGAGTGACAGGCAAAGAATGATTAAGAGAGAGACAGAGAGAGAGAGTGAATGACAGAGAAAGCGAGAGAGAGAGAGGAGGGATAGTCTGCCCATGTGTGTGCCAGCTTATTGTATCACTGAACATAATGTTCCACTAAATATCAACTAAATGACAGACACAAACTCTTCAACCTGTCCTCCCTGTTCTCTGATTGAGTCAATGCAACTCATGGCCAGCAGGTGATCAATGCCTGGATCTAGTCCTACTTCACTTAGGATGGTGATACCAGCAGCCTTTGCACTGAACATAAACAGTTAGAATGAGGTGTCTGTCTTGAACAAATTTGTCTATCAATCAATCAATAACTTCTCATTGTTGTCATCACCATAATGTACCATGCTGACTGGCATAGGTGATCATGAATTTGCACAAAATTATGATATGACTTCTGTTTATCAATATTGCTATTGACTGTCTTCCATATCATGAAGTTAGACCATCCAGTATTTTCTTTCATTGTCATTTTTTCCAGCAGTTTTGTCTATTGTAAGTGTGTGCCCCAACCCTGTTTCTGTCATGACATAACAACAAAAATTATTGTTATGTTCTGATACATGTAATAAGTAGCCTTAGATCATGTGTGACTGGTCAAGTGACTCTGAAGAACCAAACCTTGGTATGGCAAAGGTTTATTATTTAATAGAGATAAAATAAAAACCTAGAATGACCAGTCATGGCAATTGCTTGGGCAAGCTGCCTTAAATTTATCAGTCCTTCTAAAACTCTACTTGCAGGTCCCAGTAATAGAACAAAATCTGTAACAAAATAAGAAAAAGAAGAAGCACACTGACTAGCCTCAGTTCCTCCTTATTAGTCTTCTTCGCTATATGTAGGATTCTTAACATTCTTCGACAAACATTATTTCTGTTACTTCCAGTAATCTGATTGTCTTTTTCTCACATATTTACTTCATCTTTTGAATAATCCCTTTCTGGGGATGACAGAACAAGACAATGCACACTAAAATGCATATTATAATGGAAAATGAAAAGGACTGTATATGAGGATGACAATCTCATAAAGTAAAACAAACTGCTACAGAAGCAAGCCAGCAAGATCATAAAATGATTTAATACAGGCTTCCTCAAAGGAGGGCAACTGCAGTGCTGGCTACTTGACCCTAATGGAGCGAGACAGAAAGGATGGTAAAGTTAGTAATATTTGAGATTCGTGAAATAGAAACAGTATTTTATTTTATCTCTGAGGGGAGTCAAAAGGTAACTGCAATATTAAGTGCTTTCATTCCTACTTGTGTATATCGTGTTAATAACAAATATGAAGGTTTCTTGTCTACTCCCACTCAAAGAAACTAGCTGCAACTGTTCAATATTTTCAAAGTTTGTTTGCTAAGGTTTTCAGCTATTTTTGGCCCAAAATACGCTCCTTTCAACCACAGACACAGTTCTTTTGGCTATATTAGGAAAAGAAGATGTGCTGAGCTAAAAAGCATTACTCTGAAAAGGTCTGCAGCTTAAGCAATGCACAGAACCATTGAGGAGTGACTAATGCTCAAGTAAACCTTGCTGGTGGAGTCAAAACTAGCATCACGGTCCAGTGAAATATATTGATCAAGATCTCACATCACTTCCTTGTCATGGTTCCTGGAAATAGTCTGTATCACAACAGTCTGACCAATGAGGTGAGGATCAACACTGTAATCCCCATAGTGGTGAGCCTATTGAAAAGCCTCACATTGCAGTAAAGCCTGGAGCACTGCTATCCACCTTCTCAAGTATGCCTCAGGATGTAAGAAGAGCCACTGTAACCCACCACTGAAGAGACATCGTCAAAATAAAATGAACTGAAAACAAGTGACTTTGACAAGAAAATCAACTTGGCTGTAAATAAGTATCTGACAGCATTACAGTTAGGGAAGGCAAGTCAGTCTTGCATTATCAGGTTTCATATTCTTCTCCACCCACACCACACCCACCCAATACAATATCTGCTACCGGACTACGTCTATACTTCATACAATATACAGATTTTGCTTATAACAAGTGTAAAAAAAATATAGAAATCCACGTAGAAATAACATGATCTTTTGTATTTTCACTACAGTTGGAGCAGGAAGTAGTCATTGCAGTTGTCTTTGCACGAGACCTGTAACCAAGTATTTAATGTGCGTCTGTAGTAATTTCTGAAGAACTTTGTTTTATATACAGAGATGCCACTCCCTATGCACAACCCTTCTCAGCTGCTTTCAACATTGTTTTTTTTTCTTTTTTGTTTTTTTTTGTTTTTGCGTTCGCCTTATTCCTCCAATCCCCAAGGCGGAGTGCGTTGCACTGTGGTTTTTATTTTGCATCTGTCGGCCCAGTGCATCCGACTTCAGCATCTATTTTATGTAAGAGTCTGCTTCCTCCTGCATTTTCGAAGGGTTTGCTTCCCCGGGGTAACGGCCGGTGCTGTGATGGGGATCGAACCCAGCACCTTCTGGTTGTGAGTCGTGTCACTTAAACACTAGCCCACGCCGTCCTTTCAACATTGTTTATAATAGGGTGTAGTGAGCCTATTATATTAATTCCTTCTCAATTAGGGGCACCATCACACACACCCGCAAATATTTGCATGTATTCAATCATTTTGCTATTCATCTTCTGTAGTTACAGTTACACATTACAACTAAGCATAAAAATGAAAAGTCTTTATTAATCTAAAAACCAAGCAGTAAACAAAATATCCAATTATTAAGAAAAGAATTAAACTTAAATGTAATTAAATTTTAAAAGCAAGAAAAGTTAATAAACAAAAGACAATGAAACATTTAATTGCTGCTAATGATGATGAGTATCTTATGAGATTATTTACCTGTCATGCCCTGCTCTGATGATGTCATCTTCATAGCTGGCATTGATCATGCTTTTCTTACACTCAATACAACACTTAACCACTTGAGGGTGAAGATGAGCTGGAAGAAGGCTGATTCCATTACAGAAAAAAAGTTGGGATTAATGTACACTATTGGAAGAAATGTATGTGATTACATTACAGAAAAAGTAGGGATTAATGTATACTATTGGAAAAAATGTATGTGATTACATTACAGAAAAAAGTTGGGATTAATGTACACTATTGGAAGAAATGTATGTGATTACATTACAGAAAAAAGTAGGGATTAATGTATACTATTTGAAAAAAATGTATGTGATTACATTACAGAAAATAGTAAAGTAGGCATTAATGTACATTCTTGGAAAAAATGTATGTAAATGTTTTAATTAAGAGATGTTAAAACTTTGTTACGTAATTTTATGTCAACAACAAAAAAAGGCTTGGGGAATTGTGTACTGAGCACTGGCCCAAGGAGACGAACCTCCACACAACGCTATTTGGAAGCCTTGAGGAACTCTCCACGATAGCAACCTTTACCCAGAGAACTTCACTTCACGTGTTGACAAAATTTTTTTAATGTAGTGAACGAGAAGAAGAAAAAGAACATGTCTACTTTTCAAGATGGAAATATCTGATTTCCCTATGTGAATCTTGATGCCCTTACTGGGAAGGAAAGAATAAGATCACAATACTTTGGAAGCAAAGAATAGACTACTTTAACCTTACAAGCATGTCATAAAAAAAGTGGTTAATCTGGGTTGTGGATTAGGCTAGCAACCTCATCAGGGAGTGAAGAGTAAATCCAAGTCAGGTGAAACATACTGATCAAGACCCCCATCTCACATCCTTATTCGTGCTCCTGGAAACAGGATGTGTCACTGCAGTTTAGCCAATGAGAAGGGCATCAACACTGCAATTCCATTACTGAGGAACCTTACATTGCACTACAGCCAGGAGGATTCTCTTCCCCTCCCCAGTGCACCTTCTTAAGTATGCATCAGGATGTAGAAAAAGTAATTGTAAGCCACTACCAAAGAAAACCATCAAAAGTTAACGCAACTCAGCATGGGTAGTTGCGAATAACAACAGCTGTAACCTCATCATGTAAAAGGGATCAAGATGGTCAGCGACTCATGGTTGACTTCTAGTGTCAGGGCCAATGAACCAAAGCTGCCAAGACCCTTCTATACCTCCACGCGGTGATTCTGGATAACAGGCTGCAGCAGGGCAGACTGGCTAAGGAGAAGGGATCGAAGAGGGAATGCTAACCCGGTACTCAAAAAATGCTTGCTGAAGTCGGAGGTGTTGGACTGAAAGGTGCAAATATCGCAGTCAAGCTGTAAACTACGGCACAACGCATTCTGTTCTCTGGACTACATTCTGCTACTTAAGCCCTTTTGGTATTTGGTAGAGGGAAATTGAGAATGAACGAAGCCAAGCTAAGACAAGCCATCATGTAAAAAATATTGCTGTTGTAATCAGCAACTGTAAAAGCTCAGATACAGGCTCCCTGATCTACAGTTCAAACCTACATTCGCATTAGTAGCTGATTGCAAATGCTTGGAGATAGACTTCTTTTAAAAGGGACGAGTTGTAGTTTTTATTCTTCTTTTGATCACATCTTTGATGTTTACACTGTCAGATGAGTTCCTGTGATGAAATTGATTGTTGTTTGGAGCTCCTCTTTAGCTCCGTACAATTTTCAGTCTAGTGTTGAATTATTAGGCCAGTGTATCCTCCTCAACCATACAGGGGACAGTTCTGTTAAATACGCTAAACATTTTTTTTACTCAGTTCACATGTGCAAAGTTGTGAAGCAGAGACTTGAAGATTGCACATGTGTCTGGTCAGTCTGTTGCACCTTGTCCTAAGGAAAAGAATGGTGATCTATGCCTGTCGTTCATGGTTTTGATAGTCATTGTTTGATTAGTCATGTTCTCTTCTGAGCAGCAGTGATGGTTTATGCTTCACATTGAAGCAAAAAAGCTGAATGATACAGAATTGCTTATCATAAAAAGCAACAAAAATGGTTTACCCTTACTGGCAACAGTATCATATAATCAGCGAGCTAAAGATACAACCACTGCCAGAGGAGATACATCTTTGACATATTATTGCTGTAAGGAAGTCAGTTGCAGACATGGCCCTCATGCTCCTATTAGAACCAAAAAGGAAGGATGACCTCAATTAGATGGTATATTTACCAGACGACTACATCATGCTGGCTAACAATTTCCTGAAGTCTGCTAGTCTGTTGAGCAACATCCAGAAGGATAGTTTTGGCAGCTGGACAAAGACGACCCATGTAGTGTAGGTCAGTTTGTACAGCTGAAACTGTTGAAAAACAAATGGATAAAATTGTCATATAATTAAATGCTGAAGCAAAAAATTGGACATGATAATGCTTTAGAAATGTACAATGTTTGTATCCTTTGTCCCTTAAATTGATAAGAGTTTTTATCTTCATATGTGTTGTTCCTAGTCGTGAAGAAGATATTGTGGTTTAATATAAACCTGTTATAGCATTTGTGCACATGCAAACTGTTACATAAAAATTTACTCCATAAGCACTAAAGAGATCTTAGTCTTAGTTGACCTGCACTTTAACAGGGGCAGATGTCCCTGTGCAGGTCTTTGCTCTAGCATGAGCTGGATGTAGCCGGGTTACAGGATTTCCTGCTTAGCGAGCTAGGCACGAGCAGCTTATTACTCCACTGCATTGGGACAAGTGCCTTGGAGGGTGTTTAGTTAACCAGTGTGCGAGTCCATCTTAATAACTTCAAACATTAGAGCAAAATAGACCTACAGTCTGTTAGGTGCCATCTATGCTGTTCTAAACAAACCCCTAACCAGGGCTGGTATTATGGCATGCCACATAGTCGCCTATTAAGACATGCTCTCTATGAAGCAGTGGTGCTATTCTTGTCCTTGTCATACACAAAGACCCCAGCAAAGCACTCAGTAAAATGTATCTAGATTACGATCAACTCCATCAGGAAGTGGCAGTAAGCTTTGTACAACACAAACCAGCTGTCATGCTTTCAGGTTTATTACTTTACTTGATCCTTCCGCTGTTGAGGTCAAGTGTAGTGTTGAGCTGTAGGTCTCGCTTTTAGGCCAGAAGTGTTGCTGTGGTTGTTGTGAGCCCATTTTGGCATAGGATGTCTTTGATATTGTCTATCCATTTATTTGCCTCAGGGTCTTCCCTTGTGTCGAAACATTGAATTCCTTCTGTTATATGTTTTTAATGGCAACCGATCTAGTTTCATTCTCATTAGATGACCAAGCTACTCAACCTTCTGTCAATGAAGTTTGCTCTTGAATTTTAACAGAACAGATTCAGATTGAAATTATGTTTAGGCTAAAAATATTCAAATGCACAACAGTTGATTACAAATCTATTTGTAAATATTTTAATTCATTCTCCATGTGGAATCAGGGACCCTTGCTGGGAAGAAAAGAATAATCCACTGATTTTGCTATAAATTTTGCAAAAATAAAATAAGCAAGGTTGTGCTTGGGGCTAGAAACATCATCATGTGAACAAAAATCTTCTACACCTCCATGTGGTGATTTTGGACAACAGGCTGCAACAGGACAGACTGGCTAAGGAGAAAGGATCAAAGAGGAAAGGTTAACCTGATACTCAAAAATACCTGCTGAAGAAGGATGTGTTTGACCAAAAGGTGCAAATATCTCATTCAAGTTGTAAACTACAACACAACACTGGTTGTATACAGGGTCTTCTAAACCAGTATAAAGACGTTAAGTTAAGTTAAGTTTACACATTCTGTTCACGGACAATATCCTGCTACTTGCAAATCCCTGTTCAGGGCTTGGCAGTGGAAGACTGAGAATGAACAAAGAAGAAGTAGAAGAAGAATAGAGTGGAAATAATTAAACATTTTACAAACTGTCTTCACTATACTTAATGGTCCAAACTTATATTTGCAAATGGCCTATTTTTAAGGTCTATTTTTACCCTAACTGACAATTATCATTTTGGTCACCTTCCTAGTTGTGCACCCTCAATTTGTCCAGTATGCCCTTCATGTTGATCTTTTTTACATTTTGTAGAAAGTGCTATTCTCAGTCTATTTCTTCTTCAGCTTCTGCTCCTTGTGTGTTCATTCTGAAAATGATGTTATGACGTTGTGTCATAGTTCACATCAAGGCTGCAATGTCTGCATCTTTCAGCTCAACATATCCAGTTTCAGCTGGCTTTTTTGGTATTGAGTTTGCCTTCCCACTATGATCCCTATTCTCTTAGCCAGACTACACTAGTGCAGCCTGTATCCAGGGTCGGAATATGGTTTTTGGTCAGCTCTGGTTTGCTGCTAATGATGCAAGAAGCCAGCTATGAGTCACTGGCTAGTCAGCTTATTCACTCTATTGCATCTTCAGCACCCTTAGTATATTTAATAACATTGGTTGTTGTTGTTGTTGTTGGGAGTCACTCGCGTTGAGTTCATTTAACTTTTGATGTTTCTTTGGTGGTGAGTAACAATCGCTCTTCTTACATCACAAAGCGTGGTTGAGATAAGGGACAGGGGTTCTCCTGGCTGTAGTGCAATGCATGGCTTAATTATGGGCATAATAGTGTTATCACCACCTCATTGGTCTAACTGCTGTTATACAGCCTGTTTTCAGGAGTTCTACAAGTAAGTGGTGACCTATATATTTCACCTGGCCCTAATGTTACTCTTCACCTCCCAACAATATGGATAATCTGTACAGTTTATTATTTACTTTTTAAAATAAATTCCCCAAGCTTTGGTATTTATATATTTTAACTATTCATGAAGGGCAAAATAGACAGAAGGCAAAAGGCCTGCACATTATTATTATTTGAAATGACAAAGAAAAAGAAACTTGACATATGTTCTTCTTACACACTTACCAAGTGTGGTCTGCCAGGGTCTTTGTGTATGACAAGGACAAGAATAGCACCACTGCCCCACAGAGAGCATGTTGTAAGAGGCGACTAACTGTGTGACTTGGCATAACACTGGTCATGGTTAAGTGGTTTGTTTAGAGCAGCATAGATGGCTCCTAACAGGCTGCGGGTCTACTTTGTTCTAGTGTTTGAGTCTATTAAGATTGACTCGCACATAGGTTAACCACCCTCCATGGCACTTGTCCCAATGTAGCGGAGTAAAAAGCTGCTCGAGCCTAGCCTGCTAAGCAGGAAATTCTTTTCCCGGCTACATCCAGCTCATACCAAAGCTGGGACCTGCACAGGGACATCTGCCACTGTAGAAGTACAGGTACTAAGAACTAAGAAGAACTAAGAACACACTTACCAACTGTCACAGCATAATTATTCCTCAGTAAATAGCCCACACAAGGCCCTGATACCATCCCAGCTCCAAGCACTAGAACTTTCTTGGACATTTTATTTTCCTTCTATTGAAATTGTCAAATGCAAAGTTGCTACAAATGTAAATTAGCCAGCGTCATCTGTTTATGTGGCTAACCATTCAAATTGCTATCATTGTTCTATGGCCCACTTTGTTAAACTAGACAGCAGTGTAGATATCCAATCATTTGAGCTGATGTGGGACAGTTACACAGGGATCTGATAAACAAGAGATCTGTTATTAAGTTATGCAGTACAAACATTCACTGACCATATCATTTAGTTGCTATGCTTATTTTTGTTTGTTAAATAAACAAAAAAACAACAACAAAATGTAACTGTGTTAGACATCAAATAGACTACTTTAATCCTAGTTTAAGATTTCAAGTGCAAATGCCCACTGCTAAATTGTACTCTCTGATGAGGTGACAAAGCCAGGATCCTTGAACTTGCAGTCCAGGAATAATTATAATGGTTATTGTGTGTGTGTGTTGTGTATGCGTGCGTGTTTGTGTATGTGTATGCGTGCGTGCTTGTGTGTGTGTATGTTTATATGACATCTTATGTGAAAGGCTATGCAGATAAAGGTCATTGTGTGTGTTCTTGTATTAATATATATGTACAAAGATAAATGTTGTTTTATAGCAGACACCGTATTAAGGAATTATTTCATTATGATTGATCTCCAGCCGTATGTGGTATTTTGATAGCATCCGTTACTCGTTTCTCAGACTCTGAGCAGCCAGGTCCTTTTTCTAGTTGGGTCATCTGGATAATGCTATTGCTGAAGTAGAAACCCAGTTCCTTTGTTTTATATATATTTGTATAGAGCTATAATGAGTAGATTATGTTTTGATGGGGTAATCTTGCTCTTCTTCTTTGTCGATTCGTCATCAAAAGAACGTTTGAAAAGTTTGTGATGTGTCATGGTTTACAACGAGGCTGTTAATATCTGCGCCTTTCGGTCCGACACATCCAATTTCAGACTTTTTGGGATCGAGTTTGCCTTCCCTCTACAATCCCTAATCTCTAAACCAGGTTGTAAGATTGCAGTCTACTTTCACGGTCGCCAATTGGAGGCGGAATAGGATCTTGGCCAGAAATGGATCGCTGACGCCGATGCAATCTTCTGTCCCGTGTGGTAATCTCAACTCTTTCTCTCAAAGAATCCTAGTTTTTTATGTATGAGATGAGAAGAGGCTAGTTTAGTTAGTGCACACTTTGACAACATGGAAACATTTTGGGGAAAAGAAACAGATGATGACAATGAGAAGCGATACAGATAAAATGTAATATAATGGCGTGAAAGAATGTAAACATCAGAATGGGTATACAGTTCTATGTGTAGGAGGTTGTGAACAGTCATCATCATCTATGCCAGTTAGAATGGTACATAAAGATAAAACACATTTTAATCTGAGCGCTAATATTTTTTAGAATTCAAAATCTGTAGAGCTGTAGAAATAAGAAACGAGACAAGAGAAATTGAGAAAATGTGGTTGCGCAACTTAAAATAATAGATTATACCACTTTCCACAGAGAGACAAAACGAGAGGGGGGAGAAACTGGCAAACTTCTGCGAGGCACATTACTTCTACCATGGCAACAGATTCTTCGAAACGCCACATCAGGAATGATGGACACAGGGCCGCCCAAACGGTCAGAACTGCCACGAACTAGACCACATACTCTCCAACCGTCGAACCTTCACGGTTGTTGGAGTAGCCGCACCTTTTGTTACAGGCAGCGACCACTGTCTCGTGCGTGCATGTCTCAGTTTCGACCTAAATAAGGCACGAAAGACTCAACGTCGGTTTAGAAGGCCACCTGCTTCCTTTCTAGATATACCATTTGCTAGAGCTCTTGCGGCGCAAGAAATATTTAGGACAGCAGAAATCCTAGACGAGGACAAGGAAAACCGTTCCAGCACCACCATGAACACACACAATTCCAGTCAAACTCCTGCACCGAATTATGTAACAAGCCGCCTCTCCCCAACCACCAAGAGCCTCTCGGACCAACGCCGCAGAATTGATCGAACACTAGAAAATAATAGGATGTTCACTGCACTTAGTAAACTGTGTCGGCAAGATATCCATTAAGATTTCGCAAATTTCTCCAGACAACTACTCTTTGCAGCCGCAGAGTCCCATAGAAGCGTCAAGTAAACTTTGCGCTCCATTGTCGAGCATGGGCACGTGGTCCCTTCACTTAAAGCTGCAGACGGAACGCGCGTGACTTCACATCTGCAGACAGAAAGAGCCATCTGCGGTTTCTACACAAACTTCTTCAAGTCATCGTTTCCTCCCGCCTCCGAAACCAAATCCCCGACACAGCTCTCTCAAGTCCACAGACGAGGACAGATTCACAGTCGAGACGCTAAAAGGATGTGGCCACCTATTCTTTACAGCTCTTTCCCATATGTTCTAGAAGTGAAGGAAATCCCATTGGATCGCTAGAGTCGAAGAATGTCTAACTATACAAAAAATGAAAAAAAGGGGGCCTGGCTAACTACCGCCATATCACCTTCCTCTCTGTACTGTGCAAAGTATTCACCAGAATGGCTAACTACCGCCACATCACCTTCCTCTCTGTATTGTACAAAGTATTCACCAGAATGGCGCGAATCCGCAACACCCTCGAGGAAGCTCAACTCACAGAGCAGGCTGGGTTGAGACGCACCTATAGCACGCTGGACCACATAACTACGTGTTACCGATTGATTGAGGCAGCAAGAGAGCACCACACATCGTTAGTGTTGACATTCGTCGACTACAAATAGACGTTTGACTCGGGAGTTGAATGGGGCTACCAGTAGCGAAGCGTTAGAATAGACAAGATAGGCTGGGCTATCCAAAACGGGTTTAAAGAATTTGAGACTACATCACTTTGCATAAAACAGATGTGAAATCAATTAGAAATTTAAATTGTAATGGCCATTTTTGTTTAAGCGCAGTGACATGTTAGCAAACGCGCCAAGCGGCAAAGTGAATTTATTAGTCAATATTGGAACTGCGCTAACCCATTTCGTCCCTTCCAACGTCCAATTGTGGTACCAATTCAAAAGGGGGTCCGCCAGGGCGATCCTATCTCACCGAACCTCTTCTCTGCATGTTTGAAATCAGTCATTAGCCGATGCAACTGAGACAACTTTGATATTCCTATTGATGGTAGACGCCTCAATCCCCTTCGATTTGCCGATGACATGGTGCTCATCCCAGAGTCAGCAGTAGAAACAAATCAAATGATGCAACTAGCAGGATGCAGTCCAGAGAACGGAATGTGGTGTGTCGTAGTATTACAGATTGACTGCGATATTTTAAACCTCTTGGTCCGACACATCCGTCTTCAGCATGACAATTTTAAGTACTAGGTTAGCCTTCCGTCTTTGATCCCTTCTCCTTAGCCAGTTTGCCCTGTTGCAGACTGTTATCCGGGATCACCACACAGAATTGGAGAAGGGTCTTGGCAGCTTTGGGTCGCTGACTGCTACAGCTCATGCACTGTTCAGCATCTAGATACTTACCATGAAAGTGAAACCAGGTTTCTGACAAAAGCTATGGGAAACCAGCTAAGGACAACACATGACTCGCCTGTTCGCTGTCTCGTGGTCTTACCATTTAGGCAACAGCGCCAGATGGACCTACGTGACAGTGACATCCAGGAAATACCACACTTCAAGGACGTCTTACAGCATGCGAAGAACTTTAAGCACAGAGGCATCGCTGGGCTGACGGTGCAGTCAGAAGGAAAGACGAACGTGGGAGCACAGCAACCATATTGTGGTACCCGCATGACGAAAAGAGACCTCCTGGAAAAACACCAAACCACACCCCCCCCCCCTTCCCTCTCCCCAACCACCTCAAAATTCGATGATAAGATTCACTCAAGCTGCACAACATTCGTGACCCTGAAATGAACAAGTTAGCTATCCATTGGACAACTGTGCCTGAGACAGAACCGACTGGAACATGAGCTGAGACTCATACAAGACCAAAAAACGCAGTACACGCATCGAGCCCAGCCCGCTAAGCAGAGAAATGCAACTACCGGTTACCAATAGCTCGGACCTGCACAAGGGCATTCCCCCTTCTAGAAGTACAGGCTGACTAAGATTTCATTTTTGGACAAATGACTGAAAAAATTAGAACAGAAAAGACTCGAATTATTTAGGTTTTCTTTTTCTTATTTCGTCCTAAAAAGAACGTAGTGTCATAGTTTACAGTGAGGCTGCAATATCCGCGCCTTTCGGACAGACATATTTAGCTGACTCTTTTGGGTTCCGGGTTTGTCTTCTCGCTGCAATCCCTATTCTCTTAGCCAGTATTCACTAGTGCAGCCTGTTTTCAGTGCCACCACTTGGAGGGTCTTGGTCAGCTCTGGTTTGCTGACCCTGATGCAAGAAGTTAGCTTTGAATCACTAGCTGATGTTAGCCCATTGACTAACTGCATCTTTGACCCCATTTAGGTATTGCATGTGATCTACATTTGACATGGAAAACTCAGGTAGAGAAAACCAGGCTCTGTATAAATAGAATTATTTAAAAAAACACATTTGCTAGCAGGTTGTGGAGCTGATCAAATAATATTAGAGAGGTTATATGGCGGATTTGTGTATAATTTATGTTGTTGTTGTTGTTACGGATATAGCAGCATCTTGGCCCGTGCACATTGGGCATGGACACTGCAGACTACTAGAACATCTATACCGACTGAAGATCTCACACACAGATGAGTGCCCATGTGGAACAGGATGCCAGAACCCTGAGCATATTCTACAAGAATGCCCAATCTATAGGGAAATGAGATGCCAGACCTGGCCAGAGGGTGCAAAGCTGAGACAAAAGCTATGGGGCAGTCGCTCTGACCTGGTGAAGACTACAGACTTCATCATGGCAACTGGCCTGCAGATATAGCATGACCGAAAGATCCTGAACCCAAATAAAGAAGAAGAAGACATTGGGCCAATGCCATGCAATGATATCTGCACATGTTTATTAGTTGTTGTCTAGTGCCATACAAAGAGTTCCATTTATCTGACTTGGAGGAAAAGTATTTTCCTAAAATCATTGAGTGCTGAACACTCAAAGAGATGATGATCAACGGTTTCATATGGGTGTGTACACAGCTGGCACTCAGGAGTATATTGTGGTTGGATTCTGTTTAGGGCTTTGTTTAGGGGGGTGCGTTGGGTTCTCAGTTGGAAAGTGGTACACGGTATAATCTATGTAGAGGTCAGTAAAACAGAAACAAATTGGAAGCAGTGTCAAGATCACACACATGCAAGTAAGCATTCAATAGAAGTGAACAAGCTAGAATCTTCAGATTCCACACAGGTCTCAACAGATTTAGATACCATTTGTTAAACCAACTACAGACAAGAACTACAAATGAGCGTAACTGTAGTATTGACCGAATGATCATTGTCTTCTTCTTCATGCGCTGTCAGACGTCAACTTGAATTTGTTAGAAGAAAGCAGCTGTCATCCTGAGGCAGTCGACACTGCCATAGAGCTTGTCTAGTGTTGCCACTGGTGATAGCCACGTGTGCTTTCTCTGGTCCTCGTATATCGGGCAATTTTGCAGCAGATGTTCAGCAGTCATTTTGCCAGTACCACAGGTGCATTCGTCAGTGCCACCTATCTTCAATTTATTGAATAGATGGTACCTTAGTCTGTTGTGGCCTGTGCGGAGTCTGAAGACCACGACCTGCTCTCTCCTGTTCAGCTGGTAGTAGGCATTATTTTTTGAGTAGCCAGTATGTTCTGTTTCCCATTTGGCCATGTATCTGGCCCTAATAAACCTTTTGGACTCTTCGTAGGACACACTAGAATCTGGTTGTGGTAGTCTTGCACCTTTTTTTGTCAGTCTGTCTGCCTCCTCATTGCCTTAGATGTTACAGTGGGATGGAACACACTGTACCACTATTCTTTTTGGTGCGGACTGCTGGCACAGTTGACAGAGTACTGCTCTTAAATCATTAAGTTCAGTATTTTTCTGGGTTTTTAGTGCTGTAACCACAGCCAGGGCATCTGTAAACAGGACTATCTGGCTTTCATTCCTTTCGCCTGTGAGCATTGCTTCTTCTGCAGCCTTCAGTGCCTCTGCCTCCGCTTTGAAATTGCTTGAGAATTTTCCAGTTGCCACTGACAGTGTTATTTTTCTACCATTTGGTAGGCTCAGGAATACCCCTCCCCCTCCATTCTGTGTTGTGTTTGTTACAGAACCGTCGGTGTATGCATGGGTCCAGTCCATGCTTGGGTAGTTTTCCGCTATGTACCTCAGGGTTATGTCTCTCCTTTCTTGTTCAGTCTGGCTGTTCTTGTTTCCGAATGATCATTGAATATCTGCTTAAAAAACTCCAACAGGCAAACATAGAAAGCCCATATGGCCACTACAAGTAACACTCTTGTGCCATCTCTACAGGGATGCCAATAGCTTCAGACCTCCTTTGATGTCTTTATATATAAGTCAATAAATAGGTCACAAACTGATATGTGATAGCTGAAAAATGTAGTTAGTAGTTTCTAAAGGTATCGTTAGATGGAAAAAACATCTAGTTTTATGATTTCTGTAGGTAGCAGATGCTAGGTGTCACGGGCACATCTCAGATACAAAATGGCATCCATACTAAGAGTATATAATCAAAGAGCAGTGTGCTGTTTTTGTGGCGGCAAAAGGACTTTCTACAAAGGATATTCATAAGGAAATGCTTCCTATTTGCAATGAGAAGTGTTCGTAGTGTAAAGTGGTGCATAACTAGGTCGATAAATTTTCTCAAGGACGTTCAAAAATTGCTGATGAAGCTCGACCTGGTCATCCTGTTCAGATTGCAGAACTGCTGTTACTTGCTCACACACACATGCACACACACCCATGCTATCTCTCTCTCTCTCCCAAAGACATGACAGGCTTTATGTTCTTCAAAAATTTAACTTTATTGCCAACAGTGCTTAAATGTAACAATTGTTCTTTAGTTCAGATATACTCTGCATATTTTAGAAAAATGTCACCACACAGTATGTAGGCTAGGTTTTCATTCTTTTCTCTCCAGATAGACAAAATTCAATACAATATGCAGCTAGAACATGTCTCACATCATATAAAGTCTTGTCAGATTCTTTCCTTTTCTCACACACACACACACACACACACAGAGAAAGAGAGAGAGAGAGAGAGAGAGAGAGAGAGAGAGAGAGAGAGAGAGAGAGAGCAGGACATGAAACCACTTGGGCAAATGAAGTCTCTAATAATACATCTAAAATGCCAGTATCCATTATCTCGTTTTCTTTATTTTTGATAAGAAAAACCAACATTTCTGCTAAATCACTATAGCTGTTTTCTATGAAAAGGCACAATGTCAGCATCATAATCCATCTCTGATTATATCGGAGTATTAATCCAACACTATATTTCGTTTATCCTAACCAGCCTTTAAGGAATCTTTAATCCAATTGTTTACATGGGGTTTCAGCAGCAATGGTTTTCACATGGTAAGGTTGCTAGTCCACAACAAAACCTTCACTAGTCACCTCATATTTTTTTTTTGCGTTCGCCTTATTTTCTCTAATCCCCAAGGTGGTGTGCGTTGCACTGTGGTTTTTATTTTGCGCCTGTCGGCCCAGTGCATCCGACTTCAGCATGCATTTTATGTAAGGGTCTGCTTCCTCCTGCATTTTCTAAGGATTTGCTTCCCCGGGGATAACAGCCGGTGCTGTGATGGGGATCGAACCCAGCACCTTCGGATTGTGAGCCGTGCCACTTAACCACTAGGCCACGCCGTCCCCTAGTCACCTCATATGACATACCAGGAAGGAGAAATGGTTTAATGTGGCCACATAATATCTGTAACACCTTCTACAGACCTCATGTGCCTGTCATGCAACAGATGTTTTCATGCCCACATTGGCCTGTTCAGCCACATGCACACCCACACCTATCAGGATAAGCAATGAGAAGGATGATGTCGGCGGTCCTCATCGACAACGATGGACAGCTATTACATATCTGTAACATTCTTCTCCATTATGCTCCTGATAGGACCATCACTGTAGCTGACCCCTCACAGGAAGCCTGTGCCAAAGCACTTTGTGTTCTTGCTGTGGTGGTTTCTACAGCAATTTGTTTTACATGATGAGGTTGATAGACACATGCACAATCTTCTTTAGTAACCTTTGCGTCCTTTATCCATTATCCGCATGGATTATGATGAAATGCAGGTCAACAGACACTGCAACTCTGCCCCTTTATGATGATCTCCCAGGTGGCGGGGAATGTCAGAAGTGCCATCACTACAGGTGAGATTGCATGTGTGAGCTACATCCTTGGCAGGATGTGATGATCGTCAGATACCAACACCCTGGACTGCCTCCCTTCGAGGATACTCGAAAGATATGTCCATACCCTCTCCTTCAATATTATGATGTCTATAAGACAACAGACTTTATATGAACTCCAACTAAGAAAGACGTGTGCTTTTGTCCAGGAGACATTGAGCTACCCGCTCACAGCTAATATATCATCATCCTCATCCTCCCCAATAAGTGGTTCCATGAACACATGGGGGGTATCTGAAATATAAGCATCTGCTATTTTAAGTTGGAGGGAACCATACAATGAGTCTGTCCGAACATAGATTAGCACTTACAGTAAAACCATGTCTCCAGTTATGTCATTGCTATCAACCCCTGAAATTACTAAAGAGCCCAGACTCTGTAGGACTGAGACAACATCCACAGCTGTCACCCAGGCAACAATTTTTGACTGGAAGTTGTCATAAACATGATCATCATTGGAATTATGTAAGTTTGGTGTAATTAATCCTGAATTTGGGCTCTGTTTTGCATCCTCCATAAATCTGGAAATGAAAGAACCAGGTCCTATCATAGAATAGTCTTTCTTGTCTTTCTGTGATTCTGAGATTGCCATAATTTTATTTGATGAAAGATTTATTTTTCTTGAGAAAGCCTGTAAGGGTAAAGCCATATTTTCTCCAAGCTCTATGGCTGATACTGAAGTCAAGACTCTATCTTCAATCTGGTTTGTGTGTTGCCCAATTTCATGCCGAGTATTCAATCTGACAGTTCTGTAATAGTCATGAAATATATCTGCTACAGCTTCTAAGATCACAGACAGCATGTGGGACTGGTTTGCTGAAAAATAAAATGGTATACAAAATTACTATCTTACTTATCACAGTATCTTGTGAATAGCTAAAGCAAACTGAAAATATCATTGTATGAAGCAGTTCTATGCTATAAAATTAAAGTTTCTCATTTCCTTAACTGCTCGCTCATTATTTTACTAGAATTATATGTCACATATTTTGACTAAACTTGTTAACTCTACTGGCATTGGCCTTGTTTAGTTGCTTTTCTTTCCCTAAGTACTTCATCCTAACCAGTGTGTGTGTATATACATATATATATATATATATATATATATATATATATATATATATATATATATATATATATATACACACACACACACATACATACATACATTAGGCAGGAATCTTAGGTCCCAATGTGAGTTATTCTTGTACTTGTATACTTTTATGACAGTATTGATGTTTCATATGTATAAGCATAAGTTAGATACTGTATGTTTCTATTAATGTTAAGATTTTATTGATATAATCTGATATACTAATCTAATATTTATATTTTAAAATTCCAGACCAACAGCTAGTGACATACAAAAACAATTACCAAATTAGATTTATATAATGGATATATTTTAGACATTTCAACAGAAGTCATATCCAAATTGCAACATCAGAAGTAGAGTTCAATGCAGGGAGGAAAGAACTCAACACATTACATGAATTACTCTTTGCAGATGACCAGAGCTTAATATATGAGGATTAAAAACAGACTTTAGAAAGTCTATGCTGTGACCTATCAATGGTCACCAAGACTTCAGCTTGGCAAGAAAACAACAACTAATAAACAACATATGTATATCAAATTTGTGGTACCAATGATTAACATGGTCATCAACCAAGACACAGGAGAGGAAAATAACAGCGTGAAATGAAATGCTTAAGAAATGTCATTGTTGTCACCAGGATAAATAAAATAAATTAAATTATAAAAATGGTGAGAACTACTCTTTACGATGAATGTATATTAGATGGTTCAGTCTTATCATGAGAATGCAATCTGATAAACTACCATTACACACTTACAACACAAGAAGATCTGGCTACAAGACATGAGGAAGACTGCATCACAGATGGATAAATGGCATTAGAGAGATCCTACAACAACATGGGCTTACAACAATTGACACAACATGCTTAGTGTATTGAATGCAACTTTAGCTCTCCATGATGCTTAACACCAATGGTAGATGGAAAATTAAGCTTAATAATTTTTAAAAAATTAGATGTAAATAATTTTACACTGATTTTGGATGTACTAGGTTGAAATGGGAAACAGAACATACTGGATACACAAAAAATGATGCCTACTACCAGCTGAACAGAAGAGAGCAGGTCGTGGTCTTCACACTCTGCACAGGCCACAACAGACTGAGGTACCATCTATTCAATAAACTGAAGATAGGTGGCACTGACAAATGCATCTGTGGTACCGTGAAAATGACCGCTGAACATCTGCTGCAAAATTGCCTGACATACAAGGACCAGAGAAAGCGCATGTGGCCATCACCAGTGGCAACACTAGACAAGCTCTATGGCAGTGTTGACAGCCTCAGGATGACAGCTGCTTTCTTCGAACAAATTCAAGTTGACGTCTGACAGCGTATGAAGAAGAAGATGTACTGGGTTGTAAATAAAACTCCAAAATATTTAACAATCAAATGAAAAAAATCTGAAGATAGACATAGCGTGATACTCTTAGTCTTTGTTAACAGCCTACCAAATCAAATCAACAAAACGTATTAAACACTGTTCAACAAACAAAATTAAAAAATATGTAAAAACAAAAGTGATATATGGGTTAAAAAGAAAGATAAGTTTCTTAGCAGAGACTATCATTGTGGATGAATTGTTAGAGATTTCATTTTACAATGTCTCTGATTGGTGAGGTAGAGGGTAACCTACTTCTGCCATCTCTAACCATAACAAAGTCAGGTACCAATTTATAATTGGATAGATGGGAACATGACAAAACTAAGCTTTATACCTTGTAAGTTTTGCTTTGAGAAGAAAATGTTCAAACAGATCTGCTCTCGACACTTAGAAGATAAAAAAAAGACACATACCAAGACTTCAGTAGCTACCATCTCATTGTGACCTACTGGGGAACGAGAAGGTAGATAAGCTTGCAAAAAATGAGAGACGATAACAATCAGATATTGAAATAACATGCTTTGAGAAAAAGAGAGAGATCTAGACCGTCAGCAGAGAACAGAACCAATCAAAAAATGACTATCACACCCTTGACCAGCAGGGATAGATCACCATTCTTGCCTCAGGATAGGGCACAATAGACTGAACACACATGTGCAAGCTTTAACTTTCTGCTTTACCCCTGTGCACATGTGAACTGAATGAACAAACTGCTGAGCATGTACTACTGGACTGTCCAGTGTATAGCTAGTTAAGCAAAATACACTGGCCTGGCCCAACGATTGAAAAACTAAACCCAAAACTGTATAGAAGTAAAGATAAGCTTCAAATAGTGGTCAACTTCATCATGGAAATTCATCTGATAGTGTAAACATCAAAGACGTGATCACAAAAAGCAGAAGCAGTCACTGCTCTTAGGGGTAAGGTGTCAGACTTCATAATACTATATCTCAGCTAATTCTGAGATGAGGTGCTCAGTTCTTTTATTCCACATTGTCTTCCCTATCTGCAGGGTAGAACAGAGTTTGTCAAAAACATGGAACTCACCTGGTCCCTTTGCAGTGAAACACAAGCAGTCTAACTGCTCTGTCACTTGAACGCTAGCAAAGAAAGATAAGGCAATATTTTTAATGTTTTTACCTAATGCAGATTCAGATTTGTAATGGATTCTGTCAGCACACCAAATTTCAGTTTGACCTCTCCCTGGTAAAACTTGTCCATCAACTTGTGAATTGACAATGCTGTGAAGACATTTCCAAAATCTCTCCTCAAGAAGTTGGGCAGACATTGTACTTGAACAGTGGAATATGACAGTCTAATGATGAAATTAATGTATACATGACTAAAATATATACATACATGTCAATTTGGATCAGATGTAAATACATACACCAGACCAATAAAGACCATAATAGTCAGGGAGCCGCATAGCGCAGTGGTTAGCGTGCTGGCTTCGCATCTGAGTGGTCCTGGGTTCATTCCCCAGTAAAGGCGGTAATGTTTTTTCAGACCGCATTATACATGCATATATATATATATATTCATTTATATACACACATACATATTCATTTATTTACATGCATACATATTCATTTATACACACACATCCCGAGGGGTACTGAAGAAGGTAGACCTGAGTCCTCATTTCAGTAGGCCCACTGCTATAATGATCACAGTGTCAATCCACACTTTGTTGACCAGGCTGCTGTAACACAGCCTGTTTCCAGATTTACAGCATGGTCAGTATATTACACTTGGCCCTGATGCTACCCTTTGCACCCCTATAAGTCTTAATAAGCAACTATGCATGTGTGTTACCGTTGTCCAAATGGGTGGCAAAGAATAGTTAGACTGCAACCTGTCAGGCATGTTGTAAGAGGTGACTAAGGAGGGATAGGCATGAGATTGGATACTCTTACCTGTATAAATTATAAGCCACAAGAAAAAGGAAGAAAAAAAAACAAACTTATAAAAAATATCAGTGAAAAGGTACTGGTTGTTTTGAAACTTGTAAACCAGGCATGTTACATAATATGGCTATCTATTTTCAATAACACAATTATCATGATAATTTTAGATCACTGTGCAAAATAGAACACAATGAAGAGCATTTTATTAAGTAGAGCATTTTATTAAGTTTATTGATTATTTCAGAAGACTCTAATGGTTGGACAATGGCATAGCCAAGATCGATTTTTAATTTTAAAAATGTATTTACACAATTTAAAAATAAATTGAACTCTCCAGGGAAATAATTTGTTCAAAAACAGTGTATAACTGTGCACTGAAGAAAATGTAGAAAAAAACATACAAACTATGGGTAACTGTGCAGTTTGAAATCCATGTGTAGATATAAAATCTTTAGCAAAGAAAATGGTCAAATGAATTATAAATATTTTAAAAATTCAAATTATAATCAGGAATATTTGACATACTACTTTCTCTCTCTTTAATCTCCTCAACATTCAGAAACTCAGCATGCTCTGACCTGGATATCATGTGCTGTTTGCTTCAACGATGTTTTCTTCCTTTTTCTAAAAAAGTTATCTGTTACAATCTATTTGATGTTCCAAATCATTAAAAAAGTGAAAACATTAGACCATCTGTTTAAATTGAGATCTATCTTTTCGCAATATGCCTAATAGTTACAAATCAAGTCTCTTCAGTTGATATCTCTCCTTTTTCAACCTTCGTTATATTGAACACATTATGTTGAACGCAGTTTGGGTTTCACCCTGAATATGATCTTGGCTTTGAAGAATGTTGTGGCTGACTTGGTCTTCAGTTCACACATCTAACACTTTCTAAATTTCACCAATTAAATTGTGCCTTTCTCGAATAGGTTTGGTATGCACTCCATCGCATTTAAAATTTCCTCTAATATATAATAGCTTCATTATTTACAATTTTACTAACTGTAGTGAGAGGTATATCTAACTTGCAAGCTTATTTCAGCAATTGAGATGTCTTGTCCGTTAAGCTTGAGTAGTTCAAGTTTTTCTTACAAATTTAGAACCTTATACTTTTAACTTTATCACTACATTTAAGACCCATTATGAATATGTTAAAACACAAAAATAAGTAGTATAGGACCTAATCACATAAAAGTGTGGAATATGAATACTGTACATGTGTATTATTATTACAATATAAATACTATAATTAAACCATTATCACAAATAAATAGATCGAAGCTTATCACAAAATTAACTATGAACTGTTTATAATCTTTTCTTTGTTGCTACTCTTCTAACTCTGTGAGGGTGTAGATGTCTTTTCTGTATATACTTGCCATCGAGTGCGTATGTGCAGGCTGATTGGCTTATTGTGTTTATAGTATAAACAATAAAAAAACATAGTGTGAATAGTTCAGTTATTATTTTAATCACAAAGACTAGTAGTATTAACCTTTACTGAACCATTGACGAAAAAAATGTATTGTCTCTGTATACTCACGTTATATTCATTGTGTTCACAACGGTTTTGCTACAGAAACGGCTGAATAGAAAACGAGACTATCTCCACCCAGCCCGATATCAACACAGTAGCTATTTTGACTTTAGACAATTCTTTACACATTTTTTCTGTTTTACATGGATTTGATAGGAGAGGAAGACTAACATCTGGTCAGGCAAAATATACTGATCATACATGTTAGGGTCAGGCAAAATATACTGGCCAAGACCCTCACTCCAGCTTCCTCATTGCCCTCCCCAGAAGCGGGCTGTTATCATGGCAGCCTGGCTAACAAGGCGATGGATCGATGTGATCGCCGTAGTAGTGAGCAACACGCAGATGAAGCCAAGCATAGTACAACTGCCTGGAGGACCCCAGCTCACCTTTATCAGCACGCTCGGGATGTGAGTAAAGCTACTGCAACCCGTTACTTAACGTCCTTTTCAGGGCGCAAAAAAGAGTAAACCTACTCAATGTGGGCATTCGAAACAACAACTTGGATTTGAAATGTTATTCCATTATTGAGAGTGATGGAAGTTTAGTTGTTGCCACTGACTTTTCAGAGGTAGATTTGTTCAGTTTGTTTATGTTGATGTTATAAATACATTTGTAGTTGAAAATAACAGATATATAGATCTGGTTAAAAACACTACCAGTGCTTTGTGGTGATTTCATTGATTGGCAAGTTGTCTAGTGTACCAAAAAATTGTTAAGTATAAATATTTGTGGCGTAATAAAAATAATATGGAATCAAGAAGGTTAATATAATTAATCACAGACATATGCGATTCAATGCAGACAATTTAACAAAACAGTGAAAACCAAATTACTTCTGTTCATAAGCTGAATGAAGAATAAAACACAATGAGGTAGTTGAGGGGTTTTTAGGCTGAGGACTACAGGCTGCTTCACCACTGTTGTCGCCACGATGTGTGATGGCTATGTTTGTTTATTTCCCCCCCAACAGAAAAACAACATATGCCATACCAAGAATTCGAACTTCTGCCCTCCTTATCGGCAGGCATGCATTGAAACCATTCAGCCACATGCTCCTTCATTCAGTCATGTGTTCCAAACAAACACTAACATTTTGGAAAAAACATAAGATTTTTATAAACAGCAAACATGACAAAGATGGCTATACCTGTACATCAAGTGTGTTGGTAATAACAGCAAAATGCTTGGCTGTGTTTTGTTCAGTTCTTTCAAAATGGTCCATCCAAGTAGCAGACAGAGGTTGCAAGGACAAATTGCATAGATTTTCCTAAAAGATAAGAAATTGATCTGCATAAAAGCATCGACAGGCCTGTTTCTAATTTTTCCATCTGCTGTTTATTGACTCGGTTAGGAAGAACACGACTTCTACATATCAAAATGAATTCAATGGCTTATGACAAAAAGATCTGATGATCTGAACTTTTCTGATGACTTGGTTCTTCTGTCTCACAACCAAATGAAAAATAAAATAAATATCCTCACTGAAGGGTCAATGAAATTGGGGCCGAGAGTACAGAGAGAAAAATTTTTTAGAATTAAAGCATCTAATGACAATCAGATTGTACTGGGAGATACGATACTACAAGAGATAGTATCATACATATACCTTGGTAGCAATTTGGACAAGGCCAGAGGAACTGTTAGATATATCAAATTAATAATTCAGAACGTGAGAGGGGTTTTCATTGCGTCAGACAATTTGTGGAAATAACAAGAAATTAAGAATAAAACAAAAATACAGATCTTCAACTCCAATGTTAAATCTGTCCTATTATATGACTCTGTGATGTGCGGAACACAAAAAGTACAACTAAAAAGGTGCAAGCTTTCATCAATGCATGATTGCACTAAATAGAGGGAATAAAATGGTTTGATAAAGTCACTAATATAGAAATGTGGGAAAGAATCAAAGAGATGCCAGTGGGACTAGATATAAAGAAATGGAGCTGGCAATAGTTAGAACAAACATAAAAGAAAACAACTGATAGAATTAAAAGACCATCACTGTTCACGCAAGAGAAGTAGGGGCAGACCTAAACACTCATGGAGGACAGAAGTTGAGACTAACATTTGAAGCAGCAGAAATAACATTGACAAAGATGACAAGAACTTATGCTGCACAGGGAGTCTAAAGCTTTTGATTGATTGATCGACTGAAAAGCATCCAACTTAGAAGAGAGAGTTGTACTGAACATGGCATTTTTTTAACAAACAAGTAATGGTCCATATGTATGCATATACTATTCTGCTGTATACAGTTTAACCAAAAAAATGGAAAATGGTTCATAGAATCGACTTCAGTGCACCTGAGCAACCCCCATATGGGCTTAGTCAATTTCTTTGCCAAAAGTATAGACAATGGCAACAATTCTGTAGATCTTGCGGCAGCTCTTAAATTTCCAATTGACTTCATCAAGTACTCATTTCAACCGTGTCGACTTGGAGAAGCAGTCATACCATGACAATACCCACGTACTGCTTGCTCTGTCCAACCGAATGTGGTACAATTTGAACGTGGTACAATGGGATTGTAAAACCAAGCTAACAACTCCTAGGTTATACACTCCCATTTGTGTATCTTATATGTTACCAATGTATATTTAGAATTGTTTTAAACTTGCCTAACATACAAACATGTTGAAGTGCTACATGGGAGGAAAAAATAGCACCACTGAAGCCCTTCAAGCATGTTGTAAAAGGTCATTAAAGAGGGTTGTACATTGGCTAGCTAACTCATTATTTAAAATAAAATGCTACAAAAACCACCCCTGCAGTAGCACACTGAAACTAGCTGCAGTAGTCACCCAATGCTCAGTATGGAACAAAATGGAGACAAGGATATATCGAATTGCAGCTCTTCATTTCTTATTTTCTAATCTTTCTTTCTCACATTTATCAGCTAACTGGGCAATAATATATTTCTCAAGCTTTCACTTCTGTTTGAAAGATTATAATTTTACATTTCATATCTAATCTCACTTTTGTAAAATTTCACTAATAAATAAAGCTACTACTATATTTCATATTTTGTGTTATTGTATTCTCAAATTTACTACGTTGGTATATAATATTATGTGTCTCATGCTTTTTCCTTCAGTGTATGTATATTATTATTATGTATCTCTTATTTCTCTAGCCTGAATATACCCGCAACTTAAACTTAGGTCCAATTGTGGCTGAAATACAAGCTAGGTTAACATGCAATTTGATGTGAGAAGTGTAACAGACATTTGTCAAAGCTTCAACACCCATAAGTCTTTATCAGCTAATGAACAAACAAAAACACAAATTTGAACAGCAAATTAAGTTAACAGAATAATGACATTAAAGATTTTTAGATTCTGAATTCCAGTAGAGAATGCGTGACACAGGTTGTTGGGTATTATTTAGGATTTACTTGAAAACATATTTGTTCACATTCTTCTGAATTTATCCTGAAACTGACGTTGTGACATAGTTTACAGTGAGGCTGAGATAACTACATCTTTTGGTCCAACACATCCAATTACAACTGGCTTTTTTGGGTACTAGGTTTGCTTTCCCACTGCAATCCGTAATTCTCTTAGCCAGACTACACTAGCACAGCCTGCTTCCAGGGTCACCGCTCTGAGGTGGAATAGGGTCTTGCTCAGCTCTGATTGCTAGCCCTGGTGCAAGCAGCCAGCTATGGGTCGCTGGCTGCTGTCAGCTAATTCAATGTGCTGCATCTTCAGCACACATTTATTTATCTAAGTTCAATGTTTTAATTTATGCTTTCGTTTGTTCAGTCCATGATAAAGGCTAATTTAGGTCGGAATATTGGTACATGCCCAAGTGTTAAAGGGGTAAAAAAGGAGAGCAATCAATAGTATTACTATAACATGCTAGATATGCTGCAAGATGTGGCTAAGGAGGGTTGTGCATGGCACTTCTACTACAGTTAGTATTCTTGCAGGAAGCCAATGTGACAATTCCAGCTGGAGCATGAGCGTTTAGCGCAGGGGAGATTGGGCTGGCGACTCTTGGAACAAAGGTTGCCTGAATGCGTGCAAAGGTCAATCACCGCCTTGACGACTAGGTCGACAAAGGAAACAAGGTGTTTAGGTGGACTACTTTGTCTGGTACAAGGTTGGGAAGGGGGGGGGGGTGTGGTATTCAAAGCTGAGGTGGGGGCTCGCAGCTGACCACTCTGGCGTTCTGAATTAGTGCTGGGGGAGGGGGGGGGGGAAGAGTGGTGGTGGTGGTTGGTGAGTCAAATGCCGCCACGACCGGCTGTGACATTTAGAGTGACAGGGATTCGGGGATATTCAGCCAATAACAATTGGTTGGGGGTAGTTCCAATTTAGAGTGATGGCCAAGTCAGACAACCAACAGAAGACAATTCAACAGCCATGTTGTTGCTTGAGACTATAAAATACTTGGCAAAGATGAACTCAAACTGGCTAGGGGAGAAACTGACTAGGAGAGTGACTGAGAGGCTGGCAGGAGTCTGTGAGAGTGAGTTTACAGGATGACTGAACTAGCATACACCTCGAGTATTGGCCAGCCGCTCTCTAGGTGTTTATGTTGGATAACCTGTGAACAGCAAGAGATCTAAATGTGTGTCGTACGTGCACGACACCTAGTGAACGATGCGTGATCTTATTACATATGAATGTACAGATTCGTGTGAATATGTGAAGTGTTCTAAGTATTTGTAAATGCACAGATCGCCTGAGCACACGTGAACCGATTGAATCTGGATGTATAGCTCACCTGACTGAAGGTGATCTGATTGTGTGTGAATGCACAGAACGGCTGAGTACATAATCTGAATGTGAGTACGAGTTGGTGATTGTGTTTTGGGTACGCAGATAAGAGAGAGCAGCGGCAAGAATGTGGGTTACGTAGTTTGGGGGAACCATCAAAAGCTAGTGCTTACAAATCTCATATGTAGTTCAATATATATATATATATATCCATATATATATAATGATCATTTAGTTTAGATGTATTTTGTTCTTTTTGACTAATTATCTTTTTGATGATATTCATGTTATTAAATTATATAATTTGTGTTGGATAGTGTTTACTGTGTTATTTACTGTGTGAAGTCGTGTCGTGGTGTAGATACATGTTGTAACTCTTTAGATTAGTAACTACTCAGCTAAACCTAGACTCTGCCACATCATCTATAAAGTATTTTTGTGCTCTCACAGCAATTGTTGTGGCAATTTGTGTTTGGCATGCTGAGGTAGTGTGCTCCATGCATAATTCTCCTTTGCCATACAATATGCATATTAAAATGCAGGGACCCAATTATTTCCTCTTGAATAAGGGAATCTAGGATCCCCACAGGTTAATGAAGAAGATTAGCAGTATATATTATTGATTATATCATTTCTATTATCTTAAATTATTATCTTCTTGCAAACTTAAAATACTGAAAATCTGCCTATGGAGCAAGCAAAAATTCTAGATAAAGAAAGTGCACTTCTGTAGGAAAGAATGCTCTTCAACTTCTGGGGATTTGCACACATCATTCACACAGACCAATAGCTTACTGAGCGTGAAATAGCCATCTTGGTTTTAAAGAAAGCTCCATAAATTTAAAAAACTTGGAACAAAAGAATGAATAACTTGTTTCATGGGGGATCACAAATAGAAGATTAATAAAAAGAAAAAATATGCAAAAATGTAACATAGTTTAAGAACAATGTAACAGCCATGAACATGATAAACACAATGTGAGGATCTCATTCAAAGGTTTATTAATGCACTTAACTGGATGAGCACACATCATAAACATAGTGAGTAATATTGTGCAAGAAGTAGAAATGTTTATTATATAAAAAAATTACTGACCTCTGTTGCAAGAGCTATGTAGGTCAGCATGTCCACTCTGTGTAAGTGACTCAACACACTAAGTGTGTGATGGCTGATACTAGTTAACATGAACACACCAGCCCCTTCACACATGTCTAACAGAATACTGCTGGCTCTGCCTTTCACAAGTACCAGTTTTACATTCAGCTTATGAAAAAACAAAATACAACACAATGGAGTGTGATCACATAATTTCCAAACTGACCACAAGATGGTATCCGCTACTGTAAACATGATCTTCTAAAATATAAAATTCATTATTATTTAACAAATTGAACTAAAATTATGATTAATAGATTTAAAGACACATAATTAAATTATCTATTACATGAACTACTCATAATTTAAAAAAAAAATTTTTTGTTTGGCATTTGCTGTATTTCTCTAATTACCAAGGCAGTGTGCGTTGCACTGTGTTTATTTTGTGCCTGTCGGCCCAGTGCATCTGACTCTAGCATGCATTTTATGTAAGGGTCTGCTTCCTCTTGTATTTTCTAAGGGTTTGCTTCCCCGGAGCAACAATCGGTGCCGTGATCATGCACATCATACATATGTTCACTTGTTGCAGCTTGGTCCGGTTTCATTTGAACACTCCTCGTATGTAGTGTGTTGAGTCTGTTACATATATAGTGTGTGGAACCTGTTACATATGTAATGTGTTGAGCCTGTTACAAATGTAGTGTGTTGAGCCTGTTACAAATGTAGTGTGTTGAGCCTGTTACAACAAATGTAATGAAGTGAATAGATCAAAGGTGTCAACTTTAAGGAGCCACTGATAAACCAAGCTGCCAGCACTCATAAGCAAGGTAAGTTATTATGGTTACACACTTTGGATCAGTTACAAAATGTAGTGTTTTAAATCTGTTACAAATGTAGTGTGTTGAAATTGTTACAAATGTAGTGTGTTGAGAAAATGAGAGATTTGTGTTTGCATTAAATTCTGCTACATACTAGGAAAATTGTGACAAAAATCAATGCACAAAATGTCAAATTGTTTATGTTCAAAAGAATTGTAACATCCATTGATGATGTAGAAACCTGTAGAATCCTATCAATAAAATGAGGAGTGAAATCAAATGTGTGTTGAGCAGAAAGAAGCAACTGAGAGGAGTAAAAAAAAGTGTGTAAAGCCAGTGAGCGTCAGGAATCATCAATGTCCATACCCTTTAGCATTTAATTAAAGAGAATGAGAACCTATGGCTTTGCCGTGAGTACAGTGATGTTGATTCTCTATAAGATCACAAACAATAGTAAGATATTTTTATATAGATTTTGTCGTCCTGTACAGTTTATTTCTGTCTGGCCACATGGATTTTCATCTTATGGGGTTGACAAATATGACACCCAACTCTGTTATTGTTTGTTGTTTAATGGCCACAATGAGTAAGTTTACTCTTTTGTGCGCCCTGAAAATGGCATTATGTGGCAGATTCTAGTAGTTTTTCTCACATCCCGAGCACGCTAATGAAGGTGGACCACTGTCTCCAGGTGGTTGTTCTACGCTTGACTTCATCTGCGTGACGCTTTACCACAAGGATCATATCAATTCACATCTCAGTCTGTTTTCAGAGAACATTACATGGAAGAGAGAAAGTGGTTTGGTCAGTATATTGTGCCTGACCCTGATGTGACATCCTGGTCAGTATGTTGTGTCTGACCGGACTAGCATCTCAGTTCCCCCTTTATCACTATATCTGCTCTACGTGTAGTGGTCATATTTTAATGAAAATAAAAAACAATAATGAATAAGGTATCTTATGTTGATTCTTTATATGTCAACTATACATTTCAGACAGGCTCAAAATTATGTTCTCACCTGACTGATAACATCAAAGACACTGACACACCATAGTCTTTCTTCAGATTCTTGACTTTCCCCACATGGTCCAGCAATGAAAGTCCTTTTACTAAGAGTAGGTCTGTAGCCCTTGTGGTGGAAGTTTGGGGTTAGATCTGCATTAATGAGCTGTAAATGTAAACAGACATTACAGGTGACGGCAGAGAATGTACTTATTAAGTACGATTTTGCAAAACTTAAAGACTACAGATCTGTCTGCTGTGAGTGAGTGAAATATCAGAGGATTAAAAATATTTTTAAAAACAGCATCGCTGATCAAGTTGCTATAACATCTCTTTTTATGTGCAATTTAAAAAGTTATAGAACTTTTTGAATAGGCGTCATCTATGTAACAACAGGATTAGATTAAACAGCTACTTTACTTTTGTAGAAACTTGATAACATTGACTGAATGCATTATCAAAGAAGACCAGCTGGTGTGCATCTTCAAGTGGATTTATAAGATACTTTGCAGTTCATTTTTAGCACTAGTTTTTAATTGAGCTGTTTTCTAAAAAAGCTGTCAATCAATTCTGCATTTAAGCTCTTTTATATAAGGATGATAAACCAAACTTAGTGAGTTGCTAGTATTATGTGTGTATGATGTGTATGTGCAGTACAGATAGAGTACATGGAGGGTAAGTCCAATTTTTATATATTTCATCGTACGCTTCTTCTTCTTCTTCATCGTACATTTTATATATTTGAAACTGGACACCTGACATGGAATTATTTTCTTATTCTTCAGGTACTTCATGTAACATTCCAAAGAAAATGTAATGACTACAAACTTTGAACTTTAACCAGAAATTAGTTCATTATCCCATCTGTTCAATGAGTATACTTCTATGTATGCTAACAGACTAGTTTGTATGCCTTTTGCAGAAAGTGCAACTGAGATAGACTGGCCACTGTGCTCAAATGACAAGCAAAAGGCTACCAAATAGGCCTCTGTATAGAGAGTGAAGGAAGATGATAACAGGGGTGTCAAAAAAAGTGGTTAAAGGACAGTCTGAAGGAGTCTCTTAAGTGCTGTCATACAGACATTACCACCTGGAAAAACCTACTATAAATTCATTCAGCCTGGAAAAGTGCATTCAAAAAGGGCATTGCAATCATTGAGGAAATCTGTGTACAGGCAGCACAAGATAGATGCTTGATCAAAAAATCTAGAGCAGAGGGAATATCAGTATCAGCCGCAGACCATGTTTGTCAGCCACGTCATAGAACTTTCCCCGCTTGTATTGGTTTGATCAGTCACGAGTGTGCACCCACAGACTCAAGGATACAGGATGATATTGGCAGTTCTCATTGACGACGATTGACACAATTATTATTGGTTTGTATGTACTAAAAAATCGCAAACACACAAAATCATTAATACTGAGCTAGCCTCAGGTGTTTAGACTCTGACCCTTTCCAGACAACATGGGCAATAGTGTGACACTTTGTTTTTTGGGTGTGGTTGTGGGAAGAGGGGTTGGGGGTTGGGGGTGGGGGTGTGTAGAGGAGAATTAAAAGAGGAAGAAAAGATTCATAAAAAATGTGCACAGAATAATTTAATAATTCCCTGTTGTTGAAAGTGGTATATAAAACAGTGACAATACCAGATAATCTGGTAATAAAACATCTTTTTAAGAAATAACTGTTGACAATTTTACTTGCTTGTAAAGGAATAAAATATTCAATTAGAAATAACAAACACGAACATATGCCATACCAGAGTTGCAAGTAGTTTTCCACCTGTATCCAGTGTTTCAAGGACAACTGTGTCACAGGGAATAACCAGCCCTGATAATACATACACTGAGGATGCTGATGAACGTAATGACATACAGTCCACAAGGTGAAAGTTGAACCTGATAATTAAACAGTACAATTGTGAAAGGAATATCTCGTAGTTTAGTTTATTTTTAATTTAGAGGGTTATACTTGACTTTACTTTGATTTGCTTCTCAATTTATGTTAACATATTTCCAGATTGGCACCAGCATGAGTTATATCACAGAAAAAGTTTTTCTCCTGACTGTATTTATAAACTTATTTCATTTATGATCCTTGAGCCAGGAGAAGCAGTGAATAAGCTAACAGCAATCAGCGACTCATAGATGGCTGCTTGCAACAGAGTTGGCAAACAAGAGCTGACCAAGACCATATTCTGTCTCTAAGTTGCAACTCTGAAAACAGATTGTATCCATGCAGGGGATCAAGATGCTGAGCAGCGCAAGAGCTGCAGTGGTCAGCGACCCATAGCTGACTGCTAGCGTCAGGGCCAGCGAACCATAGCTGCCAAGACCCTTCTACACCTCCACGCGGTGATCCTGGATAACAGGCTGCATCAAGGCAGACTGGCTAAGGAGAAGGGATCGAAAAGGGAATGCTAATCTGGTACTCAAAAAATGCTTGCTGAAGTCGGATGTGTTGGACCGAAAGGTGCAAATATCACAGCCAAGCTGTAAACTACGACACAACGTATTCCGTTCTCTGGACTACATTCTGCTACTTAAGCCCTTTCAGTGTTTGGTAGTAGGAGATTGAGAATGAACGAAGAAGAAGAAGAAGTATCCATGCAGACTGAGAAAATAAAATTCAAAGAGAGAAGGCAAGTCCTACCTTTTTTTTGGAATATATGAAATCAGATGGAGACACAACTAAGGGAGGTGGCGTTTTATTATACTGTACAAATTCAGTTAATATAACGATCAAAGATGATTTATCATGTGGTAACAAAAATGAAAGTGTATGGGGAGAAATAGAAAGTGGGGGTGAAAAAACAGTGATTGGGATATGCTATAGATGTCCATCAAGCCAAAAAGAGGAAGATGAGGAGCTGATTAGTAGCATAGCAAAGGCAAGTGAAGGGAAATTATTATTAATGGGGGATTCGAACTTTCCAGAAATAAAATGGGATATGGCAGAAGCACTTGTAGAGTCAAAACCTTTTGTTAAGTGCATAACTGACAATTTTTTAATTGAGCATGTAGAAGCAGAAAACATACTTGACGTAGTTTTAACTACAGAGGAAAATATGATCGAAAACATTACTGTTGGAGAACTGTTTGGCTTAAGTGACCATCAAATGATCTGTTGGGATCTTATTGCAAGGAAATAAGTAAACATAAACACGTGAACATACGACTACTCTAATGCAGATGTTAAGAAGTGCCTTACCTCTCGATCACAGCAACCCCCCTTAGGAAACAATACACCAATATAACCAGATATGCACTTGGACAAAACTAACAAGATAAGAGAAAAGCGTGAATAAAAAAACACATTTGGTGAAGAACAAAAGAATAGGAAGCAAAGATTAACGTCAGAAATTCACAGGTAAAACTAAAGAATATAGCTCAGAAATAGGAATAAGGTGGTTAGTGGCAGCTGTAGCCCTATGTCTCTAAAAGAACTAAAAGGGTAGAATCAGTTTAAGATCTATCAGTATGAGATTATAAATATGCTCTGTAATTCCAACAGTGGCATAAGAAGCAGACAAGATAAAGAGAGACTTCACTATGTTCCGATTTAAAGGTTGTGTGCAATGAGCAAGAAACCATTAGATAAATAATACAAATGGTTTAGATGCATGCCTACTGACAAGGAGGGCAGTGAATTGAATCCCCGGTAAGGTATATGTTGTTGGGAGTAAAACAAACAAGCATAACCAGCACACAATGTGGCAATAGCAGTGGCAAAGTGGCCTGTACTACTCAGTCTTTAAAACCTCCCTACAACCCCAGCAATGAGAATAAAGTCGTACGATAGATTTTAAAAAATAATTTTTATTAACAAAATCAGAAAAGATGGACTGGGTAAGTTGTTAATTAATATTAAGTTTCCCCATCGCTAACAAAGATGGTGATAGCATCAGATATATGCAGTCAGATGTGACGCATTTGGCTGAACAATTCAATCTGAGCACTACTAACTTTACAGTCTGTAAAGTACACTAGAGTACATCATTAATTAGGCTATTTTGTATTGTCTTTTTGGGCAGGCCTACTTTTTGTGCTGCACTGATGATTCTCTGGTCAGATGTGAGCGCCAGGTGTGTGTGTGTATATATATATATATATATATATATATATATATATATATATGTGGATACGGCGTGGCCTAGTGGTTAAGTGGCACGGCTCACAACCAGAAGGTGCTGGGTTCGATCTCCATCACAGCACCGGCCGTTACCCCGGGGAAGCAAACCCTTAGAAAATGCAGGAGGAAGCAGACCCTTACATAAAATGCATGCTGAAGTCGGATGCACTGGGCCGACAGGCGCAAAATAAAAACCACAGTGTAACGCACACACGCCTTGGGGAATAGATAAATAAGGCGAACGCAAACAAACAAAAAAATATTTATATATATATATATATATATATATATATATATATATATATATATATACCTATAAGAATGTTATATATTAAGAATTCAGAGATTCAGATCAGACAAAAAAGAATGGTTAAAATATGGACAGTAACGATATAATTATTAAGTAATTTAATTTGTTTTTAATTATATCAGTATTAAATCTAGATAGGCACAGTCCACAAATAAGTTACCTTGTTTTTTCTTTCTCCTTTATTTGGTTCTGAAATATACATTTTGCTGCCTCAGCTATTTCACCATGGCAATCATGTAGATAAGAAATAACTTTGTGAGATATCATATTGGAACAAACTTTCTGTGCTTCTCCTGACAAAACACATGTCACTTTTTCATGGCTATCAGAAGTCAAATCTCCAAAACTGTTCACAGCTACTTTGTCAGACAGATGGCATGATGGTGCATGGTTATCAATTTTTCCAAACTTCCCAATTTTGAGGTCTGATAATGATGATGATAAGAGACCATGTTGTAGTGAGAATGGTGAGTTCACATTTCTGTCACCTTCCATATCTCTATTTACATCCATATTACTCAAACGAGAAGTTAACATGGAACAAGGCACAATGGAGTTTGCATTATCCCCATCCAGAGAGCACAGTGTGTCTTTATAATCTTCCTGAGATGAAGAATCCCAACTTGAAGTACTTCTGCTGCTGTTACAAAAATGACGACTTGATGTCGCAATTCTTTCTGTAAGAGACAACCTACATTGTGCTTTCTTTTGAGTCAGCAACTGTTCCAGAAGTATATCTATACTTTTGTTGTCTTTGTTGCCTGTTTTTATATCAGAGACCTCACTAAAAGTATCAGCAATGTCTCTCACACAATCTAAGTTTGTTTGACCAGGATTGTCTTTAAAAAAAATTTCTTGAAGATCACTTTCAAAATTCCTTATCTCAGAATTATATTTATCACAATGTGTGTTACCTTGCCAACTACTCTCAATGTCTGATACAGAAGACAATTCCCTGCAGGTAACATCTTTGAATTCTGAAGTATTTTTTACACTAAGGTGGTCAAGCATGTCTTCTGACAGATTTAAGGAACTGCTTTCACTACACCAAATTGCACTGTTTGTTTCAGGCAAGTGGACTGAAACATTATTATGTGCGCTTGCAGGCTGAAGGTTCTTATATTGTGAGTTCTGAAAATGTCTGCTCGATGTGGATAAATTCACAGGAGATCTATTCGTTCCAAGAAAATTGAGCATTATGTTTAGCTTTTCAATTTCTGACTCTGGTGTCCCATATGCTGAAGGACTTTTATCAGACACACAAAATGTGTTCGTAACATGTTTCTTTCCAGCAACTGCATTACTAGTGAGATCAATGCCAGGAATGGTCTCTGTGAATGATACTCCTGAAAGTGCATTGGAGCATTTTACAGGAAATAAGGAACTGTTATGTCTCTGTTCCTTCAAAACTTCACAATGATAATGTGCTGCTTGGTGTTCACAGCTGTTAGAGGAAGCTATCAAACCATTGTTACATGTAACAGATGAATCAAACATTTCAATGTCATTGATACAAGCTACAAATTCATTATCATCATCAGTATCTTTCTTATATTTTAGGCTGTCAAATAACACAGACTTAGAATCTTCATTAAAACTAATGTCTCTAAAACAATGTTCATCAAAACTGTTGAATAATACAGGAAATGTATCAACATTTTTCAACCCGTGAGTCTTTACAGAGGTTTTGTCTTTGAATAAATCACTATCTTTGTGACATACATTACCAGATGAAACTGGTTTGATAACTTCATTGAGTTGTTGCTCCTTGTCAATTTCATCAAAGCAGTGCTCAAAGTCTAAATCATGCTGATAACCATCTTTGAAAGAAGAGATGTCAAGATCTGAGAGAAATTTATTATGTTGATGTTTGCAGTCCATACTTCTCAGACCAGATTCAGAATCACTTGACCTTTTCAATATATTATCAGATGAATTTAATGTCAAATGAGTATCATTGAAACAATGTGTCGCACAATCTTGATTTTCTGTACATAACAAGCAATTTGAGTTTTTTGATGAAAACGCTGAAACACTTTGATCAATTGTATGTATGTCACTTGTTACTCCAGTGCAAGCCGAATGTGAAGAGTTGCAGTCAAAAAACCATGCAACATCATCTGTATTCCCTGAACAGTCTGGCATGTTTGACATCTTCAGGTATACTGGTTCAGTATTTGCTGAGACTGATACAGTCATAGGTTCCTGTATTTTATCATCAGTTGAATTTTTATATATTACCTTCTTACTCATATTTTCCTCTATCTTAACCATAGGCTTTTTGTTTTCAAAACAAGGATAAATTGTTTCAGATCTTTTATGACCAGTAATTAAAACAGAATTCAATTCAGGTTTGACTGTTCTGTTATACTTTTCTTCTGTGGTGAAGCTTTTAGAAAATGTTTCATGGCAGTTTATTCCATTAGATATACGATGATATTCCTGAGACATAATTGATATTTCTTCCACTTCTATTGACAAATCAGTGAGTACCCCATGAATGGCATGAAGAGTTGTCTCGGAAGGTATGCCCTGAAATTAAGCAAGAAGTTGTTATTCTACTGTAATAACATTACCTAGTACTATATTACAATACTGCGTCTATTATAATGACTTGATCTAGTACTATATTACAATACTGCATCTATTATAATGAGTTGACCTAGTACTATATTACAATTCTGTATCTATTATAATGACTTGACCTAGCCACTCCTCTATTATGAAGTGTAGAGATCTTTTTTTTTCTCTTTAACTTGTGACTTTTAGTTTCTATAAGATGGAGTAACCAGTTCTATGACTAACCCTCCTTAGTCACCTCTTACAATATGACTGGACAGTTACAGTCTAACGTAACTATTCTTTGCTCCAACTTTCATACCCTGGTAACACATGGGCAATCTATTTTAATACTGTATCAAAAAGAACTTATAAATATATGTATAAATAGATTAAAATCATCTATTTATTTATGCAAATTCTTCATTCAAGCGGTAAGAAATTTGACATTTATGTATTGATGTTCTAAGAAGTCATTAATACCTTATTAGGGACTGCTGTAAAGGCAACCCCGTAGCAGTCATTGCTGTAAAGACCTCAATTGTATTAGGCCTCAGCTTTTTATGAAGGCAGTGTGACTAGTTCCCTTTCTAGCTGCATTTCCTTCCCTAACAATTAGACAGGTATTCATTTACAGCTGGATTGACTGAAGCATGTTGATAACAGGAATCAAACCTGATGTCTTTGCCATGAGAAGTGGCCGCTCTATCCTACTTCTACTCGGATGCTAGGAACTGTGGACATAAAATTATATATTCTGAGTGCTATCTTTGCACTATTCAAAATCTGCTAAAATGTAAAATGGACTTGGATATTAGTGATCTTAAACAATCTGCATTCAACGGATCTATGTTTCTTTCAGATTATAAAAACTATTCAATATAAACTGGTTTTTTGTTGTTTTCTGTAGTTGTTAGAAGCCACACACACCTAGTTAATTTAACTCTTAATGGCGGGTTACAGCGGCTCTTTTTCATCCCGAGGAGTACTTGAGAAGGTGGACCAGGGTCCTCCTTAGCTGTAGTGCAAGGCAAAGCTCATCAGTATGCTCATCACAGTTGTTGATCCCCACCTCGGATACCAAACTGCTGTGACAGAGTCTGTTTCGAGGATGAGAGGTGGGGTATTGATCAGCATGTTTCACCTAACCCTAATGTTACTCTTTGCTACCTTTTTGCATGTATGTTGTGCACTCTATTTTTCAATATCGAAATTCACTGACACAACATAAACCAATAAATAGAAAGTACCTAAATCATAGCATCTTCATTAATTTGTGTGGTTAGAACTACAATTTTACATGAATCTGAATTTAGGGAGTTTGTTGACAACCCAAAAAATCAATAATATAATATTGATTTCTCACCAATTTATGAAGCTGGGTGACAGCCTTAGCTAAGCTGGCTATCATGAACAGCAAAGTCTTTGTTCCAGTACCAAATCTATGTTGGTGGGACTGCAAGGCCTGAATCACAAGCTCGCCTGCAGCATGCTGAAGAATGAGCATAAGACAAAATAGAAAAAAAAGAGGTTAGCCTTATCATGAACATATGACCATATCTGTCCACTTATGTTGTTAGGTATCATGGGGAGGTGCAATTAAAAAATATATGGATCAAGATGAATGTTTTAAAATATTGTATAATAATGCAAAGAAAATTAAATATCATATTGCTAGTGTGGACAGACAAAGGACAACATTATAAAGTAAAAACTAATGGGATAACAAACAAAATATTCTATAAGAACATACAAGAACAAAAGTAAATCATCATTTTTGGTCATCATTTTGCATAAAAAATACAACACAAATTATAACGGGGAAGAGACAACTTTCCTACTTCAAAATGATGTACAAAAGCCAATACAAATCCACTAGTAAAGAGTTCAAATGAGTACCTCTATGTCCAGACTAGACAGTAAATTTTCTACATCAGATGTGAATGTTATACTTCCATCCTTTGTGATACATTTCACGCTGTTAGAATACATAAACTTTGTTAACATGAACATAATCAGTCACTTTGTTTGAATGTTAGTATTGCTGCTGCTATTTTGTTATTATTGTGTACATGTATATAAATATATATATGTACATATAAATATACAGGGGGGGGGGGGGAAGGGGTGTGTGTGCTACAAATGAAAACATTAAAGTTGTGATTAAAATTGAAACACTGAGCCATTGTTATGTGAGTTGGCAGTATCACATAAGGGCTTCAGAAGTGCACCAAGGTGCAGACATACCCCACGACATCATGGTAGCAGTTTAAAGATCGCCACCCCACAAGTGACATGCACCAAAGGGGAGCACCATTCTGTTATGTTTTTTAAGCAGCAAGAGGGTGAAACCTATCTAAATTCCTCAATGAATGATCATTCAGTATGGTGATGCATGCCTTCCATTCCAGCAAGTGTACTGGTGGAGTAGGTAGTTCTGTGACAGACTGTTTTTGACCTGGATAGGCACACTGAGTAGTGACGCCGGAGCCGATTGCAACAGTTGAACAAATTGTGATGAAAAATGGTCAAGTGACTGAATGAAATGGTCACACTGCTGGACATCAGGCAATGTTTAGCACATTCTATCATCCATGATGTTTCACAGTGTCGGCATAGTGGGTATCATGGCAGCTGACTCCAGAATTGAAACAATGTATTGATGCCTGTCAAGAACTTTTGTGGCACTTTGAAGCAGAAGGTGTTGATTGTCTAACAAGATTTGTTACTGGTGATGAAACCTCAATTCACTACCACCATTCAGAACCCAAGATAACGATTAGGGAATGATGACATCCCTCCTCACCAAAACTGAAGAAGTTCCATATGCAGCCATATCCAGAGAAGATCATGCTGACTCTCTTTTGAGATGAATAAGGCATCATTTTAGAGCCTGATGGAACACTGTCATCACTGCCACGTATACAGAACTTCTTATGAATCATCATCAGCCCCCAATCAAACCCAAACGATATTGACTTCTGAGTACAGGTGTATTATTCATCATCATCAAGTGCCGTCTCTGCAACGGTAGTTGACGGTAATTGATTTCCATCAGTTTTTGTCTCGCACCAGGCTGGTACACAGTCAAACTGTGTCCCGACCACATCCTGATGTTGTCTGTCCACCTGTACCTCTATTGCCTTTTGGCCCTCTAGCCCTCTACTCTGCCCTCCAAAATAACCTTTAGCAGACTATCATGGCGGTTGACACGACCAAAATATCTTATTTTTCTTATTTTTAGTTTCTTCAGAAGTGTCTGTTCATCTGGAGTTATTCCAAAAACTCATTATTGGTTTTCCTATTTTTCCAAGAAACTCGTCTAAGTCTTCTGAATACCCACATTTCAAAGGCTACAATACGCATCTCCATTTTCTTTGTCAGGGTTCAGGTTTCTACTCCATACAATAAAACATAATGCACATACATTTTATGATTCTAATTTTTAAGATCTGAGATATCTAATTTGACAGAAGTGTATCTCTCATGCCATTAAATGTATTTTTGGCCATTGCTATTCTTTTAATAATCTCCCTTTCGCATTTGCCATCAGCTGAAATTAGTTGGCCAAGTTATACGAGACGTGTTCAAATGAAAACGGACCTAACTGCACCAAGTGAACATATGTACGATGCGCATGATGACATCACTTTTGGTGTAAACAGTACATACCAACCATCAAGTATTTGTTATGTTGATTTCCAACCCATACTGCTGACTTTTGCTGGTTATCTTATCCATTAGGTTCTGCAGATGTACTGGATGTCTGCTATTAACATTGTGTTTTATTACAACATGACAATACTCTGCCCCATACTGCCCATACAACAATTGCAACCTACTGAGGACCTGCACTTTGAGTTTCTTCCATATCTGCAGTACTCGCCAGCCCTTGTCTCAAGTGATTATCACATCTTTAATAATAATAATGTTCACGTAGTCGTCAAAGGCCTGTTGCGTCGATCGAATCACTACCCTGTCCAACTGCTGAGGCTGTGTTCATGCGTAGCGCGTCGACCGAAATCCCTACAGACTCCTCAGGTAGAGCCATGTACTCCGCAGCTTTTGGATGAGAGAAGCTAGAAGTGTGTTAGACCAATGTTTGTGTCAGGCTTTCTGTGTCTGTCTGTGATTGTAAAAGTCAGTGTGACCCTTGCTGTGCTGAGAATACGAGGTTAGGAGAGGTATCATGTAACCTCTGGTGGAGAGAGGGACGGACAGGAGGAAGTCTGCTTCAGTCCAAGCAGAAAGGTCCTCGAGTAGTGATAACCTGGACTGAATTCTGGTGTGCAGCTAAGCGTAACAATGAACTCTGTCATGGACTGTCCTTCCACGGCTTGAGCCACGCATGAAATGCAGCATAACAAACAGAATAACCGATCGAAAGCACACCAATTCTACAGAATAAAGTCCTTGATACCACCTTGGACCACTCAAAGTGGTGATGGGAGAAAATTCTTTCAGCACCGATACTTGTATTGAACACAATGGTGACTATATAACAAAATGATAGTTGTGTTGCACTTTTTCTTAATAAATTCAGAGAAAAAATGTCAGGTTTTTAATCGAAGCACTCTTGTATGTGAGTAAACATAGGTAGATAAATTCATTAACTTTTCCATACACACTATTTAAAAAATACTTTATTAATGTACATCTTAAGAAACAAAATTGTTATGCCACAAACAATAAATCATAACAAAATATTATTGTTCTGATAAATGCTTCTGATTATGTTTATATTCTGACAGCCAGAGTATGGCACATAATTCTTCTAAAAGCAAAAACAAATATTTACCAAGTGTCTGAAGCCAACATTGGTTTGACAAATTCATCTGAAAAAGTTCAACAAAATTATTTTTCATATTTCATCATTTTTTTACCCACTGCCATTTCTTCATATATAGTCTAACAAAGCAAATATTATCAGATGTATATAAGTAAAAAAATAGATCCTACTAATGAATATTCAACTGTCTTCTGTGTGTTATAATTAATTTTTAATACAATCTGACTGAATCATACAGTGGATAGTGTGCAAGTAGAGTGCTTTGTGAAACTATCATTATATTGCACATTAAGATTTATAGCCAAATCCAAGTCAAATTTAAATAGCATAAAACACTGTGGAAATATGGCTGTATGAAATTATATCCCCCAAAAGGGCCCGTACATCCCCATTGGTTGTTGTTGTTTGCGAATGTCCACAATGACTAGGATCACTCTTTTGTGTGCCCTGAAAAGAATATTAAGTGTTGGGTTATCGTAGCTTTCCTCACATCCCAAATGCGCTGATGAAGGTGGAAAGGTGGTTGTGCTATGCTTGGCTTTATCTACATGTCGCTCACTACTACAGGAATCATGTCGATACCTCACCTTGTTAACCAGGCTGCCATGAAAACAGCTTATTTCCAGGAAGGACTGTAGGGAATTTAAGGTGAGGGACTTGGGGCCAGTATATTTTGCCTGACCCTGACTAACATGTCTGATCAGTATGTTTTGCCTAACCAGACGTTAGTCTTCCTCCCCTACAGGCATGATAATTTATAATGATTTAATTGACATCTAGCATGTCTTTTGCCACTAAACAGGAAATGCTCCTCCCGACTACATCCAGCTCATGCCAGAGCTGAGACCTACATATGGCAAGTACAGGTAGACTAAGTCAAGTCAAGTCATTCTGTAACCGGTGAAGTTGTTAGGTCACACCTGAAGACACTGCAACAACCCCACGCAATCACTCTCTGCCAGCGGCCGCTGCCTGTGCCTTCTCTGAAGAGGACATTGGTCCATTTTTTTATGTTGTCCTCTCTTTGGGACGACCTCTTCATTCTCCGCATCTTTCAGTGCAGGATCATATTTGCAAGACTGTTTTATCTTGATATGTGGCCGTACCAAGTAAGTTTCCATCTTTTTACCATTGCCAAGAGGTCTTCAAAAGGCCCTATTGCTGTTTTAATTCTTTCTCATATTTTCTCATTTGTAAACGCGGTCTTTGTATGTGACGTTTAGAAGTCTTTGGAGACATTTCATCTCCAAGGCATGTATCCTCAGCTGCAGGTCAGCTGTAATTGTCCATTTCTCACAAGCATAGAGGAATATTGATAGGACTAATTTACACATTAATTTGATCTTCATGCATATGGCTAACTGTTGGTCTTGCCAGATTTGGTTAAGCAGCGCAAGCGACGCTATTGTCTGTGCTATTCTGACCAAAACCTCACATTTTGATTCTTCATCACTGAAAACTGAGCCCAGATATTTAAAAGAAAAGGTCAACCCCTTCGAGTTCCTAGCCATTAGTTTTTACACTACTGTTGAAGCCCTAGGTGTTGTTGGTCATTAATTTTGTCTTTCCATCATTATTCTCAACACTACAGCCAAGAGTTATTTCATCTAACCTTCTGACTTATTCCTGGAGTTCCGCTTATGTGCCCGTCAACCCGTCGATGTAATCTACACAGCGAAGGTTGGTAATTGTTTTTTCGCCTATCTTGAGAGTTCCAACATGATCACCAAATGTCTTGCTCATAATTCCCTCAAGAAATATGTTGAAAAGTAGAGATTGGATTGTACAAATCAGTCCCTCTGCCTCCTATTCACAAGAACTGCGCTGGACAGCTTTAATACAGGTGTTCAAGTACATGTATATTTCCGTTGTTTTTATTCCCCCTCATTGTTGCCCACAGCGCTTCATGTCATATCCTATCAAACGCCTTCTTGAAATCAACAAACACATGATAGAACTTTTGTTGATCTTCCTGATATTTCCAGTTTATCAGTCTTAAATTAAAGCTTTGTTCGGTAGTGCTTCACCCTGTCTGAACCCTGCCTGCTCTTCAGCAATGATGTTCTCCGCTTGGGGTCTCAATCTGTCCAGGATTATTCTAAGCATGACCTTGCTAGGGTGGCTGATAAGGCTAATTGTTATGTAATTTTGGCACAGCTTTAGGTTCCCAGACTTACGTAACGGTAAAATCATCGATTTTGTCTGTAAGTACAGCCAGTTTCTGGTCGCACATACTTTGTTGCAGATGTGTATCAAGTCTTCCACCATTACCACCCCACATGCATGTAAGAGCTCTACTAGGATATTGTCCACACCGGCAGCCTTCCCTCTTCTCAATTTTTTTACCGCTGCAGCCACTGCCTCCATTACCAGATAGTTATCCTCCATCGTTGTTGGTGTTGGAGGGATTGCTTTCCCAGGCTCAGAGTTGTATAACCAGGAACAGTATTATTCATCATGCCATTACGTCATTGTCTCTATAAGGGACTTGTAGCCTTTATTCTGGATCATAACGTTCCTGCTTTGTCTAAGTGTTACCTGTTCTTTGACCAACTCGTACGCTCCTTTAGCGTCATTTCTGTCTAATCTCTTTTTGATGTTTGTACATTGTTGACATTTCCCCACTTCTTTCGCCTCTCTCATCTTTTGTTGTATTGGTCTCTTGACCTCCTGATATCCACCAACCTCCTCAGGTGAATGTTTTTGGTTTTTAAGTGACCTTCTTCTATCGCAACTCTTTGGTCACCCATGGACTAAGACATAAAAGATGTTGCTTATCAGAGTTGTAAAAAATCTCAAACTTCATATGCATCTGTAATCACTTGAACAAAATATGCAGTTATATATTAAACATATGTCACAAAAAATTAATGGTAAGCGTTAGAAGAAACAATGGGCATAGGGTAGACTGGAAGATCAGGATGCAACACAGTGAATGAATGAGCTGACATCAGTCAGGGACTCATAGCTGGCTGCTTGCACCAGGAACAGCGAACCAAAGCTAACCAAGACCATATTCCGACTCCCAGCAGCGACCCTTGGAAACAGGCTGCAGCGGTATAGTTTGACTAAGAGGATGATATGATTATGAATTTGATAAGAGATCGCAGAGGCCCGTGGACGGCGCAGGTTACCGTTAATACGTTGTTACGCAATAAAAAGCCAGCTGAAACTGGATGTGTCGAGTCGAAAGGCACATATATCACAGCCTCACTGTACACTACGGCATGCCGTCCTTTCAGGACAAACGCTTGAAATGACAACAAAAAAAGAAGAAGACAATCACAATGTTACAATGAACAATTTGAATAGTGAATACTGAAGACTGAAAGTGAATTAGAATAGTTTATTTTAACGCGACTTCAGCACTTCGGACTTACGTAAGACTCCATAGAAAACTTCAATTTCTGAGGCTTGCAAAACTTCTGACATTATGCACGTAGATTAAATGTTCGTTTTTATGGGAAACAATTATTAAAGCCAAAACAATATGAAAGTCAAGCTTTAATTAGTCTATCTAGTTCTGCTTCAGTCCACGGAATTCAAAGTTGATATTCACATAAGGGCAGTAACTTTTACTGTTTCCTGTTTACAACATCGAGTTATTCGCCTGTTCCACGGTCGCTATGGCATCATCATACCACCACCTGGCGAGCTAGTTTCACCGAAAATGATCAGATCGTAGTAAGTTCAGTCTAGCCTTCTGTGAAGCACACAGTAAGCGTGCTGCCCACAAAAGCAGCAAGCACGACGTTTCCACAACTGGCTCCACACATGTGTGCCCTGAATGTGGCAGGGTATGCCGTTCCAGAATCGATCTTTACACTAATTTACAGCCATCATCAGAGAACACATTTCTCAGCAATAATTTAATATGGCATCATCACGTGTAATACTACTAATACCTCATGGTGTTGACGACTTATTCTCTTATACTGTCTTCTTGTAATTTATATATATATGCATTGTGTTCACAAGGTAAAGGAAAAACACAACATACCCATTACTTTAGAGTAATGCTGAACATCAGTATATTATATATTCTGACCATCGACCTGTGATAATGACACAAACAACATTACAGAGAATAATCAAAAAAGAGAAAAGTCAATAGTCGTCACAAATCTACAAAATTAGAAGAGCAAGCTGTTAGAAAATACAAATATGTCCCAATATGACATTTTACGGCACGCAATAGTGAAACTGAGGACATGCATAAAACTAAAACAGTTTTGACGAAAACAGTAATACACTGAACAATATATGTAGAACAAATAATTTAAGGCTAAGCAAATGAATTCAAATAAACAGCATTGTAAAATACAGAAGTTACAGAACCAATACAATATAAACTTTTTTCTGTAAACTATACAAGTTGTGGTTAATATACAGGGCGTGTTCAAATGAAACAGGACCTAACTGCAACCATAGTTTCCTCAGTCGACAGTTGAAAACATGGCGGATGTGATATGGAATCCGTCAGGAGTTGATCAGCGAGCAGTGATTCGGTTTCTAACAGCTGAATGATGTCGACCAGTTGACATTCATCGCAGAATGCAGGCAGTGTATGGTGACAAGGTTTGTCGAAGCCAACAGTGAAGAACTGGACAACGATGTTTAAAGAAGGACGTGAGTTAACCAAAGATCTTCCGAGACCAAGTCATGCGCATATTCATATTGTTGAACACGCCTCGCATTTGGCGCAAGATTATTTGCTTACACTATTTTTCTAGTGTTGGTTCACCATATATCTTTTTTGTCCGACAAATCAAGTGGTTTGGTCCTATAGTCAGAATACATTATGACCAGCCTGCAGCAAGAGTATATCATATGAAGGTTTCCGATCGACGAGCAAGGGCCAGACCTCGACATCGGTGGGTCAAGGGAGTCTCTGCCACTCTCAGAAAGTTACACCTAATGACAGCACATGCCTCCCACTTGGCGATAACAAGAAATCATCGCATCCTGCTTTTCTGCGACGCCGAATGGCAAGAGTAGTAGGACAAAAAGAAGAAGAAGAAAAAGTCAGACAAGTGTCACATGTTATTAATTGATGTGGATTACTCTCACAACTCGCGGAGCGTGTAGCCTAGCCGACAGTGAGCTGGCTTGCTAAAACTGCGATTACACCGCACAATGGTTCGAAATTTAGCACGTCCCATGTGCAGTCAGTTCAGCTGTTGTCCACGAAACATTTAAATTAACACGTAAGTTGTTGACTGTGCATGTGCTCGATTGTATTTTTAAAACCACTATAGGATAGATATAGGCGGAGGATATGAGGCAGGCTAGGGTGAGGTTCTTTAATTCTCGAACTGTTGATGTTCCTTTTTTATTGTACAGCTAAACTGACGAACAGATCTGCATGAGCATTGCTGGTATTACTTATAAATAATGAGACGAAGTACCAAATTAGTAATCAAAATTGCTAAAGACAACCACTCTGGAGATATTTGTAATGGAATTATCAATCTATGAAGTTAAGATCCTATCTCAATCAATAACATGGCTCCTTTCCTCTACCACCACCCACCATATATATATATATATATATATATAACTAGTACCAAAAACAAAAACCGACAGAAAGAGTACTTCCAATAACCTCTCAATTAATAAATTAATATTTTTTTTAAAACAAGGATCAGCTGGAACCTTATATTAATTCCAGAAATGAAAGGAGATTAACAGAACAGATTAGTAATAAGTCGCCAGGTATGGGAGGAATAACAACTGAAGCAATTCAAGTCTATTGGGAGTCAATTAATCTTTATAAGAGCGTGGAATAAAAGAAAAGTACTTGAAGATTTGCAAAAAGCTACAAAATGCCACTCTGAAAGAAAAAAAAGGGAAGAACAGGAAACTATGATACATACAGAGGCACATCATAGCTATATCATAAATATCAAATGAATGTAAAAACACTTGAACAAAGAAAACAACCATTTGTTGAACCAACACCAAAATCAGTACTCGCACCTCTTGCAGAAAGCGACCACTGGCCCATCAAACTTACAATAAACCTGTAAAACATTCCATAAGACCACAAGCCATAAAACATAAGAAAGCAGACTGGCAGAAGTTCGCCACAAGTACAAATCCTTACTGCCAGTCCATCAACACTCACCACGAAAAATAGGCAAAATAGGGGAAAGATTCAACCAGTGTGTTATAAAGGAAGCAATGGAGAACATCCAAATAGGCACCAGAAGAAATTACAAACCGTATTGGTCACCTGAAGTGCAAGAGATGTTGTTGAATGCCCACAATGAGAAGGTTTACTCTTTTGTATGCCCTAAAAAGTACGTTAAGTGGCTGGTTATCGTAGTTTTCCTCACATTACAAGCGTGCTGATGAAGGTGGACCGGGGTCCGGCAGGCGGTTGCGCAATGCTTGGCTTCTTCTGTCGCTCACTACTACGGGGATCACGTCGAACCTCACCTTGTTAGCCAGACTGTTGTCCTCGACAACAGCTCGTTTCCAGGACAACCAACGAGGAGGTCAGGTGAGGATCTTGGCCAGTATATTTCTTCTGACCCTGGCTAACATTGTCTGATCAGTATATTTTACTTGACCAAACGTATGCCTCGTCGTCCCAAAGCGCAACAGATGGAACTTCAACTAAAAGAGGCAAGAGCAAGAGCAGAAATTGGCCAAAATCAAGAAAGCAACATAGCTGCTGCAAGATATTGGAAAACAGTCAACCAAGCATGCAGGAAAAGCTGGCATGAACATACAGAAACTCTCAACTTTGATAAAGAGAGCAGGAAGCTCTGGAAGCGAGGAAAGGCCTTGAGTGACGAAAGTAGCTACAAACAAACAATTGCAATTGAAAATAAAGGAAAGGTACTAACTGGGGGAAAAGCAGCGAATGTTCTAACCCAAAATTATGCAGAAACTAGTAGAAATAAAATCCCAGCAGAGATGAAATAATATATTAAGAAAGGAATACACCACATGGAGCAGTCAATGCGAGTACCTAAGAAGCATCTGATAGTAAATATCACAAAGACAGAACTGGAGTCAGCCATTAGTAAACTCAAGAAAAGAAAAGCCCCAAGAAAGGGTGCCAAATGCAATGTTAATTATGATAAAAAGAAATTTTAAACATACGAGCAAGGAAGTGATAGTCAAACTGTATAAAGCATTAGTTAGACTTAGATTGGAGTACTGTGTATAGGTGTGGAGTCCTTATCATAGCGGGGATATAAACATGCTGGAAAGAATACCAAAAAAAAAAGGGCGACAAAGCTGATAGTTGGATTCCAGAATTACATTGATGAGGAAAGACTCAGAAAAACCGGCCTACGGTGTCTAGAAGAGAGAAGAATTCGAGGTGACTTAATACAGGTTTATAAGATGATCAAAGGAATGGATACATTAGAGTATAACAAGTTTTTTTTCAAATTACAACCCACAGAAAACAAGAGGGAATAGCTACAAATAACTAATGAGAGGTCTAGATTAAATATAAGGAAATAATTTTTTAGCCAGATAGTGGTGAATGCTTGGAATGCATTGCCACAGGAGGTAGTGAAGGCAGAGAAAGTTAATGCATTTAAGAATAAAATGGATGTGCATAGCTTTTAGAACAAGATAATGTAAATGAAACTGGTTGTATAGAGACTCTGTAGAGTCTTCTAAGCCAGTATAAAGACGTTAAGTTAAGTTACCACTAATGAAATGATGCTCTCTAGCATGGGAGAAGTAGCACAGAACAAACTGCTACACATCTTTAATACAAGCTGGAAAAGAGGAACCGTCCCCACAGTGTGGAAGGAAGCGAGAACTATCTCCATCCTTAAACATGGGAAAGACAATATAAAGCCAGGCAGTTACAGACACATTAGTCTACTAAGCTGTGTGGGGAAACTAATAGAACAAATAGTTCATACTAGAATAACCTGGCATGTGGAATCAGAAATGTAATTATCCTCCAGCAAGCAGGTCTTCATAGAAACAGATCGACCGAAGATCACGTGACATACATCTCGCAGGAGATTGAAGATGCATTTCAAGAAAAAAAGAAAACACTGGCAGTCTGGATAGACCTAGAAAAAGCCTTTGATAAAATATGGAAGAGCGGGTTAAAACTCAAACTATTGCAAATGGGTGTAACCAACAACATATACAAATGGATCAGTGGTTACCTAGATAACAGGACAGCAAGAGTGCAACTCCAAGGACAGCTAATCAAAAAGATATAAATGGAACAAGGAGTTGCGGAAGGTGGAATAGTCTCATTCATCCTGTTCCTTATATACATAAATGATATAATCACAGAAATCCCTAAAAGAGTACACATTGCACTATATGCAGATGACTTGGCACTATGGACATCTGAAGAGTCTACACCTGTAGCTAGAAACCAAATGCAAGATGCCCTAAATAAAATATAGACTTGGAAAAAGGGTAAATCGCTATAAACGAAACCAAAACCACGCACACGATCTTCTCCCTATGTCCCAAGCCCCAAGAAGTGATCATAAAAGTAAATGGCCAGAGTCTCCCCTTTGACATAAGTCCAACTTATCTGGGAATAACAATAGACACAAGGTTGACATGGAAAAACCATATTAAAAAAATCACCAACAAAGCTAAGAACAGAATGGTCATAATGAGAAATATATCAGGCTCAACATGGGGAGCTGATACGCGCTTCCTAAAGAAACTGTACACAGTGCTAGAATACGGAATAGCAGCATAGTCCCCAGCAACAGAGAATAACTTCCAAACAATAAATACAACCCAAAACCAAGGTGAACGTATCGTCGCTGGAGCTATGAGAACAACACCAATAAATACAACGGAGAACATCCAACGAATCGAAAGTATGGAGTCGCACAGAGATTTTTTTTTAAAACCCACTCCAGCAGGGGAAGAAGTTCATATGAATGCTTGATCACCCAATATATGACAGGATAAATCGCACCGAAAGATAGAAATTAAAGAGATACCACTTCATATTTAAAAAAAAAAAAATTGTAAGAGTAGACCAAATCATAAGACAAGCAGTGGGTAGAGATCTAAAACAAACATCCCAAATCCCACCATGGAAAAAAGCCAAGTCCCCTGAGATGGTAGAAACCATAGAAGGAATATGGAAAAAATAGAACTCAAACAGATTTAGAAAGGTTATTTATTACAGAAGAATATCTTAAGAGAGTATACCACCCAGAAACATGGATAGACGTAAATAGAGATGGCTCATCTAACAAAGATAAATCCAATAGACGTGGAGGAGTCTATTACAGACTAAGTAATAGAGAAGAAAAAACTCGAGTATTAACAACGGGAACATACTCCAATAAATTCCGCGCAGAAGCAGAGGCACTTAAGGCCGCAGTTAAGCTTGTAATCCAAGATACATATATTCAATAAGAAAATATAGTAATCCTGACTGATGTCGCGACAGCAGCGTTAAAACAACACAAAGATGAAGATCTTGAGCAATGTATATTCTAAATGGCACAGCTCTCAGCAGAACACCCACGGTTAGTCATACAGTAGATCCCATCCCACTGCAATATTTAAGGCAATGAAGCTGCAGACAAACTAACAAAGCGTGAAGGAGCATTTCCCACAAACAGACCAGAGCATAAAATATAATCAGGCCATGACCATAATTAAAGCCAATTTCAGGGGAAAATGAGCTGATCAACACCACGACATCAAGAAAAGAAGGCAGCTACTTTAACTTGAACAGCAATTCATCATCATCTTCAGACTGAGAACGGACATAACAGACTAAATGGTCATCTTTACAACAAAATGAGGATTGGGACAAATGGCTTGGCTTCGGCTTGTCTCCGTTCATTCTCAATCTCCCACTACCAAACACTGAAAGGGCTTAAGTAGCAGAATGTAGTCCAGAGAACGGAATGCGTTGTGTCGTAGTTTTCAGCTTGACTGCGATATTTGCACCTTTCGGTCCAACACATCCGACTTCAGCAAGCATTTTTTGAGTACCGGGTTAGCATTCCCTCTTCGATCCCTTCTCCTTAGCCAGTCTGCCCTGCTGCAGCCTGTTATGCAGGATCACCACGTAGAAGGGTCTTGGCATCTTTGGTTCGCTGGGCCTGACGGTAGCAGTAAGCTAGGAGTCGCTGACCACTGCAGCTCATGCGCTGCTCAGCATCTTGATGACAAGTGCCCATGTGTGAAGCACACCATGTCGGCGGAATACATCATACAAAGCTGTATGCTCAGGCAGGAAAAGAGAGAACAATACTAGCGTCGCAAAACAGATATGAGACAAAAGCTGTATGGAGATAAAACAGCCTTACAAACAACGGTGTCCTTTGTAAGAGAAACCGGGACCTTGATCTGAGGATGAACGAAGAAGAAGAAGAAGAACCAACACCAAGGAAAGCTACAATTTATTTTTATAAGGAAACTTGATGTTTTCTAGTTGTACCTGTCATTCCACACGGTGGAGTAGAGGTTCAAATTTTGGTTTATCCTAACCAGCTTTTAGGGAGCCTAATTCTTGTCGTACCCAGTGCGGTTTCAATAGCAATGGTTTTTAAGAGGTCAGGTTGTCAGTCCTATGCCCACCATACAGGAAAGGAAACAGTGGGCGTATTATGTTTGTTGACACCCCTCCCGAAACCACTAGAGTGAATTGGAAGTACAAACATCTACAAATAGGAATACACTCTTGACAACATTATAGGGCTATCGAAAACAAAGAAAGACAGCTATTATTTAATGTTAGGGCAGAAATATGAATACACATGTGAAAATACTTCTTTTTTTTTGGTCTTCTGTGTTCGATCTCAATCTCCTGCTACCAAGCCATAAACAGGGCTTTGCAAGTAGCAGGATGTAGTCGGAGAACGGCATGTGTTGTGTCTCTGGTTTACAGTTTGAATACGATATTTGCACCTTTCGGTTCGACACACCTGTCATCGGCAGCATGAAAATACTAACTGATTTAATCCTTAACGCTTTTGAAATTCTTCCACGTTCGTCCTCAGACCTCGACTTCAATGACTATAACGAAGGCAGAAGCCGACTTGAGGCTTTGTGCACTTCCGTACAGCTTCTCCAAGAAGGACACTGACTATTGCCAAATGCTACTTCTGTTGTCGATATACTGTGGGCAGGACTACAAAATGTGTTCTGCCGTCATGAGGGCTACGCAGGCACAAATGTCCGTAGTGCCAATCTTGAAGTTATTGTACAGATGCCATCTCAGTCTGTTGTGTCCTGTGTGAAGCCGGAAAATGATCACCTGGTCTCGCCTGAAGAGTTGGTGGTAGGCTTAGTTTTCTATGTGGCAAGGGTGACCTTCTTTCCATTTTGCACTGTAAGTTGCCCTGATGGCTGCTTTTGTCTCATTGTATGTGATTTCTGTATCACACTAAAGCGGCATCCCTCCCTCTCTGGGGAGTCTGTCCGCCTCCTTGTTGTCTGGAATGTGGCTGTAAGCTAGTATCCATTGGACTATGCTTTTTCTGAGGCACTGGGACAGTCGTTAGAGCGAGTTTGCCAGAGCGCCAAGCTCATTTTTGTTTTAAAAATAAAAACAGGAGTACGACAAGGATGTGTGCTGTCGCCATTGATGCTCACGTTCACGTAGACAAAGATAATACAGAAACCAGCCAAATTACAACACCAGACGTAGAAGTCAACACAGTGAACGAAAAAGCCAAATAAATGCGCGACCTACCCTTGGTAGATGACCAAAGCCTAGTATACGGTTACGAAGATAGATAGACAGAACAATCATTTGAATTTACTTAGCACAGCTTGTGAAATATGTAATATAAAGATTGGCACATGAAAGACGGAAGATATATTTAAGATGAGCCGGAGCGCAATGACGTCGATTTTTAACAGAACAGAACCATAAGTGTAGATACTGATGGTTTCCTTATATTGATGATTGTACACATGTCAGCTCCGTCCTCTCAGGCATCCCTCTCTGTCGATTTCAAAACTTTGCAATCTGTACATTGCAGTGTTATCAATTAAGGAGACGGTTGTTGATCAACTTTAAAATGCCATCTCGATTCATATCCAACGTACTACGGGTGTCTTTTGAGACCAGGGTGTCATCTCTTTCGTTGTCACAACCCCCAGCATGACCAAGACAGAAGATCCACACGAGATCCTGAAGGTTCGCATCTTCCATGTCTACTATCCACTCATACCACAGTCAGCTCTTTTGTACCCCCCGAAGCAGGGATTAAGAGCCAGAAACGATGATATCATTTATTAAAGAGGTCTCATTTAATAACGTCATAGACGAAGTTACTGTTCCAGTCTCCATTCTCAAACTGGAGTTTGTTGTTGAGTATGCTCCTCTCCGCTCAGCAACAGCAGTGACTCTCATTCATAAATTTGCCCCAACAGGGATTTAACTTAACTTAGCGTCTTTATTCTGGTTTAGAAGACTCTGCATAGTCTGTATACAACCAGTTTCATGGAAGGTGGTTAACCGATATGCGAGTCCATCTTAAAAGACTAGACCAAAGTAGACCTGCAGCCTGTTAAGCGCCATCTTTGGTGCTCTTAACGAACCACCTAACCATGGCCGATGTTATGCCACGTCACACAGTTAGTCGCCTCTTACGACATGCTCTCTGTGGGAGCAGTGGTACTATTCTTGTCTTTGTCATATACAAAGACCCTGGCAGACCACTCGGGACTCTATCACCGAACAGTTTAGATCAACCAGTATATGTGACACCATTATTCCGAGCATTATCACTTATCAGCTGTTTACGTTCAAAGTCGCTTCCGCGTTGCACCGATCTGCATTGCTTGCCCAGGGAGATGGTGGCTCGGTTGTTGTCTGTCATTTTATCTCTAATATGGATATATTCTTTCACTTTGACTTTGGTCTTCACCATGGTCACATGGCCAATTGTCCTCTCTGCATGTGCCATCCATTTGTTTCTCTCCTGATTTTTTTCCCCCTGATATCTGCGATGTTAATGTGTAGTGGGTGTACCTTATGTGCGTCTATCCGCGTGTAGGCTTTGGCCTGGGCCAGTGCGTATCTTGATTTTACAGACAGAAGTTCAAACATACATCTTATTTTAACAATGAGTGTATCGTTGGTGCAACCAAGGAACAGTCGTGTTCCTTCATTCTGGATGCTTCCAACCTTTCACACTGGGACCTTCACGGTATGAGTATGCCCAATCCATAATCGATAATGGACAGAATAAGCTAATTGTACACAATGAAAAGCAGTCGCTGTTCCAGATTGTAATATATCTTTGTTTTCTAGTACTGCAGGCCATGATTGTATGATTTAATCGACCTGGTACTTATAGGACACGTTTTCTGTCAAATGTTACTCCAATTGTATCACTCATAGTCAAAATAATTTGAGTGGCTTGCGTATAATTTCTATAGAAAAACGTTACAAGGCTGAAAGACTGAGTTTATGATTCAGAGAGTGAAAGCTCTGGTTTTTTTGTTTTGGTTGCAGATATGTGTATGTATGCTTTTATGTATGTGTGTATTTTAGTATCCATTTTAGTTGTCTGCATTTAGCAACCAAATGGTATATATTTTCTGTATTACAAAATATGTTTTAATAATGTCCCTCGCTGCCATGTGGGTTACCTGTTAAGCGGCAAAGGCTTCGGGAGTAAACCCTGAGATAAAATCTTCATCCTGTGCTATCTTCAGTTGTCTTGATTACGTCTTGACACTGGACCAGTATAGCTCAGAACGAGAGAGTGAGACTGACGTCGGCGCAGAACTTGCTCACTTAAATCTATTTAAGCGCAAGTCACAACGCCAGACATTTTTATCAGAGTGTACCGTGTGATTGATACGGAATGGAAGCTATTACCTTTTTCATGTGGAACGTTTGCACATAACTTGACAGCACCAAGGCCGATAGACCCGAAAGAAGGTCGGCATTAGTTTCTAGAGAACTGGCAGGCTACAATGTGGATGTGGTTGATCTTAGCGAGATCATATTACCAGGAGACGGCCAGATCACAGAAGTTGTGGGCGGATACACGTTCTTCTGGAGTGGCCGCGACATAACAGAAAGACGAGAGGCCGGTGTCGGAATCACCATCAGGTCTCATCTAGACCGCCCAGTTGTTCGGCCACAACAGGGTATCAATGATTGACTAATGACTGTTACAGTGATCAGCGCCTACACCCCAACAACAACTAATCCTGAGGATATCAAGGATAAATTCTACGAGGAGCGGAACTCTCTCATCTTGTCGGTTCCGTTTGACGGACGCACAGTCCTGTACGGAAACAATAGAAGACAAATGAGCCTTTCTGAAGGCTGCTGTCTATTCTACCGCTTCTGGGCATTTGGAGTCATGCAGATCGCAGAAACCAAGATTGGGTTTATGACAACGATGATGCTATTAAGACTTTGCTGGATGAAAAACATAATTTATAAGACTTCACTAAGGCGATCCCTCCGCATCTTCCAAATCGTTCGCGTTCACCAACATTCGCAGGATTGTCCAGAACCAGCTCAGGACTATGCAGGATACCTGGATCAACAGCAACGTAGATGAAATCCAGCGGTATGCAGACACATATGACTCAAAGCGGTTTTACTATGCCCTAAAAACGGTCTATGGTCCCAGGTCCTATCATTCGTCACCTGTCTTTAATGCTGATAGCACGGCACTGATGACCAACAAAGTTGACATTCTGAAGCGATGGTCAGAGCACTTCAGTGCTATCCTAAACTGTCTACCTACTATCAGTGAATTAGCCACAATACGCGTGCCTCAAGTTGCAGTCAATTACAGTCTTTGTACCCGCCCAGTACAGATGAGGTTGAGAAAGCAATCAGCTAAATATCCAGTGGCAAAGCTCCCGGGTCAGATGCTGCTCCTGCTGAGCTCTACAAAGCAGAAGGCCCCGTGTTGCTACACAAGCTAACATACCTCTTTTCTCAATTTGTGATACATGTAATATGCCGCAGGAACAGAAAGATACCACCATTGTCCACATGTACAAGCACAAAGGGAATCGTTAAAACTTGTGATTACCCCCCTGTCGATCGCTGGAAAAATGTTAGCTCGATTCTTGCTGAACCGCTTAACAACTCATCTCGAGTTTGAAACAAGGAAAAGACACTCTAAAAGTTTCTTTGAATAATTTCTCTTTTGATGTTGCTGCCTATGAGTTGCTTGCCTCGAATCGCTCAGCCTGGCTCACTGTCATCACACATGCTGCTTGCACCGCTAGCAGAGGACCATTACGGAAGAGCAGAAAAAGCGAACTGCATGAAAGGAAAGAATGCAAGACGGCCCAAATACAAATGCTGTTCACGTGTGCCCTACATGTGGTAGAGTTTGTCACGCTCAGACCGGACTGTACAGTCATATGCGGTCACATCTGAATAAACATGTATGACGCTGTTGCCATCTTCACTTGCGATGGGCAACTAACTAACTCCAAGGTATCTCAAGCCATCGAGTACCTTGATGACACATTCATCAATGGTGATGCAAGGGAGGTCAGACTTTACTATGGATTTGTTCAAGTTACACCACACCACACCACACCAGTCTTGTTGGGATTGATATGGGAACTTGACTCCGTACACTACTGTGAGATTGCTTGTAAAGTCTCTTGTGCGGCTTTGACTATAACACGGCTTCCGAGTCAGTCATGCAAATATGTCATCTGAAAACGTTAACGTTGGTCCTAGCTCTTTGTATTGAATGTTGGCCATTATAATCGTATAGACGCTGGACAGTACAACTGTATGACGTGGTACTTGGATACGGAAAATAAGTACAGGAGAGCGGGTAACTCTGGGACAGTCTTGCGGATGTTGATGATTCCAAGCGGATTTAAATTATTATTTCCACCAAGGCATCTGCTTTCCAGTTCATGGAATAATTCTACATTCCCTAAAAAATCTTCATCATTCTCCAAAGTCAATACGATTATTCAAATCTGCCAAACCCTTCTACACCTCCAAGCCGTGATCCTGGATAACACGCAGAATAGTTAAGGAGAAGGGATCGAAGAGGGAAGACTAGCCCGGTACTTTAGTACTTTAGTAATGCCTGCTGAAGTCGGACCGAAATGTGCAAATATTGCAGTCAAGCTGTAAACTACGACACAACACATTCCGTTCTCCGGACAACATCCTGCTACTTGAAAGGCACTTTTCATGTCTTGGTAGTGGGAGATTGAAAACGAACGAATGTATCCTCCATATCAAGAGCCACGGCGACTGTTTCTTGCTTGAACTTACTTAACACCCTCATAAACGTCATAAGCAAATCATTGCCACATGTTCCAACATTATCCCAGATCTCTTTCGTTTGTGTGCAGCAATCGATATAAATCACTTTTCTAGCAATTATTTTCTCCAGAAGTTTAAACATTATCCATGTATTAGGTAAATATCCTTATGTGTGCTCGTGACGTTCCAGCTGTTGGTATTCATCCAAAATTACTGTATGAACTTCGAGACCAGTTAGCAAAACCATTAGCGATATTTTATTCTCATACTCTTGAGAAGTGGATTGTTCCAATGGATTAGAAAGATGCAGGTATGATCCTTGTCCAAAAAAGGCAATAAATCAGATCCAGCCAATTATAAACCAGTGAGTTTGACGAGAATTCTCTGTAAAAATTTTAGAGTCCATTATTAAGGACAAAATAGTACTGCACTTGGACAATTTTAATTAAATCACAAATAGTCAGCATGGGTTTACTAAAGGATGATCATATTTAACCAATCTATTAGAATTCCTGGAGGAGGTTACCAAAATGTTAGATGGTGGAGAGCCGGTGGATGTTATCTATCTGGATTTAGCAAAGGCATTTGATAGAGAACCTCATCAACGATTGTTTCGAAAGTTGAAATCACTTGGAATAGGTTGTGAAGTTGCCAAGTGGATAGAAAATTGGTTGACGGGAAGAATGCAGAGAGTGGGCATAAATAGGGAGTACTCTGACTGGTGTGATGTAATAAGTGGTGTTCCCCAAGGATCGACAGTGGGACCAATGTTGTTCTTAATATATATCAGAGATTTGGACATTGATATCAGATCTAGGAGGGCAAAGTTCGCGGATGACACATTTATGCGGCCGGGTCTCTTCTCCTGCAGACGTGGATCTATTGAGATCAGATATATATACGATTCAAAAATGGTCTGAGAGCTGGCAGATGGAGTTTAATGTAGAAAAATGTACAGTACAAATGGAGAGATCCAATAATGAATATAATTACACGATGGGAGATAACAATATTAGGACAATACAAAAGAAAAGAGATCTAGCAGTTATAATATATCATAAGGAAAGGTGCGGGAGCAAGTCCAGGTGGCAGTGAAAAGTGCTAAAGTAATGTCATGTTGGGCATGATAAAAAGAAACATTTTACATAAGAGTAAGGAAGTAATAGTCAAGTTATATAAATCCTTAGTGAGACCTAAGAGATCTGTGTTCAGATGTAGAGTACATATAAGAGTGGATATAAACATGCGCTGGAAAGGGTACAAAGAAGAGCTACAAAAGTGGTTGCTGGGTTTCAGAATTAAAGTTATGAGGAAAGACTAAAAAAAAAAAAAAAAAGGTCTTTAGTGTCTAGAACAAAGAAGAATTCGAAGTGACTTAATAGAAGTGTATAAAATAATAAATGGAAAAGATAAATTAGACAAAACCAAGTTTTCCGAAGTACAGCCGGCTACAAGAACAAGAGGGCACAGCTAAAAATTGTAGATTTCTAGACAGGTCTAGATTAGACATTAAGAAATATCGTTTTAGTGAGAGAGTGGTGAATTCTTGGAATGCATTGCAGCAGGATGTAGTGGAAGCAGAGTCAGTTAATGCATTAAAAAATAGATTGGATTCTCACAGTATTTTTGGTATCCGTGGAGTCAAATAAACTGGTTGTATACATACTCCTGGGTTCATTCCCCAGTTGAGGCGGTAATGTTTTTTTCAGACCGCAATGGCTCCCGGGTCGACCCAGCCTTAAATGGGTACCGGTTCAGTCTGGGAAGTAAAAGCGGCGAGGGAGAGGAGATGGCTACCGCCCTCATATAGCCGAGCATTTGAAATGTGAGATCGCTAACACCTCACATCCTACGGCAGTAATGCTATGGGATACTTTACTTTTACTTTACTTATACATACTCTGTAGAGCCTTCTAAACCTGTAAAATGAAGGTTAAGTATTGTCTACTCTAGCCGTGAGTGTCGCAGCTGGAGCTGTTTTGTACATACTTCGCGTACGGAACACGAACCCTGGGATAAAAAATGGCAAACATTGAAACATGTATTCAATACGCTATATTGATTGAATTACTGAACTGAATTGTATTATTATACAGTATAATAGTAATAGTATTCAGTATTGTATCAATATTGAACCAGTTAAAAATGAACTATATAACTGCAGTACTGTAGCAGTTATATTGTATCCATGTCGTAGAAGCCAGAAGGGATTGAGTTTAGGCAGTTTAGGCTTAGCTCTCCAGCCACAAGATTAACTTGAAATAATTAATAGCACAGTGCGTCTTACCAGTGTTAGTTTACTAATTAATTTTTATGAATTAAATTGAAATGAAGCGATAGAATAGTACTCATCACAGGGATAGGAAAAACCAAGGCCAAAGCAACCGATTCGAATTCCAAGTTTTCTTATTGTTTTTAACCTGATCTCTAGCCGGTTAACCTAGTGAAGTCAACTGCTTCTACTACTACTACTAGTTTGACTAGTAATAAATAAGGAGCTTCAGCTAATTACGTAATTTAAATGTCAAAGTTGGTTCAACTGCAAAGCATTGATTGAACCTACTGACAACATATAGACGACTAATAAAATACTATAGCAGTAATACTAATATTAATATAATAATTAAACTAGATCTAGTCTAAATATTATAATTATAATAATTAGTCTAATTACTTATTCTAGTTAGTTTTTCTGTGAGAATTTTCATTTACGAAAATTATGAATATAATTTAATAAAATCTGTTTACAGTACACTCACTATTCACTTTTGATAGTGAGTTTCCCTCTTATTATTTGCCACTTGTGTACTAAATTAAATAGAATATAATTACTGTTTTAAGTCAATAGTGTTCATTGTTTTAACTGACTCACTACTAGTACTAAGTACTCAGTATTGTTACTGTTAGTAATAGTTACTCTTAGCAAAACACTTACACTACAGTACACTAGTCTTTACTTTACTTAGTCTAGCAGTTTTAAATACAATAGGCAATAAAGAACAATAAAACTAATAGGACCTACTAATATTTGCTGTCACGAGTCATCATTAACACTTGTAAGAATGCACAGACTGCTATTATTCAGTGGACTTGGAAAACTAAATATTAGCAGTATAGTTGTGGGAATTTGCATTGGTGTTATATTTTCATTCACGTATTCTATGTATAAAGACAAATCGAAAATCTACACACCACATGCATACATTCCAAACAGTCCTCATAGCCATGGTGAGAATGATTTTCTCAAAGGTCCAGATCGTTCTTTGAACTGGAATGATGAGCATTCTCACAGTCACACAAGTAAGAAGCTTGAAAATATAATTTTCTGTTTTTATGTAACTCAACTCTTTCCTTGTTTTTTTTAAACATCAGTAAAAACTACTTGAATGGTAATTACATTGTAATTCACATAAGCTCTCATGTGCTATCCAGCTAAGTACCTTTCCTACTCATTTATATGTTATATCTCTTTAATTATGTATTCATCCCCTCCTCTGATTTGTTAGCTCATCATATTTTTGTTGTTTGTTGTTCCCGGTGAAGGCCTATTGGTTGTAACATAGATTTCGTTTCTGTTTTCGTTCTAGCATTTCATCTGACCATGCCTATTTTTTTACACTGTAATGCACATCTCTCTGTGCAAATATGATAATGTATAAAACGTAATGATAAAGAACAATATTGCATTACTCTTATATTACAGTGTTACATTTAACTGCTTTGTTTGTAGAATTTTGTACAATTACTCCTATTTCCTATTAATTGAATTTGATCATAGCCAGCACTAATATAATTGGCTTCTTTAAATTGTTGAGCTATTACTTTATTTATAATTCGAAAATGACAGATAGGAGTGTGTTAGTTTTACATGGGCACAAGGTAAACAAACGTCTGTTACTTCTAAAATGTTTTCATCATAGACAATGGAGAACACAATGAGAATATTGGACTGAACCTAGTTAATGGCAAACATAAGCATAACAGATAAAGAAATGTATTTTGTCATGATGAACTCCTTTCTTTACCTGAACTGTACATTAGCTAAATATATAAGTAAAATTATGCATCTCTGATTAACAAAAATTAAATGCTACCTAAAGTAGTCACAAAGCTGGATGTTGCTAGCACTTTTAGAAACTGTTGACTACATTTTTCAGCTATCCTATATGAGTGTGTAACCTACTTAATCTTTGTGTGTGTGGACGTATATATGTATATATATAAATAATAGAAACACTTTACAGTGGCCAACAAGCTGTTGTCAGAATCAATGAAGGTAACTCAGATTGGTTTGAGATCCACAAAGGTGTTAGGAAAGGCTGCATATACACTGAGAATATCATGCGAAAGGTAAAGATAGACAAAAACTATGGGAATTTCGACCCGTTCTCAATTGGAGGAAAGGAGATTCCAGAACTAAGATATGCAGGTTTTACAGTTACGCTCTCAAAAAAGGCTTGAGGGCCTGGTACAATTGCTTACGTCCGTTTAGAAGCATAGTGAAGATCAGAATCTTTTCCTGAATATAAAAAAACTAACATAATGTCCATTGACACTGGCTCCAACCCAAGATCACTATTCATAATGAAGAAATTGAACACATTGATTACTTTGAATACGTTGGCTCTTTGATAACAAACGATGAGGACTGTGCATGGGAAATAAGGAAACAATTTTCCATAGCCATGCAGAATCTGAATAGTATGCATAATGTGTGGCACAATACTAACAAAGAATTAAATTTGAAGATCCTCAGAACATGCGTATTCCCAGTGGAAATGTACGGATGTGAGACATGGACCATCACACAAATATTAGAAAGAGGATTGGGGCCTTCGAGACACAATGCTCCAGAAGAATCCTCAAAATACCTTGGGTAAAGAAAATAACTAATAAAGCCATCCTACAAGATCTGAGTGTCGAAGAGAACTGGCTTATAAACCACTTTATATCTCTGAAACTGAAGTTTTTCGGCCACATCAAGCGCCATAATGGACTGGAAAAAGCAGGTGTGGAGGGCATTGCTCCAGGACGATGAGGCAGAGGCCGACCAAGGTGTAGATGGATACATGACATCAAGGACACCCTAAACATGAACATGGAGCAAGCGAGTAGACTGACTGCTGATCGAGATTCCTATATATATATATATATATATATATATATATATATATATATATATATATATATATATATATAGAGAGAGAGAGAGAGAGAGAGAGAAAAGGAAACTAAATGGATTCAAGACAAGAATGTTAATGTTGAAAAATATTTGTTGGCATAATTTGAAGAGCAGATGACAGTGTATTAAAGAAGTTGTACACCGAGATGTGTGTAACATGTCCTAGAACATGACATAACAGCATGGGCAACTGCAGCCAAATCAAACTTTGACAAAATAGTCACCCAAGAACAAAACAGGACATGTTATGATCACACCTATTGGATAAATATCAAATATTACGAACCTGCTGCCAATGGAGAACAGAGGACAGCATGGCCGAAAACAAGGTGAGAAATTAAGAAGATTGATAGATCACCCAATGCACCAGAGAATAAAGGAGCTTGAAAGGAGAAAACTCAAGTGGAGTAACTTTGTAGCTTCAGTAAAACCAAAATGTAGAAAAGGTCCTGTAAATGACACATCACAAATAAAACCCATGGGCACTACCTGCATGCTTCCAACCTGAAGAAAAATATTTTTTTGCCTTTGCCTTTGCCTTATTTCCCTATTCCCAAAGGCAGTGTGCATTGCACTATGTTTTTATTTTGTGTCTGTCGGCCTAGTGTATCTGACTTCAGCGTGCATTTTACGTAAGAGTCTGCTTCCTCCTGCAAAATAAGGGTCTGTTTCCCCGAGGTAATGACAAGTGCTGTGATTGGTCAGCAAACCCAGCACCTTTGCGGTGTGAGCCATATCACTTAACCACCAGCCCTCGCCGTCCCTGCGCTTCCAATAGCTGGTAGAAAACACTTCCAATATTGTGAAAAAGAACGTATCTGTATAACACAGAGCTATACTACTCAAGCAACAACTGGCCCATGTGTACACAGATGGATCTGCAACATAGAATCAAGGAGAAGAATGCTTCTGGGCATACAAAAAACAGTACTCAAAGAAAGCAATCAGGGGCAACCATAACATTTTAAAAGCAGAGGCAAAGCCTTGAAATCTGCAGCAGAGGTTAAATGATATATTAAACACAGAGAGATAAATGATACTCTTTACAAGCGCGATGTCAGTGGTTGCGGCACTTAGGAACCAATACAATACAGACTTAAAAGAAAACTACGAGTAATACTCTACATCTATAAACTGTTCAAGAGAGTTGTGATGCAATGGATTCCCTCTCATTGCAAATTCTTGCCAATGAAGTGGCTGACAGACTGTCCAAGGAAGATGGAAAGCTACCTCAACCTGATATAGGTAAAATGTATGAAGAGGCCAAAAGGTTTACCAGGTGTAAAGAAACAAGTGGGAAGTAAAGCATACAGGCCAACAGCCAAATGATTCATTTAACTAACTAGATTTCGTATAGGCCACAACATACTGAGATATCAACAAGCAACAGATAGGAAGTACGAATGAATGTATCTGTGGCACTGATACAATAACTGCTGAACATCTGCTACAAATGTGTCTTACATAAAATGAACAGAGAAAAGACATATGGCTATTACCAATAACACTCCTGGGCAAGCTCCATGGAGATATAAACATTCATACACACATACGCGTACACACATAAGAGAGAGAGAATATTTCACTGTCAAGTTTGGCGGATACATAATTTTTTTCTCGGTTTGTAATTGTTTCTCCACATACGGAAAGTAATGGCAACCTACCATACTGCACACTTGCTAAGAAACTTATAACAGCCAAATAAGTTGGCAGTTTTAAGAGCGACATTCTGCAAAGGACAATCTACTTACTGACATTAAAAGAAATTAGCAGAACTAGAAATGTCATCTTCAAATAAATATTTTCAGATGAAAACAACACTGTATCAAAGATTCTTTACAAACAAGTTCGAGTTCTGTGCTGGGTGATGACCAGTCCTCAGAACATTCATACCAAAGCCATCCACGTGAAAGCCACTTGGGGACAGAGATGTAATATTCTTCTTTTCATGAGTTCCAAACAAAGTTCTGAGTTGTCAACAATAGCCCTTAATGTTGAGGCAAGTGCTTCTTACAGTTTTTGTGTAGAAAGTGTTTGTGAAGCTAATGGAGCATGTAGATGAGCCTGTAGCAAAGCGGTTGGAGCCTATTGTAAAGTTAATGGGGCCTGTTGTAAAGTTCACAGAGCCTGTTGTAGCGCTAATGGAGCTTGTAAAGCTAACAGAGCTTGTTGTAAAGCCAATGGAGTCTGTTGTAAAGCTAACAGCCTGTTGTAAAGCTAATGAGCCTGTTGTAAAGCGGTTGGAGCCTATTGTAAAGTTAATGGGGCCTGTTGTAAAGTTCACAGAGCCTGTTGTAGCGCTAATGGAGCTTGTTGTAAAGCTAACAGAGCTTGTAGTAAAGCTAACAGAGCTTGTTGTAAAGCCAATGGGGTCTGTTGTAAAGCTAACAGCCCGTTGTAAAGCTAATGGGCCTGTTGTAAAGATAATTGTTCATTATAGCTAACTGTTATGATGTATCATGAGTAGAAATTTGTGAAGTATTATGTGTCACTTTTGGCGGTGGTCTTTTCTGAAGTTTGTATCTATGTATTAGATATTGTGTACTATTACAGCTGTGATAGAACTATGAGGGTTGAAGTCAATAGACATAAACTAGCAAAGCTTTTCTTCTTCTTTATTGTTCTTTCTCAAATAACATGTATTTCCCTCATAATCTTGTTCGATCTCAAGCTCCTCCCATTGCCATATAGTTTATCCCTCAATTTGGTTGGAGAAGGCTATGCTGTCATTCTGCTCCATATAGCTGATGACTTTTATAACATCTTCTGCTTTGGTTGGAAAAACATGCAATAGCCAGGTTTTTATTAAGAGGAGCATGTGGCCAAATGGTTTCAAGGTCTGCCTGCCGACAAGGCGTGCAGTGGTTTGAATCCCAGTATGGCATATGTTGTTTTTCTGTTGGGGGTGAAATAAACAAACATAGCCAGTACATGACGTTGTGACAGCAGTGGCGAAGCGGCCGGTAGTCTTCAGACTAAAAATCCCTCGACTACCCTAGCAATGGGAAAAAGTCATGTGACTGTTTTTTTTTTTACTAAAAGAAATGGAGTTGAACATTTAAAATAAAAGTCTTTATTAGTGAGGCCCAGAAAGAAAGAAAAAAAGCAATGAATCAGATACTCTCTACGTCATTCAACATAAAATAGTGTTGTTTTTTTAGCAATTTTATTTGATTGTTAATTGAATTTAGATTGCAGATTTTGGTTTTATTTTCCTAGTAAGTGTGTTGTTTAATTGATGAAATTTTTTAATCAATCATGATTATAGTCAGAAGTGATTTTAGTATAATATTACTTAATACATTAACATCTATGAAACTTATATTGTGGAGTAATTTCCTACTAAACCCAGTGGTAATCCTTCAATGAATGCACCATTAGAAATAGAAACATGAGGTCACCACTGATGTTGACCTCCTTGCAGGAAACCTGTAACTTCGATAAAATTAGCAAACTTCAAAACCAAGCCATGAGAGTTATAACAGGAGGCATGAAGTCAACGTCAATTGTAGAACTTGAAAAGATTACAAAACTGCAATCCATGACCGAGAGAAGAGACTGCAGAGCCCAGCAGCAAGCAGAGAAACTCAGAAGACTGACTGACCATCCAATGCATCAGAGACTAAACAATTTTGGAAATGGGAAACTAAAGCGGAGAAACTGCAGAAATAGCCAAAGCAAAGATGAACGAAAACCCTATGAACGCACTAACAACACCAAAGCCCATCCCTACTGTACGAAAACCTACCTGGAGGCAGCATATATTTCCAGAGGTGGTAGAAAATATACCAGGTATTGGAAACAAAAACAGCCAGACTGAAAAAGAAAGAAGAGATACAACCCTGAGGTACATAACAAAAAACTACCCAAGCATGGAATGGACCCATGCATACACCGACGGTTCTGTAACAAACACAACACAGAACGGAGGGGCAGGGGTATTCCTGAGCCTACAAAATGGCAGAAAAATAACACTGTCAGTGGCAACTGGAAAATACACAAGCAATTTCAGAGTGGAGGCAGAGGCACTGAGGGCTGCAGTAGAAGAAATGGTGACAGGTAAAATGAATAAAAGCCATATAGTCCTGCTTACAGATGCCCTGGCCGTAGTCACAGCACTAAAAAGCCAGAAAAATACTGAACTTAATGATTTAAGAGCAGTACTCTGTCAACTATGCCAGCAGTCCGCACCAAAAAGAGTAGTGGTACAGTGGGTTCCATCCCACTGTAACATCCAAGGCAAGGAGGAGGTAGACGGACTGGCAAAAGAAGGTGCAAGACTACCACAACCAGATACTAGTGTGACATACGAAGAGTCAAAAAGGCTTATTAGAGCTAGAAACATGACCAAATGGGAAACAGAACATACTGACTACACAAAAAAACGATGCCTATTACCAGTTGAACAGAAGAGAGCAGGTCGTGGTCTTCAGACTTCGCACTGGCCACAATAGACTGAGGTACCACCTATTCAACAAATTGAAGATAAGTGGCACTGACGAATGCTTGTGTGGTACCGGGAAAATGACCGCTGAACATTTGCTGCAAAACTGCCCGACATACGAGCATCAGAAAAAGCAGATGTGGCCATTACCAGTGCCAACAGTAGACAAGCTCTATGGCAGTGTCGACAACCTCAGTAACCCTTTGGCATGTATAGTTGTGTTTTGTGGCCCTATGCCACGTGTAGTTGTGTTTAGTGGCCTTTTGACACATGTAGTTGTGTTTAGTGGCTCTTTGACACACGTAGTTGTGTTTAGTGGCTCTTTGACACACGTAGCTGTGTTTAGTGGGTCTTTCCTGTCGAAGACGGATGTGTCGGACAGAAAGGTGCAAATATCACAGTTAAACTGTAAACTAGCAACACAACGCAAATCCGTTCTTCGGACTACATCCTGCTACTTGCAAAGCCCTGCTCAGAGCTTGATAGCAGGAGATTGAGGATGAACGCAGAAGAAGAGTGGCTCTTTGACACACATAGTTGTGTTTAGTGGCCCTCTGACACATGTGGTTGTGTTTAGTGTCCCTCTGACACATGTAGTTGTGTTTAGTGTCCCTCTGACACATGTAGTTGTGTTTAGTATCCCTCTGACACATGTAGTTGTGTTTAGTGTCCCTCTGACACATGTGGTTGTGTTTAGTGTCCCTCTGACATATGTAGTTGTGTTTAGTGTCCCTCTGACACATGTAGTTGTGTTTAGTGTCCCTCTGACACATGTAGTTGTGTTTAGTGTCCCTCTGACACATGTAGTTGTGTTTAGTGTCCCTCTGACACATGCAGTTGTGTTTAGTGTCCCTCTGACACATGCAGTTGTGTTTAGTGTCTCTCTGACACATGTGGTTGTGTTTAGTGTCTCTCTGATTTTACATTGGGGGGAAGTTGCTAACCCCATGCACAAACCTCTTTAGTCACTTTTTTGTCATGCTTGGAAGTATTCAGTGAACCTATACTTTTCAACCTGGGTATCACTCAGGTGAGAGAGATTAATGTTCATACTATATCATTTTTATAGGAAGGACGAGACAATCTATGGGCAAAGACGAAGGCAGCATTTAAGTATGTCTATGATCATCACCTGAATGATGCTGATTGGTTCATGAAAGCCGATGATGACACATATACAGTGGTAGAAAATTTACGCTACTTTCTTCAAGACATACCACCCTCACAGCCGGTATATTTTGGTAGAAAATTTAAAGCTGTAGTGCAGAAAGGCTATATGAGTGGGGGTGCTGGGTATGTTCTGAGCAAAGAGGCCTTAGTACGAGCTGTGAGTCAAGGGTTTGGCGATGATGATAAGTGCAGAGGTGATGGGGGTGGTGCTGAGGATGTCGAAATTGGAAAATGTCTACATAATGTTGGTGTAGAGGCTGGAGACAGTAGGGATGAACTTGGTAGAGAAAGATTTCACCCCTTTGTGCCAGAGCATCACCTGATTCCAGACATATTGCCCAAAGACATGTGGTACTGGTCATACAACTTTTATCCAGCAAAACAGGTGAGATTTTCATTCTTAAATAGAGAATACTATTCTATAAATGAACTGCATGGCTTGAAAAATCTACCTATAAATCTTTCTTTCTTACATTCATCCTGAAAAGGATATTGTGTTGTAGTTTACAGTTAGGTTGCGATATCTGACCTTTTTGGCCGGGTATATCTGGTTTTAGCATGACATTTTTCTTATCTATCCCTATTCTCTTAGAGACAATATGAGTGCAGCCTTGGAGGTGAAATATAGAGCCTTGGTCAGCTATGGTTTATGATCCTACCTAGCACAAGCAGCCAGCTATGAGTCATAGGCTGCTGTCAGTTCATTCACAGCTGTATCTTTATCTTCTAATAGTAGATTACTTTTACAGGATTAAAAATAAATACATGGATTTCCATTGTCTGCTTATATGATCTCGCTCAGTTCTATGCTATAATTCATATATTTCCTTTCTTTTCTTGTGTTCTTTTGTTGTGAAACATCAAAAGGGAAGTTTATTATCTGTTTCAATTTCAATACCTGGCATGAAGACTGAATTGCTATCACGTTGTACTTTTTCTTCTTCAGTGTCTCACTTGGCCTAATCTTCTTCTTCTTCTTCTTCATCGTACGCTGTTTACAACGATATTTACGTTGCACTGTTTTATTTTGTTAAGCCTGTGGTTCAGTGCATCCGATTTCAACAGGCGTTTCTGTAGGGTTGCCCTCCTTAGCCTTTGGCTGTCCCCAGCCTAACTGCAAGGCGGCAGTTGTTTTTGGTCAGAGTTGTCTCTCTTAGGAAGTTGTCTTGCAGGACTATCGAGTCTTCCATACTCGTGTCTATAGGGTTTGGCAATGATATGATGGACTGTACTAGTTTGTACTATCCCGGAAGAGAGGCAGTCCAGTGTGACTGTGTCCCAGGATCGTCACGTCCTGCCAGAAACGTAGCATATGCATGTGAGTGAGGTATCTCTTTGCTCCCTTTATTTTCTCGGCTCATCTGCAGTGATGGTACGACTTGGCCTAATCAATTTTGTTATGTTAGCGTAATAAGTCTGCACTACTAGTTGTTTGTACTCTATGCTTGCTACATGCCCAAGCAACCTATTTTTGCAGCTTTAATGGTATTTTAATGTGGTTGCTGTTCCGTTAGCTCCTCAACTAACTTTGTCGTCTCTATTCTGCTCGCTCGATATGGGGGGGGGGGGGGGGGGGTTGTTCCTAGTAAATTCATTGTTTATTAGTGATTTGTGTGCAGCATTATATAGTGCAATGTGTTCATATGAAGATATATAAAAAGTAATACTTTAAACTTATTTATTTAGAAATCAAACATAACACTGATAGATTCATGTCTTCTTTGTGAATCTATACTATTGTAAATACTGACTGACTTATAAATACTGTTATTGTTGTTTCGAATGCCCACAATGAGTAAGGTTACTCTTTTGTGCGTACTAAAAAGGACGTTAAGTGAAGGGTTGCAGTAGCTTTTCTCACATCCCAAGCGTGCTGATGAAGGTGGACCGGTGGGTCCTCCAGGAAGTTGGACTATGGTTGGCTTCATCTGTATGTCGTTTACTACTATGGGGATCACGCGATCCTTCACCTCGTTAGCCAGGCTGTCTTGAAAATAGCTCGTTTCCAGGGAAGGCTACGAGGAAGCCAAGGTGAGGGTTATGGCCAGTTAGCATGTCTGATCAGTCAGTCAACCTGTAAACTAGCGACACAACGCATTTCGGTATCCGGACTACATCCTGCTACTTGCAAAGCCCTATTCAGGGCTTGGTAGCAGGAGACTGAGAACGAACGCAGAAGAAAAAAATGAATGTCTGATCAGTAAATTTTGCCTAATTAGACATTAGTCTTCCTCCCCACTTATAAATGCAAGAATACTGTATAAAAGCACATACCAATTTTGGTACTTGGTTTAATACAGAGGTAGTCCTCCATTGTTTCATTAGTTTGTATATGTTATTTTTTCTAGCCTTTCATTAAAAAATTCTTAACTATAAGGCAAAGATAAATGGGGGGGGGGGGGGGGGGGGGGGGGGAGAAGAATATGTTAAGGAGACATCTTTGTGTCATCATGTCACAGAACTAATAGTTGTGTTGCAAACATAGGCAAACTATCTTTACTTCACTCCAAAACTATCTCACCTTGAATTCTGTGAAAATTGTCTGCTTTGAACCATGGTTGGTAATTTAGTACATACTTATAACATCTTTGGTTTTAATATAGCTATTTACGTTCATAATAGGGTCCTGAAATTCAACATTTGATGAGAGTAGAAATTATTGGTTTATTGTAACATAATCAGTTCTATATTTTAGCTTTTAATATCTCACCAAAAAAAAGGAACTACTATAGAAATAAGGCATATGCTTTTCAAAAAATGAATGTGCAAAATAGTGTGTGCTCGAATCCCACAGTTTGAAATGTCCCCTTTTCTCAAGGGAAGTTAGATCAGGTGCCTAGTCATATCGCAGACAAACAATAAACTCATATGTCCAGTGTACATGTTGTGCATGTAAAAACATCATTGGCAGTTGAAATTTGGAAAGAACAGGCTGTTTGCCTCTGTCTGGATAAAATATTTTAGGTAATGAATTTCTTACCCAATAGTGACTTGCAAGAAGACAAAAAGGAGGCCACCACTCCATCATGTAAAGACACCACAGGCCAATTGCCTGTTTTCTGCACTCAATTGCAAGCATATACAAAAAGGACCTCTGCACCTTTAGGGTAGACACCTTCAGGGTAGAAGAGGAGCAGCTAAGTGATATTTCAAATACTGGCCATGTGTTACAAGAGTCTGAAATGGAAGGAGAGAATAATTAAACTAAGGAAGGGGATCAAGATGCTGAGCAGCACATGAGCTGCAGTGGTCAGCAACCCATAGCTGACTGCTAGCATCAAGGCCAGCGAACCAGAGCTGCCAAGACCCTTCTACACCTCCACGCGGTGATCCTGGATAACAGGCTGCAGCAGGGCAGACTGGCTAAGGAGAAGGGATCGAAGAGGGAATGCTAACCCGGTACTAAAAAAATACTTGATGTGTTGGACTGAAAGGTGCAAATATCGCAGTCAAGTTGTAAACTATGACACAACGCATTCCGTTCTCTGGACTACATTCTGCTACTTAAGCCCTTTCAGGGTTTGGTAGCGGGAGATTGAGAACGAACGGAGAGGAAGAAGAAGAAGATGAACATTTTAAAAGACATTTAAATTTGATATTTGTCGTCATCTTCATTTACCAACCAATGCTCAAAGACAGTAAATGTTCAAGTATTTTCTATTGCGAAAGTTGAATATATGCTGTCATAGACTGATATCTCATTAGTTCTACCTCAAAAAGATATTGGCACATTAGCTCAGAACTTATTTATTTCTGACAGAGATGATATCCATAAAATGATTTCATTTGACAATATCGTTTTTGATAGTTAATGTATTCTTGGAGTACACATTAAAGAATCTGTTATAAAACATGCAGTATTTTATCTTCTCAGGGTCAAGAATGCTGCAGTGACTATGCCATTACCTTCCATTATGTTCCCCCCAATATGATGTATGTGCTGGAGTATCTCATTTATCACTTGAAGCCATTTGGCATCAATACACTGGTTACCAATCATGCACTGGGAAAAGACAAGACAACTGTACAAGCAGAAAGTAATAATCTAGGACCAAATCAGCAGACCAATGAGTCCAGAGATGTTAAAGACCTAAATTCCATATCAGATTCACTTAAAACTGATGGTGGATCCAGACAACAAACAAAGAACACTTCTAATCAAAATGTCTTAGAATCATTACATAAACAAAATAAACATTCATCTTTTCCAGATGAGAAAGACAACATGATAAAAAATTATGATGACCAGGATTCAATAAAGTTTATTAATTAAATTGTATGTCAGAATAAGCAAGAACAAGATTAGAATATTAATCATTTAAGTGCTCTTGGTTTTCTTAAGTGCATACATCTTATATGTCAAAAAGAATATTTGGTTAAAAGTAATTTTTTTCATATCTCCTTGTTTTGCTTGTCATTGAACTCAAATATATTTTTCACTTTAATCTGCCTGACTATTCATTGTATGTGATTTCAATTGTTTGGATACAACCATGGAACATTATGTGAATTTTATTCCTTCCCTTCGGTTTTATTGACAGTATTAACCGTTGATTTTATTTGTATCTTGCTTTATTTTCAGTATTCTGACAACAATTTATTTTGTTAACACAAAATTTGTTAATCCATTCTTCTGTCACTTTGGTTTAATTCTGTTCCTAAAGCTGATGCTCTTATACTTTTATGCCAAATCAAAACATTTAGTTATCAAAACTGTGCTGTAGTTATTTGTATTCATATAAAAAATTATTACACAACAGACCTATCACCTGTTCACTGGATCACAAGTATGTACACTCCCTGGGTAGAAGAGGAGTGACTAAGTCAAGATAAATAATTGTGAAATGTTAATCAAAAGATAGGGATGTTTTGTTCTTCAGTTTGCAAGCAAATATCCAAAACATGAAATGATTACAAATTATTTATTATAAATTTTTTAATGTTACAGCTGCAAATTTATGCCTTTTTTTTTATTGTACTAGAACTCTATTTTGCACTTCTGTGACTAGTTTGATTTACCTCTTCTACATTGTTTTCTTATTGTTGTCATAAATGTGTATTTCTTTATGAACACTTTTTTTTGTAAGAGCAATGAAAGGTATGTAACAAATATTTAAACCATCTGCAAAACATGATGTCGACTTCCTGTGTGCGTTTTAATTACCATACCCTGAGTACGAATTGTGTAAATTTGTTATGTATGTTTCGGATGTGTTTGTCCTCTGCTGCGCCTTGTACGGCACAGGTCTTCAACTATTGGAGAATTTAACCCCCTGAAGGGTATGGTTACTGATGGTTCCTGTAGTTCTTTGTTTTAATACACTCCTCCGACCTTTCATGTACTTCACTCCACTCAACCCTTGTTTGATTTCAAAGTTCTGTGGTCTGTGTATTGCTGATTTAGTAATTGCAGTGTCATCATACAACAGTTGGTCATTGATAGACATACAAATTTCATTTATCCATATACAAAGTTCCAATAATGGGTGCTTGCATAACCAAGATGTTAACTCTTTCATTGCCTGGAATGCCAGCATGACCAGGGCAGTAGATCCACACAAGCTACTAGAGGTTTGAGGCCTTAGTCAGTCCTTCAGTACCTTATGAAATTAGGATTGAGAGCCTGACATGATGACTGCCCTTGCTAAAGAGATCTCAGATAGCCATCCCAGAGCTGAGGTCACTGCCTCCATATCTATTCCCGTCCTGTATTCCCCGCTCTGCTCAGGAACAATCTGAGGCCTCGCTCTAGCTGAGATGCATCAACCTGATTTCCCACTGCATAGCATTTGTACCTCCGTTTATGTGACATAATTACTCATGAGTGTTAGAACATATCAGCTCGTTAACCTCAAGGTTTACTTTCCCTGTTGCACCACTCTCTGCATTCCTTGTCTAGGGTTATGATGACTCTATGGTAATGTGTAATTCTATCTTTCTTGACTATCACCTGAACTTTAGTAACCTGTCCAATTGTTCTATCTGTAAGTACCATCCATGATATCACTTTTTTTCCTTGATGCCTGAAGTTTTATTGTATGGGGGCCTCTTGTCTGTGGTAACTTGCATATATGCTTTGGCCTGTGCAAATTTATGTCTGGAACATGTCCTGGCATGTACTTCATCTTTATAATTGGGGTATCTCTTGTGTAACACAGAACCACTTGCATTCCTTCACTCAAGATGCATTTCAACCTTGCACAGTGTGATCTTGATAATGTGAGCATTCCGAGTCTGTAATCAACATTTTACAGTACTAACTGATGATGAAGGATGAAAAGCAGTCATTGTTCCAAGTTTACAGCTGTCTGTTTTAAGTGCTGCCAGCTCTCACTTGGATCTTTCTTTGGTTTGTCCAATATGACAGGCTGCGATGAAATGTTATTCCAAGGGATTTCATCCTGTTGCATCTGTGAGTGAATCTTCTATCAAAGGAAATGCTAGTAGGTGAGGACTTCACTATAGAATGCTCTAGGAGCACCATATCATGCAGGACAGGATTGATTTGGGGGCAGGAATCTCCATACTATTGTGATTGTCTGCAATGTCTCCTAGATGACTCCAACCATCTGAGCTTACATGTATGTCAAGATGTTATCTGCAATTGTTAATGTTCGCCCTGACATTGTGGACTGAATTATGGCCATTTATGGCTAAAGGTAAAAGAATAGAACAAAGCTTATATGAGATCTGCACATCTCTATCGATAATATGACAAAAAAAACTAATGGGGACTCATAGATATAGAGCATGGGGTGGCCTGAAGTAGTGTAATACACAAGAAGTGTACAATGCAAATAAAGCATTTGTGCATAAGAGGAATAGACAATAAAGGTTATGGTGATGGATGCTTGAAGAACATTTTGAAAGTTGAGAGCGTTGAATACAATTGCTTTTCTCCCATTTGGCAAAATCTATCAACAAAATAATCAATATAATAAATTGTGAGATCTCATGGAGAATAACAGCAGGATGACTCAGCTTCAATCGTATAAAACTCATTCTTCAGTAGATGAGAACTGACAGGGCAGAGCTCACACCTTTAACAGTATTGTTATTACGGCCATGGTATGTGACTGCGAGGTATTAAGCATACGAAAAGTAGACAGAGATACACTTCGAGTTACTCAAAGGGCAATGGAGTCACTACAGGACTAAATTTGCAATTGTAAGGTTGCTTGTAGGTTGTTCCAAACATAAAAGGAAATTACTGGACGACCCATCCTTCAGACGCGGTTACACCGTTGTGGGTCCTAACGTCTCTTCCAACGGTTTTTGTCAAGTGTTGCGTTGGACCAGTGGATAAGGAGCCGTTCTTCTGGGGCATCATGAATGTTGTGGGATGCAAGGGAGTTGAACCAGCGTGTTGGTGGTCATCCCTGTGGTCACTTCTTGTCTCTTGGGTATCATATTGTTGCCACTGTGCATCCATTCTTCTCAGCAAGGAGCCTGACCAACGATGTTTGATCTTGTCAGCTTAAATAATTGCATGTTCCACCAGGGACAATTAATGTATGTCGGAGTTATGTTGACATTTTGTTTGCGTGACAATTAAGTATGAGGCTGACCATGCATTTATCGAGAGAGGCTTGAAGTGAGCTTGGACTTCATCGTCTTCGTGAGTGACCAAGTTTCTGCCACTTAGCACATTGCAGTTCCTGTAATTTAAATTGTTTATCCTAGAAACCATATGTACAACTGCAAATCTTGAATGTTTCATAGCCTCTTTGTTTAATGTTATTGTAGAGTAAATATGCTTATTATCCAGAACATGTATTACAATTTTTGTAAAGTACAATAATTTACTGGTGGCTGCTTAAAATGTTGAGTGTTGTAGAAATATAGCCAAGTGCATTAATAATGAGAAAAAATTATAGCTGCGGATGCTTGCAATATGGATAAAAATGTAATTACAATTTAATCAGTTGATATATATATATATATATATATATATATATGCACTAAAAGTATTTAACCTGTAAAATGGCAGTCAGTAGGAAACATTTATATTATTATTTAGGCTGAGATGCCTAACTCCTTGAGCTCAGACAGCCATAGAAAATTCTACATGATGACTCTTTTATGATCATTTTTGTGTAACTCATTTCAAGACTCCTAGTTATCTGTGTTATATCAAGATTCTTTGTCTGCCCTCGTCTCCACTTTTTAATGTGGGTCATGGACTGTCGAGATGATTATCTCCTGAGCATATTACATATGCATCTCATCTCTTCATTAAAAAAAAATTAAATCTATTTCTGCTTTCTATGTAAATTGAGGTTTTCCTCAGTAAAACTGTGATAATAATTCATATTCTCTCATCAATCACATTTGATCTGTCTGAGAGTTTATTCCTGGTAGCAAAGAATAGAGCCACTGCAACTTTCCAAGATGTCATATAAAGACAGCTACAGAGGGTTATGCACGTGACTAGAAACCTCATGATGTAAAGCAAGTTGCTACAGAAATCACCAGTACAAGATCACCAAGTGTATTTGTGCCAGAGCTGCCAAATTGAAATGTTGAAAAAAATGCCAAATGAAATCACGCCTGGAATAAATTTTTATACATTGCTCTTCTCTCGTATGATTATTAAGATGAAAAAAAATAAGTAAGAAGCAAGTCCTTTGCAGAACGTTGCTTCTTACAACCGCCAACCTATTGTCTATATAAGTTTCTTGGCAAGTGTGCAGTATGGTAGGTTGACATTACTTTTCGTACGTGGAGTGAAAAAACACCCATGTCTGCCAAACTCGACATGAGCGTGCTTTGAATCAGATGCAAGGGGGTTGTGGAACAGGTGCTTCACCCCTAGGCTGTGTAGCATCCATGATTATTAAGCTACTATATAGAAATTAGTAAGACATTTCTGACAACCAGATTTCTTACATTTGGCATTTAAGAAAAGCCAAGTAAACAACATTGAAATTGTGCATGCTTCCATAATAGCCAACATCATTATTTTGTAAGAACTGAAATGGAGACTAGAAAAAGATGCTTCATTGTCATCAAGCAAAGTATTTATGCATTTGTATATATGATTTAAACTTTTATGTAGTTTATGATAAATCTCAAGTTACATATATTTTCGATAACTGGATGTTATATGAACATTCTTAATCCTAGTTTTTGTGTATCTTTTGTACATTCTTTATATCTGATTAGACTGCCAAGATGAATACATCATCAACTGCGTGCTGCCTTAAAAGTGATTTTATTTATTCTTTGCCATGTTAATATTCAGCTTTGAATTTTTAAGCATGATTTCATAACTAGCTTTGCAAATATTTGTGCAGAGCATTATTTTCATGCACTGCTTCTGAGTGATAATTAATAAATTAAAAATTATCTTTAAGGAAGCACAAGACTTAAAATATAACTGCTCAATATCCTAATGTGTTCATTTTATTTCTATATTGCCTGATTGTATTTGCATGTTTATCCCATAAAAATGTGCAACTAGCAGCTATGTGTTAACAGTGGATAACTCTTGGAACCTTTTCATGTGAAGAGCGATAGTAATAAGTTGAATTATTATTCTAATGTTCATGGGCCTTCAGTTTAACAATTTTATTTTGGTGTCTGGCCAAAGACAATGCCCCTGAAGTATGCTGAGCAAGGTTTAATATCCCGCTGGCATCTAATTAGTTCAATACAAGGAACATAATAATGCTTATATACAAGACACCCTTATTAAGTACTGCATCTTTTCTATGGAAAACAGCGAAGAGGTCTCAAACTGGCTGTGATGCAGCGTTTATATATATCAGCATCATCATCCTTGGAGCCGCTCTCAACCAACAGCTCAGCTTCAATAAACATGTCCAAAATGTTAAAAATAAAGTGTTGAGGCGGCTAGTTATTAAAGAGGCTTGCTGGTACAACATTTGAAGCAGACAAGGACACACTGATAGGCTTGTATCTTGGATATGTATGCTCTGCTTTAGAATACAGTGATGGGGGACGGCGTGGCCTAGTGGTTAAGTGGCACGGCTCACAACCAGAAGGTGCTGGGTTCGATCCCCATCACAGCACCGGCCGTTACCCCGGGGAAGCAAACCCTTAGAAAATGCAGGAGGCAGCAGACCTTTACATAAAATACATGCTGAAGTCGGATGCACTGGGCCGACAGGCGCACAATAAAAACCACAGTGTAACGCACACCTACTTGGGGATTTGAGAAATAAGGCGAACGAAAAAAAAAAAAAAAAAAGAATACAGTGATGCACTTCTGACTACATGCTCACGGACTAATGCGTCCCTGGACAGAGATCAGAACAATGCCCTGCGTCTTATTAGTGGAACAATGAGGTCCACACCTACTGCTGCGTGTGAAATTCATGTGAATGTGGAACTCCTTGGGATGCAAAGAGATGTGGCCACTATGGAAGTTTATGAGCGGAGTAAAAGTACAATCAAAGATCATCCCAATAGAAGTCTTGTAGTAGAAAAAGGCAACAAAAGTTATTCCTCCACCACATCAATGAGATTAATGACAGATATCATTGTCACAGACAAAAGACAAGAAACCCAGAGAGTAACAAGAAATTTACCACCACATATATGTTTAAAAATGCCAGAAATTTTAGCAAAACAGATAATACAACATGAAGTGCTGATCCAGTAAGTCTTATGAGAGCATCATAGAGAACAATTGACACCTAACCAGAAGAATGGGTGCATATCTATACTGATGGGTCTGCTTTTAAGGCCCTCATTAAAGTAGGATAGGTAGTGGTCTCGAGGTAAGGTGTTAGCCTCAGGTGCTGGAGGTCGTATGTTCATATCATGGTGGAGACAGGATTTTTTTACATGGATCATCCGGTAACAAATTTCCCTTGACACCCGTGTGCAATGGCACATATGTTAAAAATCCCTTGGCAGTTTGAAATCAAAAGGAGTAGGCCTAAGGGCTGCTGCTCTGACAAAATTAAAGTTAAAAATTACTCAAATTATTCTAGTAATTCTCGTCCCACAGAAAATATGTCACAAAAAAGGGAACTGTGTGGCTATAGCATCAGGTTTTGGTTATGTGGTTAGCGGAGCAACAAAGATGAGGCCTGACAGGCTGCTGGTCTACCTTGCTCTAATTTACGCTTCCACCACCACCAGTCCCAATAATAGGCGATCATATATTTCAGGGGCTACCAAATCGACCTGACAAGTCATCAGCCGCCTGCCAAAAAAATATGAAACAAAGGAGGTCACTTCCCCATGATGTCCAACGACACAAGTGGAATGAAAATAGATAGATAGAATCTACATAGAGTATCCCAACAGAATATCTTATGAGCTGTCTGATTTCTGTAGGGAGATATGTTCAAATTATGAGGCAGAAATAACAACTTGAGGACTGTATTTGATGCTTTCCCATCAAAAGCCCAAAGCATTGTAATCTTTACAAACTCATTATCTGCCCTTCAAGCTCTGGAAAATGGTGGTCATTGTAAGCCTGAACTTACCCAAATATCTCTAGATGCCAACCAACTTCTCACATCCCATGATGTCAGAATAGTTATACATTGGATCCCTGGTCACTCAAATACATTTGGCAATGACAAGGCAGACAGACTGGCTAAGAAGGGATCAGGTCAAGAACAACAATACACACCAACCACCCTACAGACAGACACACATCTGCTGAAGACTGCAAACAAAGAGGCCTGGCTGAATAGATGGGCAATAGGGAATACTGGGAGAGAAATCTACAAACATATGGTCATCCCAAAGATAACATCAACCTCCTGAAAAGGAGAGATCAAAGCATCGTTTTCCAACTTTGCACTCAACATGTACAACTTAACAGTCACTTGAACAGAATCCAACCAAAACATACTCCAGGGTGCCGGCTGTGCACACATCCCTATGAAACTGTTGAACATCATATTTTTTAATGCCGGTGTTAGGAAAGAGCTTCTTCCTCTGAGGCCAGACATGGATCTCTTTGTACTGAACTAAAAAACAGCTAACAAGTACTTGCAGATATCACTATATGGCATTGGACCAAGGACAGAAGCCCAAAGGCCGCTGAATCAATAACCAACCAACCATCATTATCTCAAACTGATTGAATGGATAAAACGTTAGCCTGGCAGCCAGAAAGTTGTGGATCTTTCTTCTTCTTCTGCATTCGTTCTTAATCTCCCTCTATCAAGCCCTGAACAGGACTTTGCAAGCAGCAGAATGTAGTTCGGAGAATGGAATGCGTTGTCGCTAGGTTACAGCTTGACCGCGATATTTGCACCTTTTGGTCCGACACGTCCGCCTTCGGCAGCAAATTGTGGATCCAAATCCCAAGTCTGGGAGAGGAAGAAAAAAACATGTAACCGGAGGATGACATATTGCAGTCATGACCCAAGTAGTGCCACTCTCCCTTTCTCCTCCCCTCTCCTTTAGAGTGTTAAGAAACTAAAGGGCTAAAATAATTGCTCGACATGGAACTCTTTCTGGTGATCAAACAGTGTAGTGGATACTGGCATGGCTCACAAACCAAACTTGCATGTGGACTAGCAAGGTCCTACCCCTATGGGAAGTGAACCCATTTTTAAAATGCATGTTGAAGTTGAATGCACTGGGCAATAAGACAAAACACAGTACAACACAAAGCAATGTGTAGGAAAGAAATATCTATGATACAGTAGTGTGTTAGTTTGCATATCAATGCCAGAAGTATCTCCTCTGTGGATATAAGGGCCCTTATTGGTGGGAAAAGAGTAGAACCACTTAAATCTACGATACATCTCATAAAAGGTGAATAAGGAAGGTTGCCAAACTCATTGTGTAAAACTATGTCACAGAAATTACTGAAGCAAGAGCATGTAAACTATTTGGTGATGGCTTCCTGCAAGAAAACCAACCAACTAAAATGGTGGCTCCATGATTCTGCTGGAACAAAACCGGAATGCTGATGATAATGCAAGTATACGTTCACAGTATTAGCTGGAGCTTTGATTATTATTTGTTTACATGTTTCAAGGATTATCCTTCAGATTACCTCTGTGATAATAAAATGTTCTCAGCCAAATCTGCCTGTTTTAATAGGTGAACCTGATACAAGAACCACTCTGCTATGGGCTCCACAGGCAAGGCAAAAAAAACGTCTTCTTGACCTAAAATAAGAGCCATAAAAGCAAAGATGGAAATCATGAAACAGCTGCGGCACAGTGAGAAGGATGGGTACAATGAAGGAAGTTTGTTGCTGCCATTAAAGACACCATCAGACTTGTTGGTCATTGATTGCTTTGCCAGTCCTTGACCAAGGATCTAGGAAGAAGTTCTTTAATAAATATAGGGTTTTTATTGCGCTTGTTTCAGTTTGTAGTATTATGGTACTAAATTGTACTTTTCCCCATTATGTTGGTGAACTGTGTTTGTTTTATAATCAACTTGATCTAGTTAGGGTCACACATGACTCCATACCTCCAATTGAGGAGAAAAGAATAGTACCCTATTATTCATGTCATAAATAGTGATCAAAAAGCCACAGGAATAGTCAGTACATATGATTTTCTTTGGTACAGACTTACTGTAATAAGGTCAACTGTCGAGATTGTCATATTATTCTCTTGGAGTGACAAAGGAAGGATGATGATGATGGCTTAGCCACAGTTGTGTTGTGCTTCTTTTGTTGAACATTTGTGCCTTTAATCTATGGGTTTGCCCAGATTGTAGTGATACCAGTTCACATATAGACATTGTCATTATTTGTGTGAAATTTACATTTAATAATGACTAAAATGGAACACATTTGAACTAAATGGGCATAGTAAGTCTAGTTTTGAGGGGGAAAAAATAAAAAAATGAATTTCTATTTGCATTTATCGATAGTTGTCTGTTGTCAGATATAATTTAGATTTATTTCTTTTGAACATTCTTTGAGTATTTGAACAGTATAATTAAATGTTGAAGAAATTTACCTTTGGGAATCTTCTTTCTTCATCTTCAGACTTTGATTTCAATGACCCTAATTTAGGCAGCAATCAGCTCGAGGAACTGTATATTTCCGTGCAGTTTTTCATTGGAATTAGTTGTTGCCATGTGTTACTCCTTTCACTAGTGTATGATAGGCAGAACTGCAGTAGGTGTTCCTCTGTCAGTGGGGGGGGGGGGGGGGTTGGGGGGGCACTTTGCAACAGGTGCAAAGATTCTTGGTGCCAATCTAAAATTTTTCATGAAGATCTGAAACTGTTGAGTCCTGTGCGTAGCTGGAATATGATCACCTGATCTCGTCTGGGCAGTTGCTGGTAGACGTAATTTTCTATATGACCAGTGTGGTCTCTTTTCCGTTTGTGTATTTGAACATGGCCTTGGTAACATAATTGGTTTTGTCTCACCACATGTAGACGACAACCTCAAAATGACCACTGCTTTTTTCGAAAAAATACAGGTTGACATTTGACAGCGTACGAAGAAGAAGAGGAAGAAGAAGAAGAATTTTTTAAATGGTAGTGTGTGGGGCACTCTGTAGTTGTAGTATCTTATCATATATTTTCATATGTAGATCTGCTGTCTCGACTACCAAGCTAATAATAATAGTTTTTATTTTCACAGCTTTAATGTCCCATCCATACTTTTGACTGCTGTCTTTTTTTTACACTAGTTTTTGCTTGGTTATTACTGAAATGTTAAATTGCTATTTTTATTTATTTTCATGTCAGTTTTCTTGAAAACAAAAAGTTGGAAAATAAAGTTTGTTTGAGTATTGTAATTTCAAGTATTTGAGTGTATTATAGAAGAAAGTTTCACCAAAATACTAATTCCTTAACAAATTATTCAAGTTGCTTTTAGACCCTTTAAAAATGTTGGAAGGTGTTATATTTGTAAAGAAGTTGGTCCAAAACAGGAGGCATGTTTTGGAGGCACATGTACTTTAGTTACAGCCTTATTCTCCAATGAGAATGACTATTGAAGAGTCAGTAAACCGAAACTGAGAGAAACTTCAATCTGTAAACATGACTAATATCTGCAGCTGTTTTTAGAGCAGCAAGGGCAAGTTAAAAAGAACGATTAAGTCTTCTGATAATGTTGTCTGATTATGTATGCTTATAGTAAAGTGCTTGTCTCCTGTGTTTTTTTTCCCCCTGTTTCAGCTTGCTCTAGTATAGCCAGCTGTAAATGGGTACCTGACTTAGTAAGGGAACGGATCAGCCAACTGCAGGGAAAGATGAGACCTTTTGCAACTAACTACTGTAATAGTTCATCCTTGACGGCAATGTCTACTACAGTACTACATTCACCTTTTTTATAACCTCTTGATACCTTGCATTTGCTACTCTTAAAACATTAACCCAAGTCCACATTGCATCAAATGAACCTCATGCACACTGAAAAACTACTTTTACTTCCACAAAATAATATCTATTTACTTTTTAAAATATCATTATATAAAGACAGTATTCTTTAGAATATAAAGACTTTTTCGGTTGTATTAATTTTTTAACATGTTTTTATTTTCCTTGTATTTGGTAAACTCTTAAAATGTCAACATGTAGGATATTCTGTTGGTGGTTACAAAAAATGATTTTTTAGTCATGTTCATAGGCGTCTCAGTCTTTGCAGACCATGCGCGTGGCACCCTGTGAGTAGCCTCTCAGAACGCGAGCCTGGGCACTGAATATGGAGACCCTGGGCTGCCAAAACTGCAGGATCCCCCTCTCGGCCTCGCTGGTGTAAATCCAAAGAAATGCAAAGCATGACAATTTGGCACCAGCTCAGCTGCAGGAGCTACTGGAATGAGTTTGCAATTTTGAAACCATCCGTCTTAGGTGCTACCAATCCGGATTTTCTGTCTGGGCTTACTTCCGTAGCCCTACCCTCTCCCGAGTTTCCACAAGGCAGTGGAGTTAGTGCCCGCAGAGGCTAGTTACTCAAGACATACGATGATACACTCAACGTCCCAAGACTAGCCAGCACTCTCTGGGACTTGCGGTTTAAAATCAGAGTTACTCCTCTCCTAGGCAAACTACCTGAACAGGTGAACGAGCAGTGTTTACCTGGGTTTAGAGTCTAATTTAGAGTTTAATTTTAATTTAGTCACATAAGTATTGATATTTTTACTTCTTGAAAAATTGGAAGAACTTTTAGGATATTTTTATTATGTACCTGTTGTTACACTGCTCATAAAATTAATCAAAGTGTTCAAACGAACCCACTGCACACACTGGGTCTGGATTTGATTTGATATTTCTAGTGTTATAATAATATAAAGATGTATTTTGAAAAAGAATAATACACTTGGTTTTTTTAATTCAATATATAAAAACTGTTCATCACAAGCATAGGTAAAAAAAAGATCTCATCACACCATTCGGCACAAAGGAGAAAGGAAATATGGCCTTAGGCCCATATTATTTTGTAACCCACGGCACTTAGTGGATGATGTGGTCAGCATCACGCCGGCCGCCTTTACAAGCATAGGTGGCGATAGCATTAGATTTGTGTTATAAGTGATCATGTCAGGGCCTAACATTAGCCTAGGGCACAACATCTTTGCTCCACTCTTCTTGTCCACACAACAACCTCACCTCACTCCTCTTGTTCACACAACATCCTCACCTCACTCTTCCTGACAACACAACATCCTCACCACACTCGTCCCCACAAAATCCTCACCTCACTCTTGTCTCCACAACATCCTCATCTAACGCTTGTCTCCACAACATCCTCACCTCACTCTTGTCTCCACAACATCCTCATCTCACGCTTGTCTTCACAACAACCTTATCTCACGCTTGTCTCCACAACAACCTTATCTCACGCTTGTCTCCACAACAACCTTATCTCACGCTTGTCTCCACAACAACCTTATCTCACGCTTGTCTCCACAACATCCTCATCTCACGCTTGTCTCCACAACAACCTCATCTCACGCTTGTCTCCACAACATCCTCATCTCACGCTTGTCTCCACAACAACCTCATCTCACGCTTGTCTCCACAACAACCTCATCTCACGCTTGTCTCCACAACAACCTCATCTCACGCTTGTCTCCACAACATCCTCATCTCACGCTTGTCTCCACAACAACCTCATCTCACGCTTGTCTCCACAACTTCCTCATCTCACGCTTGTCTCCACAACAACCTTATCTCACGCTTGTCTCCACAACATCCTCATCTCACGCTTGTCTCCACAACATCCTCATCTCACGCTTGTCTCCACAACAACCTTATCTCACGCTTGTCTCCACAACATCCTCATCTCACGCTTGTCTCCACAACAACCTCACCTCACTCTTGTCTCCACAACATCCTCACCTCACTCTTGTCTCCACAACATCCTCACCTCACTCTTGTCTCCACAACAACCTCATCTCACGCTTGTCTCCACAACAACCTCACCTCACACTTGTCTCCACAACAACCTCACCACACTCTTGTCTCCACAACATCCTCATCTCACGCTTCTTCCCCATAAAATACTAAACATAATATTCTTGTACACACAACATTCTCACCTCACTCCTCTTGTCCACACAACATCCTCACCTCACTCCTCTTGTCCACACAACATCCTCACCTCACTCTTCTTGTCCACACAACATCCTCACCTCACTCTTCCTGACAACACAACATCCTCACCACACTTGTCTCCACAACATCCTCATCTCACGCTTCTTCCCCACAAAATACTAAACATAATATTCTTGTCCACACAACATCCTTACCTCACTCTTCTTGTCCACACAACATCCTCACCTCTCTCTTGTTTCCACAATCCCAATCCCACTCACCTCCACTTACCTCCACTAACCACCCTCCCATCTAATTCACCTCCACTTACCATTCTCCTATCTGACTCACCAAATCCCATTCATCTCACACCACCCTCCCATCTCACTCATCTCCACTTACCACCCTCCCATCTCACTCGTCTCCACTTACCACCTTCCTATCTTACTCATGAAATCTCACCACCTCCACTTACCACAGTTCCATCCCACTTATCGACCTCCCATCTCGCTCATCTCCACTTACCACCCTCCGTCTCACTTAGCACCCTCCCATCTCACTATTCACCTCACTTACCACCCTCCCATCTCACTCATCTCCACTTACCACCCTCCTATCTTACTCACCAAATACCACTCACCTTCACTTTCTACTCTCTCATCTCATTCTCCTCCACTTACCAACCTCCATCTCACTCACCACCACTTACCACCCTCCCATCTCGCTCATCTCCACTTACCACCTTCCTATCTTACTCATGAAATCTCACTTACCACCCTCCCATCTCATCTCACCACCTCCACTTACCACAGTTCTATCCCACTTATCGACCTCCCATCTCGCTCATCTCCACTTACCACCCTCCGTCTCACTTAGCACCCTCCCATCTCATTCACCTTCACTTACTATTCACCTCACTTACCACCCTCCCATCTCATTCACCTCCACTTACCAACCTCCATCTCACTCACCACCACTTACCACCCTCCCATCTCTCTCATCTCCACTTACCACCTTCCTATCTTACTCATGAAATCTCACTTACCACCCTCCCATCTCATCTCACCACCTCCACTTACCACAGTTCCATCCCACTTATCGACCTCCCATCTCGCTCATCTCCACTGACCACCCTCCGTCTCACTTAGCACCCTCCCATCTCATTCACCTTCACTTACTATTCACCTCACTTACCAACCTCCCATCTCATTCACCTCCACTTACCACCCTCCCATCTCACTCACCTCCACTTACCACCCTCCCATCTCGCTCATCTCCACTTACCACCCTCCATCTCACTCACCACCACTTAGCACCCTCCCATCTCACTCACCTCACTATTCACCTCACTTACCACCCTCCCATCTCGCTCATCTCCACTTACCACCCTCCTATCTAACTCACCAAATACCAATCACTAACCTTCCATCTCACTCACCTCCACTTACCACCCTCCTATCTCACTCACCTCGACTTACCATCCTCCTATCCTACTCACCTCCATTGACTACCCTCCTATCTTACTAACTAAATCCCACTCACATCCACTTACCATTCTCCCATCCCACTTACCTCCACTTACCACCTTCACATCTCACTCACCTCCACTTACCATAGTCACTTTTCCCTCACTTCACTCACCTCCACTTACCATAGTCACATTTCCTTCACTTAAGTCACCTTCACTTAATACCCTCACATCTCACTCAACTCCAATTACCACCCTCCTATTTCACTCACCAAATCCCACTCAACTCTACTTTCCACCCTCACTTCTCACTCATCACCACTTACCACCCTCACATCTCACTCAACTCCACTAACCATCCTCCTATCTTACTCACCTACATTTACCACCCTCCTATCTTACTAACTAAATCCTACTCAACTCCACTTACCAACCTCACATCTCACTCACCTCCACATACCATAGTCACTTTTCCCTCACTTCTATCACCTTCACTTAAGTCACCTTCACTTACTATCCTCACATCTCACTCAACTTCACTTACCACCCTCCTATCTTACTCACCTCCACTTACCACCCTCCCATCCATCCTCCCATCTCACTCACTCACCACCACCTACCACCCGCCCATCTCATTCACCTTCACTTACCACCCTCCCATCTCACTCACATCTACTTACCACCTTATATCTTACTCACCAAATCCCACTCATCTTACCTCCACTTACCACCCTCCCATGTCACTTACCTCCACTTACCACCCTCCCATCTCACTCACCTCTACTTACCACCCTCACATCTCACTCACTTCCACTAACCACCCTCCCATCCATTCTCCCATCTCACTCACCACCACCTACCACCCTTCCATCTCACTTACCTCCACTTACCACCCTGCCATATCACTTATCTCCACTTACGACCCACCCATCTTACTCAACTCCACTTACCTATCTTACTCATCAATTCCTACTAACCTCCATTTACCACCCTCCCATCCCCCTTACCTCCACTTACCACTCTCACATCTCACTCACCTCCACTTACCACCCTCACATCTCACTCACCTCCACTTACCACCCTCACATCTCAGTCCCCTCCACTTACCACCCTCACATCTCACTCACCTCCACTTACCACCCTCACATCTCACTCACCTCCACTTACCACCCTCACATCTCACTCACCTCCACTTACCACCCTCACATCTCACTCACCTCCACTTACCACCCTCACATCTCACTCACCTCCACTTACCACCCTCACATCTCACTCACCTCCACTTACCACTCTCACATCTCACTCACCTCCACTTACCACCCTCACATCTCACTCACCTCCACTTACCACCCTCACATCTCACTCACCTCCACTTACCACCCTCACATCTCACTCACCTCCACTTACCACCCTCACATCTCAGTCCCCTTCACTTATTACACTCACATCTCACTCACCTCCACTTACCACCCTCACATCTCAGTCCCCTCCACTTACCACCCTCACATCTCACTCACCTCCACTTACCACCCTCACATCTCAGTCCCTTTCACTTATTACACTCACATCTCACTCACCTCCACTTATCACCCTCACATCTCAGTCCCCTCCACTTACCACCCTCACATCTCACTCACCTCCACTTACCACTCTCACATCTCACTCACCTCCACTTACAACCCTCACATCTCAGTCCCCTCCACTTACCACCCTCACATCTCAGTCTCCTCCACTTACCACCCTCACATCTCAGTCCCCTCCGCTTACCACCCTCACATCTCAGCTATATCCACTTACCACCCTCACATCTCAGTCTCCTCCACTTACCACCCTCACATCTCAGTCTCCTCCACTTACCATCCTCACATCTCAGCTATATCCACTGACCACCCTCACATCTCACTCACCTCCACTTACCACCCTCACATCTCAGTCCCCTCCACTTACCACCCTCACATCTCAGTCCCCTCCACTTACCACCCTCACATCTCAGTCCCCTCCACTTACCACCCTCACATCTCAGCTATATCCACTGACCACCCTCACATCTCACTCACCTCCACTTATCACCCTCACATCTCAGTCCCCTCCACTTACCACCCTCACATCTCAGTCCCCTCCACTTACCACCCTCACATCTCAGCTATATCCACTGACCACCCTCACATCTCACTCACCTCCACTTACCACCCTCACATCTCAGTCCCCTCCACTTACCACCCTCACATCTCAGTCCCCTCCACTTACCACCCTCACATCTCAGTCTCCTCCACTTACCACCCTCACATCTCAGTCTCCTCCACTGACCACCCTCACATCTCAGTCTCCTCCACTTATCACCCTCACATCTCACTCACATCCACTGACCACCCTCACATCTCAGTCCCCTCCACTGACCACCCTCACATCTCAGTCCCCTCCACTGACCACCCTCACATCTCAGTCCTCTCCACTGACCACCCTCACATCTCAGTCCCCTCCACTTACCACCCTCACATCTCAGTCTCCTCCACTTACCACTCTCACATCTCAGTCTCCTCCACTTACCACCCTCACATCTCAGTCTCCTCCACTTACCACCCTCACATCTCAGTCCCCTCCGCTTACCACCCTCACATCTCAGCTATATCCACTTACCACCCTCACATCTCAGTCTCCTCCACTTACCACCCTCACATCTCAGTACCCTCCGCTTACCACCCTCACATCTCAGCTATATCCACTTACCACCCTCACATCTCAGTCTCCTCCACTTACCACCCTCACATCTCAGTCTCCTCCACTTACCACCCTCACATCTCAGTCTCCTCCACTTACCACCCTCACATCTCAGTCTCCTCCACTTACCACCCTCACATCTAAACTATATCCACTTACCACCCTCACATCTCAGTCTCCTCCACTTACCACCCTCACATCTCAGTCCCCTACACTTACCACCTTGACATCTCAGTCCCCTCCACGTACCACCCTCACATCTCACTCAACTCCACTTACCACCCTCACATCTCAGTCCCCTCCACATACCACCCTCACATCTCACTCAACTCCACATACCACCCTCACATCTCAGTCTCCTCCACTTACCACCCTCACATCTCAGCTATATCCACTTACCACCCTCACATCTCAGTCTCCTCCACTTACCACCCTCACATCTCAGTCTCCTCCACTTACCACCCTCACATCTCAGTCTCCTCCACTTACCATCCTCACATCTCAGCTATATCCACTGACCACCCTCACATCTCACTCACCTCCACTTACCACCCTCACATCTCAGTCCCCTCCACTTACCACCCTCACATCTCAGTCTCCTCCACTGACCACCCTCACAACTCAGTCTCCTCCACTTATCACCCTCACATCTCACTCACATCCACTTACCACCCTCACATCTCAGTCCCCTCCACTGACCACCCTCACATCTCAGTCCCCTCCACTGACCACCCTCACATCTCAGTCCCCTCCACTGACCACCCTCACATCTCAGTCTCCTCCACTTACCACTCTCACATCTCAGTCTCCTCCACTTACCACCCTCACATCTCAGTCTCCTCCACTTACCACCCTCACATCTCAGTCCCCTCCGCTTACCACCCTCACATCTCAGCTATATCCACTTACCACCCTCACATCTCAGTCTCCTCCACTTACCACCCTCACATCTCAGTCCCCTCCACTTACCACTCTCACATCTCAGTCTCCTCCACTTACCACTCTCACATCTCAGTCTCCTCCACTTACCACCCTCACATCTCAGTCTCCTCCACTTACCACCCTCACATCTCAGTCCCCTCCGCTTACCACCCTCACATCTCAGCTATATCCACTTACCACCCTCACATCTCAGTCTCCTCCACTTACCACCCTCACATCTCAGTCTCCTCCACTTACCACCCTCACATCTCAGTCTCCTCCACTTACCACCCTCACATCTCAGTCCCCTCCGCTTACCACCCTCACATCTCTGCTATATCCACTTACCACCCTCACATCTCAGTCTCCTCCACTTACCACCCTCACATCTCAGTCTCCTCCACTTACCACCCTCACATCTCAGTCCCCTCCGCTTACCACCCTCACATCTAAACTATATCCACTTACCACCCTCACATCTCAGTCTCCTCCACTTACCACCCTCACATCTCAGTCCCCTCCGCTTACCACCCTCACATCTCAGCTATATCCACTTACCACCCTCACATCTCAGTCTCCTCCACTTACCACCCTCACATCTCAGTCCCCTCCACATACCACCCTCACATCTCACTCAACTCCACATACCACCCTCACATCTCAGTCAACTCCACATACCACCCTCACATCTCAGTCAACTCCACATACCACCCTCACATCTCAGTCAACTCCACTTACCACATTCATCTTCTTCCTCCTCTCCATCATTAAAGCAAATCAAATGGAACACCATTAGAATAAACTTAACTATTTCAATGCACGGGAAAACTCAAACTAGACGTAGCTCAGAAATCAATAATAGAATAGCCTCTCCAAATATATCTTTCGGGAAAATGAATGGCATGCGACTTTTACTACAAGTACATGTGTACTTTTGAAGGATCAAACTGTCAGGAGGTGTTGGTCTGAACTGCAAAGACAATATCGGCGCTTGCACAGCTTAACCATATCTGGCAAGACAAACAGTTAGCCATATGCACGAAGATCAGATTAATGCGTACATTGGTCCTGTCAATATTTATCTATGCTTGTGAGACAATTTCAATTACAGCTGACCTTCAGCGGAAGATACAGTCCTTGGAAATGATATGTTCTGGAGGACTTACAAACGTCACATACAAAGACCGAGTTACAAATGAGGAAATACGAGAAACAGCATAGGGCCTTTTAAATACCTCTTGTCAAATGTCAAAAGACCCAACTCCATTTGAACGGCCACATCGATATCAAACGATCTTGTTTTATGATCCTGTATTGCAGGGTGCAAGCCGGACGACGAAAGATCGTCCAAAAAAGAGTCAGGAGAACAACATAAAAGAATGGACAAATCTCCGATAAGAGGAGGCACAGATAGCGGCCGCTTGCAGAAAAGGATGGCGTGGGGTGTCTTCATGGGTGCCCCGACTACCTTACCGGTTAAATGACGACCTGTGCTGACATGTGTACATGCAAGTAAAAACAAAATGTTTCAAATCTTATATCGAGTCAATCCTGTTTTTAAGATGCGAATAATGGACAATGAAACAAACAAGATCACATAGATGTGGTTTGATAGAAGAATTCCACCGATAGCTAGGACCAACCCGGGTTTGGCAGGGAAAGCCACTGCCCACATCAGAAAGAAAAGACATCCCACTGTTGACCATGATGTAGAGATGGGTAGAGCGATGTGACAACAGAAAAAGGTACAAGATAAACAGACGAAACAGCTACAAGAAAAGTTACTTAACAGTTGGATATGGGGAAAAGTCGACAACATGCCTTGCTTGATGACAAACGCAGAAATTCAGAAGCTTATTTTTAAAACAGCATGCCTTAAAACATTAGCCAGTGGGTTGGAAAATCCGGGAAGGCCTAGCCTTTTTCTTTCTTTCTTAAGCGAGCACACTGCGATGAGGTCAGCAAGCGATGGACTGTTGCTGTCTAAAACTATGTATTTCGCGTGCATTGGCAGAGTTTAGTTAGAATTGAGAGTTCAGATTGAACTCCACTCCCCACTATAACAGCATTTAAGAACACTTCCACACACCCTTTGGCGCCGCTCGGGGTTTCATAAGAAGTATGATAATGTCATAAGCACAATTTCGTGATGAAAGAGCTGACAAAGAGAATTATATACGCAGTGTTGATCAATGTGAATCAGGCAAATATTGTGGGGAATTTTACAGCATTATCCAGTGTATACAAATACATGTTATTGATTGCTTAGTGTTCACATTGTGGTATACACAGGCCTTTAACGTTAGGGTTTGTTCAGGGGTTCTTAAATGTGTTGTAGCCGTAGCCCCTTCCTTACACAGGACCATAGTTAACAAATGTGGGAAACCGATTGGAGAGTGTTAACGGCGGTCAAGTTCAAAATCTGCCACTAGTTTTATTGGAATATTATATTGTGTATATTCTTATATTGTATGTCTCTGGGACGTTGTGGGTCACAACAAACAATAATATCAAAGGTGCAAACTTTCACGTGGGTGCCTGCGCAGAACAGAAGTAATGAAATGATTTAATAGGATCACTAATGTGGACCTGTGGGAGAGAACAGGATATATATCGGTGGAACAGGACATGAAGAAGAGGGGATGGCTTTGAATAGATCATACATAAAAGAAACAAGACAGTTTCTGTTCTTGAACCCAAGAGGCAAGATATATATATATATATATATATATATATATATATATATATATATATATATATATATATATATATATCACCCTTAACGCTGCATGTGGAGCATTGGTCTTCAACAAATACACTCCATGTCTTTCTGTCTTTGGTCATCTGTGCCAGCTGTATATACGTATTCAAAATCTCTTTGATATTTTCTTCAATCTCTCTACGTCATATAGTAGGACAGCCTCTATGTCTCTTGTCTCAAGCTCTCAAAGTCATGACTTAGTAGACGTCTCTATTTCTCTTACCCATGTTGGTCAAGAACAGAAACTTAATATATATATGTCCTCCGAGATAAATGTTATCAGCTTGTTTTTATCCACTGGTGTTTATGCCACGAGATGTAGCCGGTATGGCCAAAAAGGGAATGCTATGTTGATTTTCTACATTTGATGCAGTATACTCTTATACTCTCTCCGTGATAAATGTTTAAAAATGAAATTAATAGTATCAGAAAGAAAAACGCACATTTTATTTGAGCATCTGGAATCCAAATGGGGCAGTGATCGCGAAATACAAGACTCATAGCCTCACCTGTCCAAGTCTACCTTACATAAGCGTTGGTGGATCCTGTTATACCCAGTCTTAGTCTTAGTCGACCTGTACTTCTACAGGGGCAGATACCCTTGTGCAGGTTCCATCTCTGGTGGGAGCTAGATGTAGCCGGAAGGATGGTTTCCTGCTTAGCTGTCTAAGCTCGAGCAGCGTATTACTCAACTGCGCTGTTCATCTTAATAAACTCAAACACTAGTGAAAAGTAGACCCGCAGCTTGTTAGGCGCCAGCTATGCTGCTCTAAACAAACCACCTGACCATGGCCGATGTTATGCCATATCACACAGTTAATCAATTTTACGACATGCTCTCTGTGGGGAAGTAGTGCTATTCTTGTCCTTGTCATACACAAAGACCCCGGCGGACCAATTGGGACTACCCAGTAATCTCACTAGTAAAAAAAAACACATACACACACAAATATATATTTACGAGTATAAAATATATCGGGGAGGAAGACTAACGTCTGGTCAAGCAAAATATTATGATCAGACATATTAGTCAGGGTCAGGCAAAACATACTGGCCAAGACCCTCGCCTCGGCTTCCTAGTAGCACTCCTTTGAAACGGGCTGTTTTCGTGGCAGTCTGGCTAACGAGGTGAGGGATCGACGTGATCCTCATAGTAGCGAGTGACGCGCAAATGAAGCCGAACATAGCACAACTGCCTGGAGGAGCCCGGTCCACCTTTATCAGCACGCTCGGAATGTGAGGAAAGCCACTACAACCAACCACTTAACGTCCTTTTCAGGGCATTCGCAAACAACATAAAGTATATCAGCCTACGCGTTGCAAAAAAAAAAAAAAAACACGCGTAATTATACACACAACATTACGAGTAATCATGAATAGACGCTGCACTCTTAAGTCTGATGCGCTTATTTCCTAACAATAGGACAGTGGCTGCCAATAAATGTTTCCGCTGTGTAGGGTGTGGGAAAAATAAAGGTTAAAGTGCAGGTCTATATTCAGAACAAATAAATGGGATCAAGATGCTGAGCAGCACATGAGCTGCAGTGGTTAGCGACCCATAGCTGACTGCTAGCGTCAGGATCAGCGAACCATAGCTGCCAAGACCCTTCTACACCTCCACGCGGTGATCCTGGATAACAGGCTGCAGCAGGGCAGATTGGCTAAGGAGAAGGGATCGAAGAGGGAATGCCAACTTGGTACTAAAAAATGCTTGTTGAAGTCGGATGTGTTGGACCGAAAGGTGCAAATATCGCAGCCAAGCTGTAAACTACGACACCACAACGCATTCCGTTCTCTGGACTACATTCTGCCACTTAAGCCTTTTCAGGGTTTGGTAGTGGGAGATTGAGAACAAACGAAGAAGAAGAACAACAACAAATAAATGACATGATGGCCATGTTCTGAAAGGACTAAAATACGTGCCAGAGGTAGACAACGAAACATGACATGGCCATGAAGGTAAAACACACTCTGATAGAAACATAATCACTCTGCATGCTGTTGAAAATGGTGTGCCTCAACCAAAAGATGGACGAACAACAGATTCAACACAAGTGGAAAGAGAACATAGAGATATTAAATAACATAACATATCAAAGTAATAAAACAAGGCAAGAGTATTGAAATGTCTACACTTGGAGTGAGGTACTTGTATATTGGGCAATAATCTCTAATTTAAGAAATGAAGAATGATCGCTGTGTGTAGGGGTGTACATCGAGCGCAAGCTGAGTTTGCAACCCCAATATACCCGGTTCGAAGTCACTTAGTGTACAGTTTGACTTGGCATATTGGCGATTTTTCTCGTTATTACCACTTCTCAGCGTTCAGAAAGGATTGGCAAAACTACTGTACAGTAAAACTGCGATAGTGGAACATACACATCAACACGGATTGAAAAGTACGTGCCATCGCCAGTAGAATCCAGAAAGACAAATCTTTAACAAACAAACAAGAACCAAAGATGAGAATGGAAATTGAGGAAAGGCCTTCACCTCTGAGTTGACTACATCACACTAGTTTAATGTCAATCATCATGTCGGACTCTCAACCCTTGTTTCAGACTAGAGAAGAGATGGATACCGATATAGATAAAAACAGACATTGATGCTTAAATTGCCAGAGACTGTTGTGAATCTGCTATCTTCAAGTTCTGGTCATGCTGAACTTCATGAATTTGAAAGAACTAACGTTCTGTCTTCCAATGCTCATGTAGATGAACCACTCGATACAGATAAGGAGATTAGGTACTGATAATAAAATCAATCAGTGGCCATATGACACGACGATCAATGAAACACCAATCGACAGACTTGAGCAGTTTGATTTCAAGCCCCAGTCGAACAGAAAGAGGTCCTTGAGAGGATGGAACAGGAATGTGTACAACCAGCGAGTTACATGAACCATAACGTACCCGTCGTACCCTTCTACTCAAAATTACTAGGCTTCTTTCGGTCTGCTCGGAATGCAGTGATGTTGATTTTTCATAACACAACATCCCTTTACAGTCAGCATCCGATTTGACAACAGTAATTAACTTAATCGGTGGCAGCAATTCTAATCAGATAGAAGAATACACGTGTGCCAACTCAATTGTAAGGATTAGGAATGTTGTACATCTACTGGGCTGGAATATATCGCGCATGTGTGTTTCTAAACACGCTCAAACGACCTATCTGTCCTTTCATTTTGCTCAAGTTGCAGTATCGTGAGCTGTGTATGTGTGCTCCCTATTTGTGGTCCAAGAGTCAAATTTTATGAACGTCCTGTACCGAGTCTGGAACCAGCAGAAGCTGTCACTGAAAACCAAGCTACGAATTTAAATAACATGTTTCATCCCCGTCCTACTGTTCGGTTTCTAAACCATGGCCTCTGCATGGCGACTAGAAGGGCTAAACCATGACCTCTGCATGGCGATTAGAAGAGCTAAACCATGACCTCTGCATGGTGACTAGAAGGGCACTGAAGCCTTCACGTACGCAGCCAAAGGCGAATTCTTACTATCCACTGATGTGACAGATCTCAAATAACGAAGTCACCCTACTGACCGGCATCAAGAGCACACTTACCATAGTAAACCTTCGCCTTTTGGTCTTATTTTGACATGTGGCCAACCTTACAGACGATGTCCCTGCCCACCAGTTCTTAAAGCAGATCATAAACATCAAGGATGGGAAGCAACCATTTCCACAATGGTTCTGCCGCTGTAACCATCCAGGCACCACCTGGTTAGGTCAAATCGGTAGGATATCATTCTCAACGCACGAGACCTGCAGCCAATCATCGTGCATATGGGCGGTAAGCGCGGCGGGTCCTTGTCGCATAAGTGCGTACCTAGTTACCATTCTACCATTCAGTTTTTGTTGTTGTATTATTGGGTTCTTTTTGGCTTGGCTTGGCTTGGCTTGGCTTTGTTCGTTCTCAATCTCCCACTACCAAACCCTGAAATGGCTTAAGTAGCAGAATGTAGTCCAGAGAACGGAATGCGTTGTGTTGTAGTTTACAACTTGACTGCGATATTTGCACCTTTCGGTAAAACACATCCGACTTCAGCAAGCATTTTTTGAGTACCGGGTTAGCATTCCCTCTTCGATCCCTTCTCCTTAGCCAGTCTGCTGTGCTGCAGCCTGTTATCAGGATCACCGAGTGGAGGTGTAGAAAGGTCTTGGCAGCTTTGGTTCGCTGGCCCTGGCGCTAGCAGTCAGCTATGGGTCGCTTGACCACTGCAGCTCATGCGCTGCTCAGCATCTTGATCCCGGGTTCCTTTTGATGTATAATCTCAATTTTCACGTTCTTTCATCTTTAATCCTCAGTTGTACGAGTTATGTTGCTGTCGTGTTATTTGTATCATGGCCGTGTTTGTTATTGATATCAAGCCATCGGATAATTATTATGCAATGGCGACATCTGTTGGGAAATATTTGCAGTCTGGATTTTTATAGATTACATTGTTAAATAATGTGTATAGACAGAAAGAGAAGGAGACATATGGAAAAAGGGGGAAAAAGAAAGAGAAGGAAAGATAGAGAAACGAGAAAGAAACAGAGAGTGAGAGAAATAGAGAGGGAAAGACAGAAGGGAAAAGAAAGAGAGAAAGTCTGTCGAAATGGATATGTCGGACCGAAAGGTGCAAATATCGCAGTCAAGCTGTAAACTGTGCATGGATTCCTGTAGAACAAATTATGATCTTGGCCACATGTGTAACCAGGTGTCTTTATGTACGGCAATTTCCTTTTCGAGGCGTTCAACGGCTGCAATCAACTATGGGGTCACTTTCTCGGTGTACCTAACCCGGTCGTGAACAGTCTGTCACAGAACTCATGATCTTTAGAACTTCCTGCTCCACTCATACACTTGCTGGAGTGAAGGGCATGCATCACCATACTGGACCCTTCATTCCCCGATGCATCTCAACAGGTTTCACCCTTTCGCTGCTCAAAGAACAAATAATAGAACGGTGTTCCTCTTTGGTACATGTCAATATTGAAGCGGCCATCTTAAACTGCTTTTATGACCTCATGTTGTTCGTCTAAACTGTGATGGCACGCGCAGGACACTCTTGACATCCTTAGCAAGTTGCAATACAAAGGCATAGCTTTTTAAAATTTCTGTCCCACTTTTAAGGTTTTTATTTGAAGCCTCATCGTATGCATGTATGCATGTGTGTGTGTATGTGTGTGTGTGTGTTTGCGTTCGTGCATCCGTGTGTGTGTGTATGTATGTATATGCGTGCGTGTGTAAATACATACATAAATACATACAGAAATACATACAGAAATACATACAGAAATACATACAGAAATACATACAGAAATACATACAGAAATACATACAGAAATAGACATAAAGGGAACGAAACGCTGTCATATTTTGACATACACAACTATTAGCTTGCACTAGTTCCATGTTTACTAGACATTATTAAGTACGAATTAGCCTATGTAGGTCCCATCTGCATCGATTATGTCACGCGCAATGTTTGCACGCTGCAAACATATATACGGAAAAACAGTCTGCACAAAATGTAAGCACTTTTATTATTTAAAAAAAAACTTTTTTGGATGTCAAAACAAGATACTTGTTATCCTGGAATATAATTTTAACAAATAACTTTTTAACTCGGCTCCACTGAAGGTGCCTTTGGGGACTTCGGTAGACACACTACCTTTGCAGCCTCATGGCGACATGGTTACCACCAACCTCGCTAGTGGGGGACGACTGTCGTCCTTGAGTACACGAGCGAAAGGGGCCTCCAGTGATTAATAAGGAAACTCAATGAGGTTCGCCACTTGGAGTGGCCCAACAATGAATGGGACTAGCTATAAGTCGGCCCTGGCCCGCACACTAGACCGACGAAACATTGCCATTGTCGTAATTATCGAGTCCCAACTAATGGGCCAAGGGTAGTATGATGCTGAAGGCGCGTGTCTGTTATAATCCGGCGGCGAGCAGCATAGAAACGGAGTTGCCTTTTTCGTAAGACCTCCACTCAAAAATATCATAACGTCCAGGCACACAATTTCCGACCGACTTCTTCTGGCCCGGTTAAAGCACAGACATAATGACTTGTCTATAATAGTCGCGTTTGCCGCCCCACACCCCCACCCCTACGAACAAAGTCCAATTTCAGATAAAGGACGACTTCTATCATGATCTGGCAATGTCTCTGCGGCTGTTCCTCTGCACGACGAATTTACTCTAATGGAGAATTTCAACGCCGTCTCATGGACCAATCGCAGTGACTACCAATCTGTCCTAGGTCCGTTTAGCTAAGGAGACGCGAATGACAACACTCACCGATTCCTGTCATTCTGCGACGCGTTTAGCCGCGTGAACACTGGTCCGTGGTTCCACCGTCTAGATATTCACCGGCACATGCGGATCTCCAACGATCACATCACAAGGAAGGAGCTAGACCACATACTCGTGATTGGACTTAACTGAGTGACTTCTTATCGTGTCTACGGCGGGGCAGAGGGTCCGGCTGACATAGATCGTCACTTACTGGTGTACACGTACTCCATCAGTCCATACGCTCCAACAACACCAGTGCTAACACCGAGCTACAATGTCCAGCACTTCAAAAACGACTCCACTTTGGCCTAACAATACGATTCGTCAGTAAAAGACAAGGGGAGCTTCTTCAATGAAATAGCCGACACAGTTGAAACGGATCTCAGATCCAATGATTTCAGACCAGCATACCAAGCCATCAAACTCCTGCGCCCCGGAAGCCAGCAGAAAGCGTGTAGCAACACTGAGTTTGTCAATAGATTAGAAGGCTCACCGTGTTCGACGCATGAAGAAGTTGCGGCCAGATAGAGGGAACACTATACGCTTGCCTTCAACCATCCTCCAGCAACGGTCTTCCCAAACTGGGTCTTGAATGTGTGGATACTCCCCCGGACGTGCATCGATCCCCCAAATATTGGCAGGTCCAAGCCACATTACGAAAGTTTAAAGACGGGCGCGCTGCAAGCCTGCACCACATTCTACCGGAACTACCGAAGTACACCATGGACACCACCAGCTCCGCTCTTTACCATCTCTTTCTACAGGTCTGGAGGACAGGACAAGTTCCGGCACATTAGCGCGATGGAAAAGTTGTTGCCTTACACAAAGGCAAGGGAAGCCTTAAGGACTGCATTAACTACAGACCAATCACGCTGCTCTCAGTTTCTGCTAAGGTATTTGTACATGTGCTGCTGGTCCGGCTCAAACCACTTCTGACCACAAAACATCGTCCACATCAGTTTGGTTTCACCCCGGACAGATCAACTGTGGATGCCATTCTCGCTCTCCGGCTCCTGGCTGAACTGCATCATGCATTCAACCACCCCATCTGGGCTGCGTATCTGGATCTAAAGGCTGCATTCGATTCGGTCGATGTCTGCTGTCTGGAAAGAGCAGCAATGCATTGGCACTCCTGTCCTACTGCTTAACCTGATAAGGGAGCTGACATGTGCCATAGTTCGACTGGTTAACACTCTCTCTGGCAGTTTTCCTTCGACTTCAGGTATCAGACAGTGATGTGTCCTTGCCCCTGACCTATTCTGCCATTCCGTCGACTGGCTTCTTGACCGCCTCAGCGTGTACCAAGAGGGTGTCGCTATTAACCATTCAATCTTGGCTTATCTCGTTTACACGGACGACATTGTCCTGTTCGGCACAGACAGCTCAGCAGCGCTCTTTAGAAACCAAAGACAGCGAAACGCACTCCCTAAACTTGTCTATAACCTGGTCTAAGACCAACCATCAGATCCTCATTTTCGACACATCACTTCTGGGTATTGAAACTCAAGGTCACACTGCAGAGGGCACCAAAGAATGTATTTATTTCGGCAGCATTATACCATCCGATGGGAGCAGTGGTTATGATATGTCAAGGTGAATCGGACTAGCTGCATCTGCTATGCACGACCTCCGACGTGTGTGGAGTAACGGCGATATCTTCATGGAAACAAACATCCACATCTACCAGTCCTGCGTGTTCCCAGCCCTGCTTTACGGCTTCGAAACCTGGACACTACTCAAACATGACATGGCAAGACTGGAGGCCTTCCTGGTGCGTAACCAGCGGCGTATCCAGGACATCAGATGGCATGACTGCATTGGCAACGTGGAGATCTCTGATAAAACAAGCCTCCTCCAAATTTTAGAAACACTTGACCGTCACCGAGTTTCTTTGTTCGGTCATGTTGTACGGCTTGTCTAGAAAACCCCGGCCCACAAGATTCTACATAAGTCGTTCCTCAGCGCCAAAAGTCTTCACCCGACCGGCTCGATGCGCAGAAGATGCGGTCCCCGCACAGTATGGCTCCATCAGATAGCAGCCTCCACATCAGCTGTGGACGAGGCCTGGAACCACGCCGCAGCAGTGAATCATGGATGTGTCCGACTGACGCAACAGGTCTCAGACACCGAAGCGAATGACTACACAGTATATGTTAATTTTATTATATTATTATTATTTTTATTTGTATTACTATTATTATTATTATATTCTTATTATTATTATTATATTATTATTATACAACACAATACTGGTAAACACAATAATGTTTACTTAAGGAAAATAACAACAATCTTTAAACATCTAATACAGTTAATGTAGGCCTATTTTAAAATTTGAACACTTTGTCAATTTTTTTCATTTGTATACTAATTTCAGTCTTTTTTATTTACTCATCAACTTTTCAATCACTAAATCATGAGTCTTTCAGTCTCAAGTCTTCTAACATACATTTTTCTCAAAATAAAAATGACCCTCATGCCACTCAAACGACCTTGACTGAGTGCGCCAGCAATACCTATGTATCCACTTCAAAGCAGAAAATGAACCATCTACAGAGCTTGTAGTACTCGGAATAGTTAAAATAAATTCACTTAATTTGTACACTTCTTTCAGTTCAGTGTCTAAATCAGTATTCTTTATAAACTTAACACCTAAAAAAAAGGCAGCCCTTGAAATTCAGGATGTACATAAATTAGAGTTAATTTACTTTTATGACGGGTGTGATCAAATGTGGTTCCATAAGCAAAACTCTCACGTTGATTCTAAATGTGTGCTGGACTTACTTAACATATTATTGTGTGCGACTTTTCTATTCGCACACAAGCAAAGACCAGGTATTCATTTCTTGCTTCTTCTTCTCTCCACTGAATACCTAGTGGATCCCTAAGCAACACAATGACATGGACAATTGCAAAGTAATTTGGCTTTGTTCAGTTCTTTATCATTTATCAGTTCAACCTACTTGATTAGAGTTGTTTCTTGAGACATTCATTTTATGAATTAAGCCGGACTGTAAAAGGTTAAAACGCAAATGTAATCAGTTTGGCAGAACTGTGATGAGTTATGACACGGATCAAATCAATTAGCCAGTACTGTAAAGGGTTAATTAATAAGTATACTCTCATAACATATTATTTAAAGTAAATGGTATGAGATTCACTTGGGCGTGCGGTGCACACCTAGCACATATTGAATATATGCCGCTGGGATCAAGACGCTGAGCAGCGCATGAGCTGCAGTGGTCAACGACTCACAGCTGACTGCTAGCGTCAGGGCCAGCGAACCAGAGCTGCCAAGACCCTTCTATACCTCCACGCGGTGATCCTGGATAACAGGCTGCATCAGTGCAGACTGGCTAAGGAGAAGGGATCGAAGAGGGAATGCTAACAAGGTACTCAAAAAATGCTTGCTGAAGTCGGATGTGTTGGACCGAAAGGTGCAAATATCGCAGTCTAGCTGTAAACTACGACACAACGCATTCCGTTCTCTGGACTACATTCTGCTACTTAAGTCCTTTCAGGGGTTGGTAGCGGGAGATTAAGAACAAACGAATGAAGAAGAAGAAGAAGAAGAAGAAGAAGAAGAAGAAGAAGAGGAAGAAAGAAGAAGAAGAAGAAGAAGAAGAAGAAGAAGAAGAAGAAGAAGACGAAGAAGAAGAAGAAGAAGAATATATGCCGCTGACTTTTCACAAGCGCGGAATTTAGAACAAACTGGAAATGATATTATGAATTGAGTGTTAAAATTATGACTAAAATCTACTTGCTACTCACTTAGTCTACCCTCTTCTGTCACGGAATGTAGAGTTTTACCAGAAAGAGCGCCAGCTTATTTAGTAAATTCAGCTGTCTTCCTCTGCGCCTGGTTCCAGTTTATTCCTCGGTTTTTGTATACACTGTTCTATGTTATCATCTCATCGGACTTTGGGTCGCTCTGTGGGTCTATGTCCTTGGCATTTGCTTCTTACAACTCCTGTGGTAGCCAATCGTCTCTTCTTCGGCAGACACAGTCAAGTCACACACGTTTATATTGCTTCACTTGAGTCTGCAAGGAGTCGGTTTCGAAACCGTACCGTGTAGTCTGATTGCAGACGTTGTTTCCCCTTGTTACTCGGGTCACCTTTCTTAAGTAGCTTATTTCAAAGGCTTACAGCTGACTTCTCTGGTTGTAGCCATTGCTTGTGATTCCCATCCGTAAGTCAAAACTGTTATATAGGTGGAACAGTATACAACTATATTAGTTTTCTAACCTCCTTCTCTTTTACCTGGGAATTCCATGTTTGACTAAAATTTATATTGGTATCGTGGTCACGTACCGATTTGCACAATATATACCTAATATTAAATCCATAAATGACAGTACAGACTCGAACATCATTTCTGAGGAGATTACAAACAGAACAGACACAACCATCCCCATGTTTTACTTAACTTAATACATTTAGATCAAGAATGAGAAACTACATGATAGGCAGCCTGAGTCTAGCAGAAGCACGGTGGACAGGGGTGAAGAAGGTGTAACTGAGCACATGTGAATTGCTGATGGACTCCATGCACGTTGAAGAGGGAGCGAACCATGGTGAATGGGCGGCCCTGGTGCTCTCTATGGTGGGGGGTTGTGCAATATGCACAAAATATTTGGAGGCGATAATACCCAGACTGATACTCACCACTTTCAGAACTACAAATAACAAAATTAAAGTCACCGTTCTGCAACGTTGCGATCCTACCAATGACAACTCAGTGAAAGATGCACTTTGCGCTAGTCTTCACAGTGTAATGGATAACAGGGGAAAAAAATGGGGACATCATAATTGTGATGGGCGCCTGTAAGGCTAAAGTTGGGAATTATAAGAACGGCTTTGATGAGATCACGAGAACGTGTAATCGAAACAAACAATGGCAATGGGGATTTATTTTTAGACTTCCGTGTGTTTTATCAGGCCAGTTGTTGATTGATGCCATCATGTTTTCACATAAGAGAATACATAATGTAACGTGGGTATCATCCAAGCTCCGGGCAGAAAACAATATCGACAATGTATGTGTCAATAGGAAGCTCGGGTTATCCTTGCGGTGTGTAAAGGTACGTAGAGGGGCTTACGGGACAGCAGATCACCACTTGGGCAAGGGGGGAGGGGGGGGGAGACGAAGACGCAGCGCAGTGAATACGCTGACAGCAGTTAGCAGTTAGCTGGTTGCTTGCATCAGGGTCAGTGAACCGGAGCTGACCAAGACCATATCCGTCCTCCAAGCGGTGGCCCTGGAAACTTCCTGCACTTTGGCTAAGAGAATCAATATAGCAGTGGGAAGGCAAACCCGATACAACAAAAAGTCAACTGAAATAGGATGTGTCGTGCTGAAAGGCGCGGATATTGCAGCCTCGTTGTAATCCACGACACACATTATAATCACAGACAACAGTTCAGTGTGGGGTTTCTCAAGATCAAGTACTATGCATTTTAAGTCAGTTTCAAAACAGATACCAGGTATTGCAACAATTAATGGATATAAAAGATTCAGAACAACAATACAATACAATACAATATCCTCGACTTCAGTCCGGCAGGTGTGCGGTATGCGAGGTAGCCAACAATGTCCTGTATGCAGTCCGTGTCGTACCATTTAGGATCTAGGTCTCTCAGCAGACCATCTCGCCATAGTATAGGTGGGCGGTCGCATGGTCGTGTAAAATCAAATGGCCATCAGAACGTCGTTCTGGCGGAAAATAAAAGGTATGGAATGAAGCTTAAGTAGAACGTGAGGGGAACAAAGAACACATTAATTAAGATTAGATTACAGCAGAGGCGATAGCTTAGATGAAGGAGAGGAAGAAAATGGCAGCAAATTTGAACGGTAACTGAACCACGCATGCTAAAAGCAATTATGCAAATATGAGTCCACTAATTACGCATTCAATTGGGACTAAAAGGCCGTACATGTGACTTGTAATTTCTACAGGATATGGTAGCCAATCCAATACCCAATCCATCTTAGTCACCAATCACGACTTTTATTGTAGGTTGCAGTGTTAATATTCTAATTTCTTTTCAGGCCATGTAGCACACGAGCGATATTTAAAAAAAACGGAAAGCATATTTCATGGGGCACATACTTGGAAAATATGGGAAAGGAGAACCATATGACAAAAAGTAAAAAATATTAAGCTATAGTGCAAAGAGAAAACAATATCAAACACTTTGATAAAGAGAACAGTTCGAAAACACTATCACAAACAACAACATGTAAACACAAATACACATGGGAAGACAAATATGATAGCTTTGAGATTGCACGACAAGACGACTAGTGTACCAGAGTCTGTGGTGAATCCTAACTCACTTCACCAAAATACTATTACGCGATGGGCATCTTTTATGCTTATTATCTTGCCGAGACACAATGACTAGAATTACCTTGCTGTTGAAAGTGTAGCGTTGACCTGGTCTCATCTTATCTGCTGAGGTATGAGTTTGATATAATTGAAACCGAGTCATCATGCTGTTTTCCTTTGTGAAATCTCTCGGCTTATTATGTGGGTAAGAACGTAATTTCTTGGCTCAGATTGTTGTATGCGAATGCCCACAATGAGTAGGTTTACTCCTTTGTGAGCCCTGAAAAGGACGTTAAGTGGCGGGTTGCAGTAGCTTTCCACACATCCCGAGCATGATGATGAAGGTGGTCCGGGGTCCTCCAGGCGGTTGCGCTAAGTTTGACATCATCTGCGTGTCGCTCACTACTACGGGGATCACGTCGATCCCTCACCTTGTTAGCCAGGCTGCCATGAAAACAGCCCTTTTCCAGGGAGGGCTACTAGGAAGCCGATGTGAGGGTCTTAGCCAGTATATTTTGCCTGACACTAACATATTTTGTTTGACCAGACGTTAGTCTTCCTCCCCTTTGGCTCAGATAAATGTACAAATTCATGTTTTCGACAGGATAACTTGCCTTACGGGCAAAAGGTATTTACTGGGTTTTCTTTCTTTAAATTGATGATCAACTATAACGCCTACTCTGTTGACCTCATTTGGGTATCACTCAACTTTTCTAACCATGTGACTGACGATGACTGTCATCAGCAAACCTTAAGTGAGTTATCTGTTTCCCGTCAATGTTGGAGCTGATATCTTCTCAGTTTAGTTTTCTAAAGATCAATTACAATAATACTATAATATAAACAACTAAGTTAACTGAGCAAGCTAACGTACTGGGAGCTGAAGATATAATTTAAATTCACGGGTTCAATGAGACAGGATAATTATTACCAAGGTTGCTCAAGGCTAACAAGTAAATATTTTTTTTAAACAACGTTTTTTTGGTACAAGTTTTTATTTAGACTAAAACATGTTTTTTTGTTTTTTTTAAAGGTTGAGAAAGAATGTAATAGAACATTAAGAACAATAACAAAGAACCGTCCATATCGGTATCTGAATTCAAATAAATAAATCAAAACTTGGTGTTCGATCGTACGTTTCAAGCGACTCCTGGTCTCAAAGGTGGGCATTCACAGACAACAACAAATACATTGCCAAGTCCTCCGGCCATGTGCCATCTTTTCCAACTCTGTAAACGTCGTTCCTGTTGCCGTCATGTTTGTTGCAAATTCTCTTCCCCACGAATGACCCAAGTCTGTCTCCACTTTTCGTGGACTGCTATTGTCCTCCTGGCGACCTATGTAGGTGCATACCATAGTGAAAATGTGACTCACGAACAAATTAGTTTGTTGGACACTTGTTGAACATATGGAAGTGTGTAATGAAAAATATAAACAACCCAAATGTCTTTAATAAGTACGTGTGTTTGATAGCATGTGGTGCGGCTTCTTTAGACCAGTAACGTTGTTTAAGTGTGGTATTTGAGGTGGTTTGCGTTTGAGATCACTGAATTCCGGGATACCATTGTGTAATTTTAGTATTTTTGTCTTTCGCATAGCTATGGATGGTTTTGAAAATAGCACAATAGCTGTTTTTGATTATTATCTCATCATGTGAGACGGCGTGGGCTAGTGGTTAAGTGGCGCTGCTCATAATCCGAAGGTACTGGGCTCGCTTACTGGTCACAGCACCGGTTGTTGCCCAGAGAAAGCAAACCCTTAGAAAATGCAGGAGGAAGCCGACCCTTACATAAAATACCTGCCGAAGTAGGAAGGACTGGTCCAAAAGGTGCAAAATAAAAACATAATGCAACGCACAGGCTTAGGGAATAGGGAAATAATGAGATCGAAAAATAAAATGTAAAAATCTCATCATATTAAAAATAGTATACTCATATATTTTGAGATTCATTTCCATGCTATCAATTGAGCCCGTAACCATCCCCCTTGGATTTCCCAAAGCAACAACTTGGAGGTAGGCACAAGGTCTTGAGGTCTCATATACTGTAATCCTAATGTTCATTCAGGCATGTTATGTGCTCTATGCCAGGTAGCCAAATGTCGTCTAAACTCATGTCTGTCCTTTGCCATTAAGTATCATACCGGACCAAGGTCTTGTTGCAGGCCATCTCTCCATCTCATTGGTGGACGTCAGTGGCGAGGATTAAAGGTGTAAGGCCACCATGACGTCACTTTACGTGTCCATCTATTGTCAGGCATGCGTACCACGTGGTCTGCCCACCTGTACTTTCTAATCAACGCCATATTTACGACGCCATTGAAGCATGTTTGACTCCTGATAGCGGTATTGCGGATGTGGTCTCGTAGTGAAAATGACAGCATTCTACGTTCCATCGCTCGTTACGTAGCTTGGAGCCGCGGTATGTCACTTTTACGTAGTAGGCTCCATACCTCGCAGCCATATACCATTGCTAGGATGGCTTGGCTTCGTTCATTCTCAATCTCCCACTACCAAACACTGAAAGGGCTTAAGTAGCAGAATGTAGTCCAAAGAACGGAATGCGCTGTATCGTAGTTTACAGCTTGACTGCGATATTTGCACCTGTCGGTCCAATACATCCGACTTCAGCAAGCATTTTTTGAGTACCTTGTTAGCATTCCCTCTTCGATCCCTTCTCCTTAGCCAGTCTGCCCTGCTGCAGCCTATTATCCAGGATCACCGCGTGGAGGTGTAGAAGGGTCTTGGCAGCTTTGGTTCGCTGACCCTGACGCTTGCAGTCAGCTATGAGTCACTGACCACTGCAGCTCATGCGCTGCTCAGCATCTTGATCCCGCATTGCTAGGATGACCAGGCTGTTGATAGTGTGAACTCTTGCGTTGTTGTTTTTCTACTGTTGAAGTACGGTCTTGATGCGGTTGAAGCTGAACCATCCTGCTGCTATCCTTCGTGAGATCTCCCTATGCATGTCGTGGGAGTTCGTAATGTTCTCGGCCGAGTAGACGTGTTTGACGGAATCAGTTCCAAAACGCATTTCCTCGGAGGGACAGAAACTGTTCAGCCTGCATTGAGTCTTTAGTCTATTTATTTTTAGACCAACTGCCTCGCTTGCGATGTTGAGCTCATTTAGGGATTGCTCAGTTTCCTTGATGATGTGGCTGATGATGACTATGTCATCCACAAACCGGAGGTGATTGAGCATTTCTCCGTCTATGGTAATACCACTGTCATTCGAAATTAGCGTGCGGAAGACTTCCTCAAGTGCTGCCGTGTAAAGTTTTGGAGAGATTGTATCACCCTGTCGTACGACACGTTCAATTTGTATGTTGATTGGCCGGTAAAAAAAAAGGGTGTTATTAGTAGAGCAGCGTTCGTTTATATCTGCTATAAGCCGTGTATATTGTTCCTCAATGCCTTGATTTTGTAGGTCATTTGTGACTGAAGCAACTTCAATGCTATCCTAGGCTTTTTCATAGTCTACGAACAGTAAGCATAGGGGCATAAGCACTTTCCTTGTCCTCTCCATTAGCTGGTGGAGAGTGTGGAGGTGGTCAATGGTAGAGCAGTCCTTCTTAAATCCTGCCTGCTCTCGTGGCTGATTCTGATCAAATTGCTTTTCTAATCTGCTCATAAATACTCTAGTGAAAAGCTTGAAAGGGGCTGATAGCAAGCAAACATATCGTCCGTTAGTTCGCAAGGTCTTTTGTGTCCCCCTTTGAATGAATTAGTTTTGTTTTGGACCTTTTCCATTGGTTGGGGATTCTACTTTCATTTAGACATTTATTGAACAGTTTCGTCACGTCTGACAGCGTAAGAAGAAGAAGAGCAGTTCCGTCACGTCTGACAGCGTAAGAAGAAGAAGAGCAGTTTCGTCACGTCTGACAGCGTAAGAAAAAGAAGAGCAGTTTCGTCACGTCTGACAGCGTAAGAAGAAGAAGAGCAGTTTCGTCACGTCTGACAGCGTAAGAAGAAGAAGAGCAGTTTCGTCACGTCTGACAGCGTAAGAAGAAGAAGAGCAGTTTCGTCACGTCTGACAGCGTAAGAAGAAGAAGAGCAGTTTCGTCACGTCTGACAGCGTAAGAAGAAGAAGAGCAGTTTCGTCACGTCTGACAGCGTAAGAAGAAGAAGAGCAGTTTCGTCACGTCTGACAGCGTAAGAAGAAGAAGAGCAGTTTCGTCACGTCTGACAGCGTAAGAAGACGAAGAGCAGTTTCGTCAACTCGCTTGCCAGTCTTATCTCAGCCGCTTTGATCAATTTCTGTAGCCTATGTTCCTCATAATCTTCTTTGAGTTTGCATCTAATCATCTTGTTGATTTCACACAACTCGATTGTATTGATTATTCCAATGACTTTGAGTCGTCTTCTGATTGCAAGAAGTCTTAGTGTGGTATCCTTGATTATACTGCATTTTGTCCTGGTTTGTTTTGTTTTCGCCACATTGATACAGTTATTCAGCTGACCAAGCAATTGTTCCACGAGGCAGGTTGGAGAGCCTGTACATTGCCAGTCCTGTTGTTGAACTTCCTCTGCTAGTCTAACAAAATCAAGAGTGGTAGGTGCCTGGGTTCGATTTTTTAATAGGAGGCGTCTACATATTCAGGGTTGCCCGACATGGTGAATGATCACTGTCGATAGTCAGCCTATGATCACTGTCGATAGTCAGCCTATGATCACTGTCGATAGTCAGCCTATGATCACTGTCGATAGTCACTCTATGATCACTGTCGATAGTCAGTCTATGATCACTGTCGATAGTCAGTCTATGATCACTGTCGATAGTCAATCTATGATCACTGTCGATAATCAGTCTATGATACCTGTCGATATTCAGTTTATGATCACTGTCGATAGTCTATAGTACCTGTCGATAGTCAGTCTATGGTACCGGTCGATAGTCAGTCTATGGTACCTGTCGATTTACAGTCTATGATCACTGTTAATAGTCAGTCTATGATCACTGTCGATAGTCAGTCTATGATCACTGTCGATAGTCAGTCTATGGTACCTGTCGATAGTCAGTCTATGGAACCTGTCGATAGTCAGCCGATGCAGAACTTCGACGTTAGTTACAAAATTGAGATCGTTACTTAGCACATAATCAATCTTAGCCCTGGTTTTCCAGTTAGGGGAGTGCCAGGACCATCTTTTTCCCAATGGCTTGTGAAAGAACGTGTTCATAATATGGAACTTCATCAGTGCAGCAAAGATAGACGCGTGCATTGCGTGTGTCATGAGAGAAATTGTCGTTGTATCTTTCATCTGGCCGTTTCTGTCCAACCCTCACATTGAAGTCGCCAACGACCACTTTTTTAAACGCTGGTTGACGTAGCTGTTTTTCCAGTAATTCAAATAAAGTTTCGATATCATCATCAGCATACCCGCTGGGGGACGCCTAACACCGTACGATCATATAGCTGCAGTAAACGGCTTTAATCATCATTCTCATACTATACAAACACGGTACTAAGAAGAAGCCAACTGAAATCGGATGTTTCAGGATGAAAGGAGAAGACGAAGAAGAACTTGATACCGGTTGCAGCGAGAAGCCAGCGATCCAGCCACTGTGCTATAATTTAGAGCAGTTTTAATTTTAAGCCAAATTAACTTTCACTTGCATCATACCACTATCTTCATTCCTTGCCAAGGTCAATTGTGACTTTTTCTTCATGCAATGTCACTTCATTTGACGGTGCATATGTCCGACACTGCATCTAGCTGCTTCACTAATCAGCGTCTAGGAAAGCTTGATTCCAGCCATTTGCAGTGTAGTTTTAAAGCAATGGGTTTTACACTGTGAGGTTGCCAGCCCAATGCACAACATCTTGAGTGTCCTCTTATGAGCTGCAATGAAGGAAACAGTGATTCTATTCTGTTTGCTTGAGAGTTCATCATTTTCTTGTCAGTGTGGATTCATTCTTCCACTTTCATTCAGGTCTCTTCTCAATCTCTGTCGTCCCACCTTTGTCAACACCACCCATGACCGACCTCGCTTGAGTAGTCTCGTTTCAGTATTCCCATTTCAGACAGGGACTGAGCAGTAGTAATGTCGAAGTAGGGAACGACACGCAGATGAAATCGAGCACAACCGCCTGGAGAAACCCAGTCTACCTTCATCAGCACGCTCGGGATGGGAGGAAAGATACTTCAACCTGCCACTTAACGCCCTTTTCAAAGTGTTAGTAAAGTTAATTAGTTACCCATCACAAGCGTTGATGTAACTTGCGCTATATTTGAATTACAGTGAAGAAGAAACTCCGCTGGTCATCAACCTAACTTTTTTGTCCCAAGCTACCTTGGACCAGTGGCAAAACATAAGTCAAGACGAATGGAGGTAACTCATGATGTAGGCACTATGGTTGTTTAAGACCAGGGTTGCTTGAAACCTGCGGGACTCGATCGCCCACCTCTTCCGTTCATCGATTTGAGATGCCAGTGCATCTCAACTTATCGACCACAACGACCCACGTGAAGACAACAAAGTAGACTTATTCATTGTACACATTCAACAACAGCATGTATGTTAACAACATTTGTGGACTATATTATTTTGTTCCATATCACTCTCATTTACAATAAAAAAATCACTATTATTTGTTAAGCTTTCGGTGTGTTCAATGCCTGTTGGTATTCATTATAATGTTGTAATCATTTTGCTGATTTACATATTGTATATTGATAAGTATATGCATTTTATTTCTTATATAATTAAATCTTAAAAAAATAAGTATTGCATTATATCATGTTTGTTTATTGTTAACACAATCAAAGTGAATTTAAATAAAATTTAATGAACATGCAGGAAAAATCAGCCCTTATTCCCCTGGTCAACATTCAACAACAGCCAAAAGAAGAACTGCCGAGCAGACGGCTGTTGACACCATTGTTTATAGCTGTGTTTATTTCTTTGTCATATAGTCATTGGGCTACCTTTTCATGCGTATTGTATGTACGTGTTGTCAAGAGGATATAAAGGTAAGTTGGAAGGGAACAGTAATATATATGATTTATTACCCGAATTATGTACCAGTGAGTTAGATGTCGAGGAGTACACTACTGAGAATATCGGATATCATATGACTGATATCCCGGTTATCCCGCATCGGCGTGATGGTGCTTGAAGTTAATTGTTCTGATGAAGTGCGATTCGGTTGTATTTTAGGATAGTCCAATATGTTGTTCTTCAATGTTATCATACACATTCATACATCTTTATTATAATTTGGCGAGAAATTTAAAACACAGTGTGATTAATCATTAATGATTAAAGGTTGGTTAGAAAGATTTGTGGACTGGTTTAAAAGACAAAGTTGTTAACAGTTAAAGAATGACGGATGTCAGTGTTCACAGCATCGGGTGTTAATACACATTACAGTAATTAAATACATAATTTTATTGTCATTGATTATGCCGTCGCCAAAATATTCATATTCATGATACACACTAATTAACTACTCTTTCAAACTGTATCATGGTTTTGTATTTTGAAGATTATAACTTCATGTCTAACTACTATTTAATGCTAATTTTACAATGTCTAGACTAATTTATTATTGTAATTAATTTTATTATGCTAATTCACTTGAAATGCCACACTAACACTACTAGATATTAAACTCAAAATTCTAGATTTCTATTTTCTACTGACTGACAATATCAAATTTAGATTCTAAGAGATTTTTATTATATTATATCAATTCAATACATACACCATGATATTGTGACAATTGTCAACTGCCATGAACCCGAATGTAATAGACTAGTTACTAATTAATAGTAATAATAGTACCAACTAGTTATGGTAGTACTAATATACTAGATATAGTAATAGTTGTCTAATTGTAACTTAAAATTACATTAAATTGAAATGATCTATTACTTTACTAAGACTACATACAATCATTAGATGTAAACTATCAGTATGATTATCATTCATTCATTGTTTGTATGTTTCTTTAACTTTCTTCAGTTGTTTTCAATGTACAATTTGTTGTGAAATTAAAAATATTTATAATTGTATATCCATGGACCAGGAGTTCAAATGTAAGTTATTGGATATAATTTTAGACAAAAAGTAAACATTTTTGTTTATGCATCAGCTCATGGATTTTTATGAGAAAAAGGGGTTGTGTTTGTTTCCTGTTTTGTCCTCTGGCCAAAGGAATGGATAAATTAGACTATAACAAGTTTTTTAAAATACAGCCACCCACAATAACAAGAGGGCATAGCTACAAGCTGACTAAAGAGAGGTCCAGATTAGATATTAGGAAATATTTTTTTAGTCAGAGAGTGGTGTCTGCTTGGAATGCATTGCCAGGGGAGGTAGTGGAGGCAGGGACAGTCAATGCATTTAAGAATAAACTGGATGCGCATAGCTTTTAGAGCAAGGTGATGTAAATGTAACTGGTTGTATACAGACTCTGCAGGGTCTTCTAAACCAGTATAAAGACGTTAAGTCAAAGCAAAGCAGTAACAGAGTGTGAAGTAGCATGTACTTTGAACTTTACCATTCGAAGGTTCAAGATCCTGCATTGTGATTCTAGAGTGTATATGGTAATATAAATGGATGCATGTATGTTTTGAATGGTTTCTGGATGTATGTAAACTGTTGAGATGTGTGAAACATTTATTTTTGGGCACTTTTTCAACTTCAGTAAAATGTGGATGTTGTAAAAACTACTGCACCCAATTAGGTGAAAATTACCTTGAATGGAAAGTCATTGGTTCATTCCTGTATTGGTATAAAGCTGAATAACTAACTGGAGAGGACACAAAGTTATCCATATTTTTTACATTTTACATAGGAAATGTATGAATTCTGTATTTGGGGTGAAGATACTAATGTCTGGCTAGGCAAAACATACTATTTGGAAAATGTTAGTCAGATTCAGGCGAAATATACTGACCAAGACACCAACCAATCCTTATGCACAGTTCTTCCTGGAAACATGCTGTTTTATGGCCATCTGGCTATCAAAGTGGGGAGGGGGGGGGGTCAGTGTTAGCCCTGCAGTTAGGAGTAACACACAGATGAAGCCAAGCATAGCATAGTCAACTCAAGGACTCGATTCCCCTTCATCAGCATGCTCAGGATGTAAGGAAAGCTACTGCAAACTATCGCTTGACACCCTTTTCAGAGCGCATAACATAAAAGAGTAAACTTACTCATTGTGGGCATTCAACAACAGCTTCTGTATTCTGCATTTAAGTCTATACAGTTTTGTATATAAATAGACAGGGTGATACAATCTCTCCAAAATTTTTCATGGCAGCCCTTGAGGAAGTTTTCCGCACACTAAATTAGGATGACCAGATGGAGAAATGCTCAATCACCTCTGGTTTGCGGGTGACATAGTCATCATCAACGAAGCTGAGCAGTGCCTAAATAAGCTCAACATCGCAAGCGAGGCAGTTAGTCTAAAAATAAATAGACTAAAGACTCAATAAATGCTGAACAGTTTCTGTCCCTGCGAGAAAATGCGTATTGGAACTGATTCCGTCAAAAACATGAATTCGTACGTCTACTTGGGCCAAGAAATTACGAACTCCCACAGCCTGCATAGGGAGATCTCACAAAGGATAGCAGCAGGGTAGTTCAGCTTTGATCGCATCAAGACAGTACTTCAACAGATGGAAAACAACAATGCAAGAGCTCACACTACCAACAGCCTGGTCATCCCAGCAGTGGTATATGGCTGCGAGGTGTGGAGCCTACTACGTAAAAGTGAAATAGTGTGGCTCCAAGCTACGTACCGAGCAATGGAACATAGAATGCTGTCATTTTCACTATGAGACCACATCTGCAATACCGCCATCAGGAGTCAATCCTGCTTCAATGGCGTCGTAAATATGGCGTTGATTAGAAAGTACAGGTGGGCAGGCCACATGGTATGCATGCCTGACAATAGATGGACACGTAAAGTGACGTCATGGTGGCCTTACACCTTTAATTGTCGTCCCTGATGTCCACCAATGAGATGCAGAGATGGCCTTCGACAAGACTTTGGTTCGGCATGGTGCTTAATGGCAAAGGACAGAGATGAGCTTAGATGACATTTGGCTACCTGACTTAGGGCACATAACATGCCTGAGTGAACACCAGGATTACAGTAGTATATAATTGGTGGTGTTTCAGTGAACATTTATTGAACATAAATAGGGAACAGCTAAATGATGTGCCTTTCTTTTTATATAAGAAAAGACATATTAGGCATTGAACTATCTTAAACTCTGATAAGGGGACGGCGTGGCCTAGTGGTTAAGTGGCACGGCTCACAACTCTAAGGTGCTGGGTTTGATCCTCATCACAGCACCGGCCATTACCCTGGGGAAGCAAACCCTTACAAAATGCAGGAGGAAGCAGACCCTTGCATAAAATGAATGCTGAAGTCGGATGCACTGGGCCGACAGGTGCAAAATAAAAACCACAGTGCAATGCATACCGCCTTGGGGATTTGTGAAATAAGGCAAACGCAAAAAAAAACTCTAATAGTATACAAATTATGTCAGTTACTTTGGCAAATCATTTTTTACAACAAGCATTTTCTTTTTAGAATCAAAGCCATTTTTAGAGTCATCATATACAAAATAAATGCATTTTTACTAACTCTTGCGTTTAAAAGCTGTATCAGGGAAAAGAACCAATGCAGTTTGTGACTGAATTTTTACCTTTAGAAATGGGCAGGAAGACTAATGTCTGGCCAGGCACAACATACTAATCAAACATGTTAGTCAGGGTCAGGCAAAATATATTGACCAAGACCCTCACTTCGACTTCCTTGTAGCCCTTCCTGGAAATGTGCTGTTTTTATGGCAGCCTGACTAACGAGATGAGGTATCGACGTGATCCCCGTAGTAGTGAGTCACGCAGATGAAGTCAAGCATAGCACAACCGTCTACAGGACCACAGTCCCCCTCATCAGCATGCTCGGGATGTGAAGAAAGCTACGACAACCTGCCACTTAATGTCCTTTCTAGGGTGCACAAAAAGAGTAGTCCTCATTATGGGCATTCAACAACAACAACCGTTAGAAATGGTGACTAATCAGTCACTAGTAACAATTAATAAAAGAACAACTGAATCAAGAGGAAAAAAATATGTGATCTTCTCCTATCAGAAAGGGAACATGATTTAGTTTGAAAATTTGTCACCATACTATCTAATAAAGGAAACCATTTAAGTTTTTATCCTATCTCATCACACAAAAAAATGTTAGAACATTAAGAGATAGGAGAGATTAAAGAGCTTAGCAAACGTTTTGATGAAAACCTGCAGTTTGGCCAAGTGAAATTTAAGTTTCATATTTGCTGTGTGCTTGCTTAGTGCACATGATTCATGCCTGAGGTGCTGTATTATTTCTTAATATATGTTTTGCTTGGTTCTATAACATGATGCTTCTGGTTGCACTACTGCACAGTTGTTTAAAAAAATGTAATTTATAAATTATTATAATATAAGCACCTGCTCAATTGAAACCTATATGGAAAGATAAATGACTATCCATAATGGTCGGACTAATGCGCTCACTGGTTCTTTCTAGATTTCTCTACGCCTATGAAACATGAACCATTACAGCAGACCATAGAGATGAGATGTTTTTGAAGACTCAAAAGTCACCTACAAAGGTCATACCAGAAATGATAAAGTATGTCGTAGAATCAAAAATGCAAGTGGAGTTTACGAAGACCTTCCCGCGTGGATCAAAAGGCGATCGCTGACTTGGTATGGCCACATCTTGAGGTCCAAGGGCCTTGCAAATACCATACTACAGGACACAGTACAATGCAAGCGAAACGACCGGGACGTTTGAGAAAACAATGTAAAGATGACATCCATGAATGGACTAACCTGAGGAGGCACAACAAGCAACTGCAGACAGAGAGAGGCGTGCCCTAGGATTGTGGAGGTGTCAGGAGGGATGGCCCAACGTTCTATAAAGTTCACTGGATGAACTGAACTGATAATATAAAAACCATAAGTTCAATATAATAGATGATAAAATACTGACTGACAGATTTTTGCCAAGATGAAACCTACCTGGAACTGCACCAAAATGCAATTTTTAGACATATTCTCTTATGTGGCAGAAGTGAGAGCACAATGGAGACACATTATCATTTGGAAATAGATCACATAAAGATCTGGAAGTCCTCAATCATTAAAAATAGCTTGGGGTATACACATCATATTAATTTAGCACTTTGATAGCATAATATATATACCTCTTTTGAACATATACTGGCTTCTTAAATAAAAAGGGGAAAACTTCTTAGAATGTTGTGGTTTTGTTAATCAGACTAAATAATTATATATGCATGTAGAACAGTTTACCATATCTGAACAGATAAAGATATAAGAACTCACTTGAACAAGGCCAGGGCTGCTTTTGTCAGGAGGAAACCAATGTGGAAAATCAGCAGAGAAACAGAAATCTCAGGCTATAAAATAGTACTATCTTGTCAGTTCTATTCTGTGGATCAGAATGCTAGAAGATGAACCAAAAAAATGTTAAAAGATTACTAACTTTTCATCACTTGTGGTGTCTTCATAGACTCAGAAGAGTATTTTGGCCAAACAAAAATATCTAACAGAAAACTTCTTCAAGACAACAGTCAAGACTATGGACAACATCCTTACAAAAAAGGAGATGAAAATGACTTGGGCATGCGTCCTAATATAATCGCCTGGACACCAGAGGGGACAATTTAAAATAAAAAGAGCATGGCGTAGATGTTGTTTGTTTAATGCCCACAATGAGTAAGTTTACCCTTTTGTGCACTCTGAAAAGGACGTTAAGTCACGGGTTGTAGTAGTTTTCCTCACATCCTGAGCATGCTGATGAAGGTGGAATGCAGTTGTGCTATGCTTGGCTTCATCTGCATGACGCTCACTACTACAAGCATTTACATCGATCCACGTCTCGTCAGCCAGGCTGCAAGTCATATATGTATAAAATTGTATTTCAAATTTTACAATATAAAGCAGTGATCAGTAATGGCATACAATGAGTTTTGAAGAGGTTATTAAATACCAATTTTTAATCACTTGTAAGAAATGTTTTTGGACAGAAATCCCGTTACGCCTGAAATTTACTTATCGTAATTTTCCTTCTACTTATTTTAAGCGTGCTGGCTTATCAAAAGAAATGTTTCAAACTCCTGATATTATTCGGGTTCTGTCAACCCCTTTCATAATTATGTGAAAGTCAAATATGTGTAAATTTAGTTTCACAACTTTATCAATAATTTGCTGATACATTTTTGTGTGTATCTTATTGTTTTTGTGGTCTTCATTTTGCATGCAGGTTTTTAACATGTATGATTGCCAGATATAAATGTTTTATCTTATACACTACATTGATATTATATCCATGGTTGATAATCGAGTTGAAAATTAATGTTAATTTTAAGTACCTTGGAAATTAAAGGCGCCAATAAATATAAGCGCTTGAAACAGTCTAGTGAAAGTTCACAAATTTTAGTGCTCTTTTATCACTTCTTTGTTGGTCAGGTTCCATCTCAGTGCATCTATAAAATTGTTTGCTATTATATTATTATTATGTTGTCTCTTTTTTGCACATTTATTATTTCTACATTAGATATACTTTTGTTCTTAAAATTTCTGTAGGATAATTCTTTGGCATTGTCTTAAAAGACTAGTAGTACCGGATACTGGTTATGCGTTTTTATTTATTTTCCTCAAATTAAACCTGACCATAGCTATTCTATAAGCTTTCTAACTCTTGATCCCATACAGTAGCATCTATAATAGTACTACCATTACAATCACAATGACTCCCATTTAGTAAGATCAGTTGAACATTTGCATTTACTGAGTTCAGTTAAAATGTAAATGAGCTGAATAGATTATTTCACTGATCTGACTGTCCTTAAATTGAAACAGCTTTACATGACTCATGCAGTAAGTTATACATTTTACAAATTAGTCCCATGGCAGTAACTTTCATCAGGGATGAAGTGTTAGAGACATCATTTTACGAAGCCACAGCTTGTGTAATATTGGGTGGCAAGTGCTCATCCTTGCTGCCTTTCTTTCTCTGACCAGTGGTCAGGTACCCTTTTACAAATTAATCCCTATATAGCTTTGTTGACTGAAGTGTGGCTATAGCAGGTGTTGAACTCCATACCTTTGCCTTGAAAAGTGAGCACTCTATCACTACATTAATCCCGAGTAGTAGTTAATTAGAAACAAAATATTAACATTTTTGGCGTTAAGCACTTAAATCATTTTTTTAAACTAGTGACAGTTATAAGTTTACAATACAGAACACCTTTTTTTTGCTGAAGGATTTTTACACTTTTTCTCTCTATTTGGGTAGTCATTGAATGCAAAAAATAATACGTTAGCATTATTATTTTGTTCAAATTATCAGCTCAATGTCCATGTCATATTCTGAAACTAAGAAGGGTTGAAATGAGACCTGCTACTAAATTCTGTAAAAAGTAAAGTATCCCATAGCATTACTGCCGTAGGAGCTACGCGACTCCCTAAATTCTGTACTGCCATAAAAATTAAAAGCATGTTGAATTAACATATCTTTATACTGTTTTAAATGACTCTGCAGAGTCTGTATACAACCGATTTCTTGGAGGATAGTTAACCGATGTTCGAGTCTATCTTAATAAACTCAAACACTATAGAGAAAAGTAGACCCACATCCTGTTAGCTGACATCTATGCTGCTCTTAACAAACCACCTAACCAATACCGGTGTTATGCCATGTTACACAGTTAGTCGCCTCTTGCAGCATGCTCTGTGTGGGGCAGTGGTGCTATTCATGTCTTTGTCATACACAAAGACCTCTGTAGACCGCTCGGGATTAATGGAAATTCTGGTAATCTATTTCACACAGAATAATGTGCCCCAGCAAGCAGAGTAATCACGTGAGATTGAGATAAAAGAGGATGCTGGTTAATCAGATTACTTCATTTTACTCAGAGAAAATCCTAAGAATTAGTACTTGAAAAAATGAGGGCATTGTATGAAGCAGGAATGATGTCTCACAGAACATCATTCATAAATGTTGAAGCTGAAACAGCACACAACAAATGTGCAATAAACTGGAGTAGGATATTCAGGACTGACATGATTCACCTGTATAAATGGAGTGTTATATTCCAACAAAACAATTGAAAATGACAAGATTTCGCATGAAAAAAAATTTATTCCATGTTTAAACAAGAAACCGGGAAAATTATGCAGAATTGGGGTGTAAGAGTTCTGGCGTAACACATGTGTCATGTCTCTCATTTCAAGCTTCATAGAGTACATGTGTATTTTATACCTGAATAATACACCATGCAAATGAAACACAATTATTAAGTCATGTTAGACCATCAATGGTATAAGTCATAAGTATATTTACAGTCGAATACTGTCAAGAAAAAAACAACTGCGTTTTCATAAATCTTTTTTTTTCTTCCTGCCTTTCTTTTCACCTGTTCAACTTATTCACTCCAGAATATATTGACCTCGAGACATTTTTATTGTTGCAATGTAACACTATTGAAAGGATGTATAAACTCGCGTTGAAGAAAACTTGGTATCGGGATAGTCTTACATATATCCATGGCAATTATTCAAGCCAATTTACCCGCTCAGCTATGTGGGATTGTAAGAAATGTTAGCCGATATATCGACTTTACAAAGTGAATCGGGTAAAAAAACAAAACACGGAAAGGGGTTGGGGGGGGGGGGGGGGTGAGAATAGAGAAAGAAAGACAAATCTATATTTATGTACGGTACAGTACATATTGTTTAAAAGAAAGACAGATTGCTGCTGCACATTCCGTTGTATTTACCGATACCAGTGATTCAGCGTAGATTCTCCCCTCGCTTATAACACGTCACGTGTCCATACCTGTGCTGTGCTACTGGTTTTCTCACTCAAGCGAAATATGTGGGTATTTCATTTGAATAATTAGGTCCGAGTACGTTTCAGTTCAGTATTATTATTCATTGCTGTTGTAGGGATTGAATGTGACAGAGCCTGATTGAAGGGGTCAAATCCCACTTTATATAAAGGCGTTCAGCAGTGTGTATAGTTGAATTGTCACTGACTCCCTTCATTATGCGGGTCAAGTGTTTATAAGTGCCAATCCTCCTTGTTCATGTTAGGAAATGAGGCGGTTGTTTACATAAAGGTAAGCCAAAACAGTTCGTTGACGAGCCAAATACATAAATTACGGCGCACCTTATCCATTTATACTTTCTTATACTTGTACGGTACGTACATTCTATTTTTGTAATGAGTTAGCAATACATATTCCGCAATGTATATATATATATGTATATGTATGTATATATGTATATGTATGTATATATGTATGTATATATGTATATGTATGTGTATATGTATGTATATATGTATATGTATGTATATATGTATATATGTATATGTATGTATATATGTATATGTATGTATATATGTATATATGTATGTATATATGTATATGTATGTATATATGTATATGTATGTATATATGTATGTATATATGTATATGTATGTATATATGTATGTATGTATATATATATGTTTCTGTGTGTATGAGGCAGCGTGGCCTAGGAGGGAAAAACGTCCGTTTCACAACCCCAACTCACCAGATTCACATCCCGCCGTGTCCAGTTTGGCAGACACAGGATTTTAAATTCTCGGTGCCGATCGCTCCTCCGCGTACGGAAAGTAATGGCAACCTGCCAAAAAACTTATAACAACCAAATGGGTTGGCAGTTGTAAGTAGCGACCGTTCTGTCATTTGCATGCTTCTTACATACATTACGTACACATGCACACACTTCCAATCATACCGTCAAAGGGGGGTGTGCTTGGGGCTGACTTCTATTATGTAAACAAAATTATTGTCATTATATTCAACTTCTTCGAAAGTTGGGATACAGGCGTCATGTAAAGAGGCCAGCAGCGGTTAAAACCTATACTTCACATTGGAGCAAACCGATGAATGGGGAAAATATCATTTTCGTTAAATGAGTTTAGTTCACGAAAAGTCCACAAGGTTCCATTTTGTATCGAATACTATAGTGGTTAGAGAGCTTCCATCTTCAAATGCTGGGGAAGAAGACTAACGTCTGGTCAGGCAAAATATACTGATCAGACATGTTAGTCAGGGTCAGGCAAAATATACTGGCCAAGACCCTCACCTAAGCTTCCTTGTAGACCTCAATGGAAACGGGCTGTTTTCATGGCAGCCTGGCTAACGAGGTGAAGGATCAGCGTGGTCCTCGTAGTAGTGAACGATATGCAGACGAAGCCACACATAACAGAACGCCTGGAGGACACCGGTCCACCTTCATCATCACGCTCGGGATGTAGGAAAGCTACTACAACCCCGCTTGATGTCCTTTTCAGGGTGAACAAAAGAGTAAACCTACTCATTGTGGGCATTCGAAACAACAACATCCTCAATGCGTGTATGCCAAGCTCGCTTCCCGAAAGCAAGGCGCGTCAGTCTGCTAAGCTATACATGGGTACCTAATTTCCTGTATGTGAATGCGGTTCAAGGAAAAAATCAGCTTACAAATTTGCGTATGTAAAGTCTTCCGACGACAGTGTATACCACATTTACCCGTACTTGAGTGACAGATAGGTTATTAAAGAACCTCCCACTCGCGGCATAAGCGACAGTTCACATAGCTTCAAGTTAGGCACGGTAGCCAAAAAGGAAACTATTCGCCTTACATAACGCAATCAGAGACTTTCCATCAACGAAGTCTTTTTACACTGCATCACCAGCGGCAGTTACACTGCTATGGGATTACGTTTACCTGCACGTTGTCGTATTCAGTAGTTACGTTCGGGTGTTTGAGTTTATTAGCATCTATGTGTGATATCTTCTTCTTCTTCGTTCATTCTCAATCTCCCACTACCAAACCCTGAAAAGGCTTAAGTAGTGGAATGTAGTTCAGAGAACGGAATGCGTTGTGTCGTAGTTTACAGCTTGGCTGCGATATTTGCACCTTTCGGTCTAACACATCCGACTTCAGCAAGCATTTTTTGAGTACCGGGTTAGCATTCCCTCTTCGATCCCTTCTCCTTAGCCAATCTGCCCTGCTGCAGCCTGTTATCCAGGATCATCGCGTGGAGGTGTAGAAGGGTCTTGGCAGCTATGGTTCGCTGGCCCTGACGCTAGCAGTCAGCTATGAGTCGCTGATCACTGCAGCTCATGCGCTGCTCAGCATCTTGATCCCCTATGTGTGATATGAATAGACAAAAAGTCATATTATGTCGGTTTAAAACTGATACACTCTGTAAAGCCGATATATTGGATCTCAAACTTTCTTACAGAACCATAAAACCGATGTATAGGGTTGAACAATTGTTATATATAAATATATAAATTCGCCTATAAAATAAAGCCTAGGAAAGCAGCTCATCTATTAGAAGCAACAACTCTGATTTCAAACCATCTCTTACGCCTTGCACATACGATTCTGGCGTATCTTGTCGGGTTTTGTCAGATATGGATGTGCAACCTTTTTCTGATAACTCTGAAAGTTGGTCAGCGTCTACCAAACCTGACAGCCGACGATGTGCGGAGGAGCACACGGAAAAGGATACAATGCGTTATCCTAGACCGAGGAAAGGCAACCTCAGCTGAGTGTTGTGGCAGGGCAGACCAGACCCTTATCCATTGTCGGTGGCTGTTCTAGGGGTGAAGCTCCAACAGACGAACAGATAGAGCATATCTCTTCTGATCCGGCAGCTTCTGCAGTTTGCCTTGTTCCAAAATGTATTGGTATCACCTTTCCCTTGGAACAAACAAAGCAGACTGAGAGAGGGACCGTACTGCATGGGCAACACATGATCTCTATACTTCTGTCCGGGCTTTGTGCTAAAAGTACAATTACTATAGTCTGGCAAGACGAAAAGTATCAATGAATGAATATATATATATATATATATTATACTAAAACTTTCTCAATAACGTTTTCATAAATGTACCAGTAATTCTAGGTGACAGTGTTATATTGCAATAATAAATGTCTCCAGAGACCCAACATATTCCTAAGTGAAGGAGCTAAAACGGATATCGGGGACAGTTAATTGGCATAATCTTCTTATTTCCACACACTATTGTTTCATTTTACTCTGTCCAAGAGACACATTCTTGCACAACTTTCACACGCGCCCTCGGGGTGAGGCCCTTCCATTGCACTTTGGTTGGGCTGGACTCCGAGAGTGCACAAACCTAGCATAGGTACATACAGATGCACACGTGCATCCAAGTACTGGTTTATGCGTCTTAATTTCGCCCAATTGACTACGGTCTATGGTGGAATAGGCGCGCCTCCGCCAGTAGAAACTATTGAGGCAAACACGTAAAATAAAAAAATAAGCATAATCCGGAACGGCTAGGATGAGATCACGGCGAAGAAATGCTCGCTGGTTTAATAATTACGGGCTGATTGTTTTTTTTTCAAAGTGCCGGATCAAATATTGTATTGATTAGTGTAATGGTAAAAGCACTCAGTTTTCACAGTAAAGGTACGGTATTCGACTTCCGCACAGACACACTTCAGTCGATCCATCTGTAAATAGCAACCCTGCTTACTGCTAGAGAAGGAAGAACGAAGAGGAACTGGCAACCATATCTCATAAACACGATATGGCATTAAATAATGCATTCCTGGCAACAGTGTTTTCTATAGGACTACCTTTACCTTACCTTAATAATAAATAAATGTTGTTTTGCATTGTCTATTTACATATTACTGCATGATAACACATTCTTTCTCAATCAATTCTGATGTCTGCCTTTATTAATCGATAAATGAAGATATGGAAGAAAAAAACAACAACTTCAGAACTTTCTGAATAAACTCTTTAACATAAGTTGACGCTATCTTCTCGGTAACTTATACCAGCCTATCATCATCAGGTGCCCTGTCGGTTTAAATGTGGCGATCATGGACCTCCATCCATTTCTATCACGTGTGTCATTTATTAACTCTGTTGTTGATTGTCGCCCATGCCATTCTCTCAGGCTGTCCAGCATCTTCTCTCTTTCCTGCTATCTTTTCCGCAAGTTGTCTTTGTGCCTCCTCGAGTACTGTACCGTTAGTTTTCTTTGCAGTCCATGGGATCCCCAGTATTCTTCTGTAAAACTACATATCCGTTGCTTCCAAAGATTTAAGCGCTTGCTTCCTAATGATTCGCTGCCAAATGTCAGTACCAGCATATAGCCAAGCGTAACTGTTCTCTTTACGCATTTTATTCTGGATCCTCGAGAAATTCCACGAAACGCTAGTTTGCAAACTAAGAACAGATAATCCTCTACATGCATTTTCTCCCTTGCTCTCACGCTTTCCCCCACTCCTATTCCTCACTCGCTCTGGCCGCCGGCTGCGGTTTATCTGTCAGGTATTTGGAATACACGCAAATGCATTTATGCTATTTGACACATACACACACACACTCCCTTCCCCCCCCCCCCCCCCATATATATATATAAATATATAAAGAAAAAGCAGCAAATACCACCAAAACATGGACTGTGAAAGTGTTTTTTTTGGTTCATTAACAGATAGAATATGCGGGTCACAAATCTGAATGTTTTGTTAACGGGATAAAAGATATGATGAGCTGAGCTATTTTTGTAGATGATAACATTAGGTATCTTTTTACAAACCTGGGGAAACTTTGGCACAGGACTGGAGGAAAATTTGGGAATTACGTTGTTTGTGAATGATTAGGCCAGATATTGAAATTCAATATCGTTCTGTGTCTGTTGGAACGGACGCTACGTATCGATTTTTATCTCAGTTGTTACGTATTCATTCACACAGCTGACGCTACAAGTAAACGGGCGGATTTGTTCTTTTACTTCTTTTTTTGTTGTTTTTGCATTGCCTTATTTCTCTATTCCACAAGGTGGTGTGCGTTCACTATGTTTTTATTTTGTCCCTGTCGGCCCAGTGCATCCGACTTCGGCATGCATTTTATGTAAGTGTCTGCTTCCTCCTGCAGGGGTTTGCTTCTCCGGGGTAACGGCCTGTGCTGTGATTGGGGACCGAATTCCCAGCACCTTCGGTTTGTGAGCCGTGTCACTTAACGAGTCCACGCCGTCCCCTGCTTCTTTGTTTGATATGTAAGGTGTTTAGATTGCTCAAAATGTGGCTGTTGCAGCCTTTTTTTTTTACTTGGGCTTCTTAACGAGGCCAACTGAAATGCTGGTCCTATACTCCGGGTGGGGCTAAAGTGGGACAAGAAGAATCATCTTTTATGAAAGCCTGATTTCAGTCATTTGCAGTGCTGTTTCTCCTGCGTTCATCCTCAGATCAAGGTCCTGGTTTTCTCTTACAAAGGACACCTTTGTTTTTAAGGCTATTTAATCTCTTTTATGTATTTTCGGAAATAAGGGAGTTGAACAGCCTATTTTCCCATGGATTTCGATAAAGTGGAAAACATCGACATCAGAAGATTGTGAAATTGAGGATTTCTATAACACCTTGCAAGACACATTTGATAAGACAGAGACGAGACACCCTGATCATTATGGGGGATTTTAACGCGAATGTTGGCACAGAAAGAACAGCAGAAGAAAGAAGAGTACGAGGATTCTTTGGTCTTGGACACAGGAACGAAAGAGGAGAAAAAATTGTTCTGAAGGAAGAATAACTTCACCATAGCCTGCAACCTATTTAAGCATCATCCGAGGCGATTATACACACGGACCTTCCCCGAGGGCAAACACAGAAATCAGATCGATTACTTCCTAGTACAGCACATATGGCGGTCCAGTGTGTTATCAACAATACGCTTCCATAAGCGGACTGCGACACGGATCATGAATTGCTGGTTGATGTACTTACGAAAAGACTACGAAGGGTGAACACAGGTGCAGGACCAATACGTTTCGATGTGCAAGCAATACCATATGAATATAACGTCGAAATACAAAACAAGTTTGAGGCACTAATGACAATACAAGAAAACATGTCTAATGAAGAATTAGTGTAACATGTGAGAGAAGCACTCATCTTAACAGTACAGGACATTATTCCTAAGATAGTGCGAAAGAAACAGAACTACATTATGGAGAAGACACCGCGACTCGTAGGGGCAAGAAAGAAACTAAAACAGGCAGGAACATAACGAAACACACCGACAAATACAGAAATTGCGCAAGAGAAATACAAGGCAAGATACGAAACAGCACATAATAGAAACATGTAACAAAATAGAGGAACTCCAGGGAAAGGAACGTGACGCATTCAAGGAGATTAGATCTCTGACTGGTGAATTTCGGTCATCGCTTCAGACAATAAATGACAGAAACGGAGCAACTATTACAGAAAGCAAAGACATTTTAGAAAGATGGGTGGAATATTGCAGAGAGATGTACGGGCACAACACAAAAAACGAAGACATGCTAACAAACAATGAAGAGGAAGAACCAGAACCTACATTAAGCGAAGTTCGAGCAGTGATAAAGGGACTAAAAAAGGGAAAACCCCAGGCTTCGATGATAAACCCGCTGAATTGATACCATCGGGAGGAGAGGCAAGCATTCGCATACACCATGCAGTCTGTAATGCGATCTGGCGCAACATTGAATGGCCCAAAGCATGTGAACGATCTGTTTACATCCCCATACCTTAGAAAGGGAATCTAAAGTTATGTACAAACTATCGCACTGTCGCCTTGATAGGCCACGCCAGCAAAATCTTATTGCGTATCATCATGAAAAGAATAGAAAGAAAGCTGGACTATGAAATAAACGAAACACAAGTAGGGTTCAGGCCAGGAAGAGCCACGAGAGTCCATATCTTCAACACGAGAAACGTCATCGAGAAAAGCAGAGAATTCAATACGGACCTATATGCCTGTTTTATAGACTACATCAAAGCCTTTGACTGCGTAAAACATCAGCACGTGTGGAATATTATGAAAGATATTTTCTTCCCAACATATCTGGTTCAACTAATAGAAACCCCCCACAGGAGACAGCAAGCAGCCGTGAGGATACATAGTGAAACCTCAGATTGGTTTGAGATACACAAAAGGGGGTCAGACAGGGTTGCATTCTTTCACCATACCTGTTCAATATATATACAGAAAACATTTTCAGGAATGTAAAGACGGATCCAATTTCCACATACTTCGATCCTTTCACAATGGGAGGAAAAGAGATACCGGAAATACGATATACCGACGACACAGTTTTGCCCACGAACAGCTCCAAGGGCCTAGAACAAATAATTACATCAACCCAGAAACATAGTCACGCCCAGAATCTTTACCTGAATACAAAGAAAACAAAGATATTGACAACTGATAGACAACACTATAACCTAAAGTCGAGATAGCTGGCAAAGAGATTGAAAATGTTGCACATTTTGAATATCTGGAATCAATACTGAACAATAATGGAGACTGTACAAAAGAAGTAAGAAGACGACTGACTATGGCAATGCAGAACCTATGCCATAATACAAACAAAGAACTAAAACTAAAGATCCTAAGGACACGCATTTTTCGTGTGGCAATCTATGGATGTGAAACATGGACGATTACAAAAGCAATAAGAGCGAAGATCTGTGTTTTTGAAACACAGTGCTATAGAATAGTTCTGAAAATCTCGTGGACAAACAAAGAAAGTAACAAATCCATCCGGCAAGACCTGAATGTAGAGGAGAATTGGCTCATAAATGACGTAATGGTCCGAAAATTGAGGTTTTTTAGACACGACACAATGGACTGGAGAGAGTGGTTATGGAAGGAATGGTCACTGGAAAGAGAGGTAGAGGCCGACCGAGAAGACGATGGACCAGAACATCAAGGAGACGCTGGATGTGACCTTGGGGCAGGCCGGAAGATTGGCAAAAGATAAGAGTTTCCTACAGACAGGCTGTCATGAGATCGATGTTCAGCAAAGGACATGCTACATGATGATGATGATTGTCTTTATACCTCACTATGCATGATGCTCAGATATCCACACATTGCTGCCGGACTGTGGCTTCATTGCCTTCGATATTGAATGACCAACCTTTGGCGTTCTGCTGAAAATTGTTACGTGGAGTACATGCACTGCTCGAGATCTACATGTTGTTCTAGCGGTGCTAATATTGTTTAGGCATGTCAGGAATTTTATGTTTTCTTTGTGGATATCTTCATCTTGGACTACAAGCTCAGTAGCAGTCTTCAGTACCTCTACTTTTGCGCAGAAGTTATTGGAGTATGTTCCCGTTGTTAGTACTAGAGTTAGTTTTTTCTTCTCTTTGTAAATTAGTTTGTTATAGACCCCACAACTTCCTTTGAAAGTGGCTTTGCTAGCTCAGCCGTTTGTATATACGTCTAATCATGTTTCTGTCGGGTAAATTTTCTTGATATTCTTCCGTGTTAATTTTACTTTACAAATAAATATGAGTTCCCTTCTTCTATATTCCCTCTACGGTTTCTACCATCTCACGTGATTTTTTTTTTTTCCATGGTGTAATTTGGTATGTTTGTTTTAGATCTCTAGTCACTGCCTGGTTTATGACGGAGTCTGTTCTTACAAGATCTTTTGTTTTTGATATGAGGTTGATTGTCCCCATTAATCTCCGTTTTCCCAAGCGATTTATCCTGTCATATATTGGATAATCTGACATTCATTTAAACGTCACACCCCCCATCTCCCTGCTGGAGTGTTCCCATCTCCCTGCTGGAGTGTTTTGTGTTCTCTTCGCGTCTCCATACTTTTTATTCTTGTGTCTGTTCTCCTGTGCCTTTATTGGCGTTGTTCTCATAGCTCCAGGGATGATACGTACACCTTGGATTTTGGTTGTCTTAATTCTTTGGAAGTTATTCATTGTTGCTGTGCGCCATGCTACTATCACGTATTCTAACACTAGTTTCACATCACCTTTGTACAGTTTCTATACTGCACTCATGTTAGCTCCACACGTTGAACAAGCTATCTTTCTCATTATGGTTATTCTGTTCTTAACTTTGTTGGATGCTTATAGCATCAGGTTTTTTCCTAGTCAGTCTTGTATACATTGTTATTCCACAGCGCGGTTCATAGCAATGACTTTTAACATAAGGTTGCCAGCCACATGCACAGTACTCTCTAGTCGTCTCTTACATCATGCAAGGAAGGAAACATTCGGCTTATTCTGTTTGCCCCAAGAACCACTATGGTGACTAGTACTATTATTGATTTATACAATGAGTGTATAATGGAAGGTATCTTTTCTCATGTGTTATATGGATTTTATATTTCTATTTTCATACGCTCGCTTCCTAGAAGTTCATTCAAACCTACACAACAGCTGTTGACTTTATGTGTTATGCATAGAGTGGGCATAGAGGGAATATTCTGTTGTGACGGAGCGATAACAGAAAGGTTCAGTGAAAGTAATTTGTGCCTGAATTATCGGACTGAGTTAGATACCTATATCGAAATTGCGTAGCACATAATGACTCGTGCAGGTGAAGTACCGGTATTGATTGTTGCCTCAGTAATGATAACAAGCGATACGAAACTACTTTCATAAAGAGATAACACGTTATTTTAGTCCAGCGTGGGATTTCTACAGCATTGATACCGTTCAGTTTGAATTGCCCGAATTAACACATGTACATACTCACATTTATCTTTTCATGCAATAAGTACTAGTAAACAAAGTCGCACCAAATTTATTTGTTTAATTACCGAGTATTTACTCAATAAGTACGTCGCATTACATTGAGCAAGTGCAATTTTACAAAAATCCGCGTTTGAATATGACTAGTTACTAGATGTAACGTCTCTCTCTCTCTCTCTCTCTCTCTCTCTCTCTCTCTCTATCTGTGTGTGTGTGCACACACAAATATGACAAGAGAATCAACTACGAGAGCGGTCATGTTCCAGGCAAAGGTACTCTACCACCTCCATACAATCAGCCAGTTTAGGGAGGCCAAAGATGCAACACAGCAGCCAGTTACTCATACCTGGTTGCTTGCATCAGGACCAGTGAACAAAGCGGCGGCCCTAGAAACCCTGCTGCACAAGTGTTGTCTGGTTAAGTGTATAGGTATCGGAATGAGAAGGCCAACCCTGCACACACAAAATCAACCCAACATGTGTTGGGCCGAAAGGCACATATATCGCAGCCTCGATGTAAACTACGACACAGCGTCCCTTTTCAGGATGAACCTTGAAGAAGACGAACCAGTTATTTGAGAGGACACGGGCAGTGCATGTATTTATGGACTATGAAAAAAAACGCCATCTCAGCATTCACATAACTGCACTGAGAAATAGCCATAGTCCATTTCACAGGTTTCTCCTGCAGATCAATCCAGGTGAACTGTGTCAGTTCATTCCATTTTTTTGTGCGCCTTTTTCCGAGACTAGTCTGCAGGGGCTGTGCAGACTGTTTGAAACTACTTTCTAGATTTCAGTCTTGTGCTCTGCAAATCTAATGTCCAAACATATGATGCATTGTGTCGTTTTCCGCTTTTTGTTTCTGGTGCGACACTTCTATTCATTTATTTCTGTGTCAATAACAATAAGTTTGGCATGTACAGAATTTTCAAACTGGCGTGGCGTACTCAGAGAAACATAAGCCGCGTGATATTTTTTCGGAGGGAATCTGGATGTGCTCCTCATGTTGTGCCAGTTAATTGTTGGATATTATTTCTCTCTGTATCTTTCGTTTTGTTTTTTGGCAGTCTATCGAATAGGCCAGCGTACAATCCAACTGTACATCCAGGTATTTGGGAGCAGTACTGTGATCTAGCTCCTGTCCTTGCCACTAGATCCACATTTTTTTTTTGGCCTCTCTATTTCTAAAGTGGAAAGCACCTACTTAGGTTTTGCAGAGGCTTGTTTTGAGATTATTTTTCTGGTAATATACGGCAAAGGCATCAAGGTCGCTTGTCAGTTTGTGTTCAACATATTCAAATCCATTTCATTGCGCAACGACTGCTGTATCGTTGGTATATATATATATATATATATATATATACACACATCAAAATGACATAGAAGCGCGTATGTTGACGAGGTGCCAATCATAGAATATAGTTTTGTCAGCAGCTAATACTGACGAAGGGGCGAAACGATTCGTAATCATTTAAAAAAAACAACAGTTTACAGATGGCATAGTAACAAGAGCGGCTGGAAATGATTGAGTTCTGTTTTGAGTTTTTCATTGTTTTATTAACGCAACCAAATGGAGTTTCCTCCAGATTTGAGGGATTTGCATAAATTCGACGCATGTGTTGAAAAGCTTTAGCAACAATTTTATGGTTTCTATTCCAAAGGTTTTAATTTTCTCAGCAATCAAGTCATCAGGTTCAGCTGCTTTGTTTTTGATTTGGTGTATTGCATCATTTAATTTCAGAATGGCATTATCATTTTTTACAATCCCATTGGATCTTGTGCAAAAAATCGATACCATGTACGAGAGAGAGAAAAGGAGTGTGTGTGTGAAGCTAGCAACCTTGCGTAAACCGAATTGATACAGAAAACATAAACGATGATTGCGCGATTAATGTGCATTGATAAAGAATTTCCGTAAATGAACCAGATGCACTGGCGACAAACGCTTCTCTTGGAAGGAAAATAACTAAGTGTATGTATATAAATGATAAAGTCAGTAAGTAGGTTACATATTGATACGGCGAAAGCTGATAAATGTTTCTAAAGATGTTATTAAGTGGCAGCAACATACATCATTGTGATTACTGTCGGTAACAAAAGCTAGATGTCACATATACGCGCGCAGCTCAAATACAAAATGACATCTGTACTCACAAAGTGTGCATTCAAAGAACAGCATGCTGTCGTGCATAGTTTTTGTGTGTGTGTGCGTGCGGACCACTGACATTCTTAAGACAATGCTACCTATTATGATAAGAAGTGTTTGTTGCGTAAACCGGTACATAACTACGTTGATACATTTTCTCAAGGACGAAAAAAACAACTGCTGATGAAACCTGACCTGGTCATTCTGTTCAGATTACAGGAGAAGCATTTGTACGGAATGGTGAAGGTGATTATAACTAACAGGCGAGTGACGATAGACAGTGTAGCAACTACAATAGTGTGCTCGCGTGGTTTAGCTTACATCATAATACATGATCGATTGGATTTGCTGAAAGTATTCTTGCAGTGGTTACCCAGATAATATACCAACAAACGCAAAATCAACCAAATGGGCCAGTCTTTGTACAAATAAAGCGACGGAATAAGTGCATCAATATTGGTGGAAATTATGTTGAGAAATAAGGGACAATAGAAGTGTAATAATAAATGGTTTTCACGTTTGTTTCAATTTTTAAAAAAATAGCCATCTGTGATATATTTACAAACTTGCTTTCGTATAATGCAATACTAGCAGGGATGTCTACGTTGCTATGAATAGTTATGGAAGTTATTCATTTGTAAAGCCCTCTCATTCCTTTACTCCCTCATATCACCACTTCTTAATCTATCCTTCAACTCGCCCATTATTTCTGCTCCCTATGAGCTGTCCACCTCACGCATAATCCAGCCAAATTGACTACACCAACCCTCTATTCCCCATCAACCCACTCACTTCCCTTATCGTATGCATGCGCACCATATTATGAATTGGGTCATGGATTCGCGGTTCATATGCCTCTGTGTTAAATTCTTAAATATTTTGAAAAATCGTTTCCTGATTTTAGTCAACTGGTTTTGTGTGTCAATGGAATGAAGTACGGGGTGACCAAATGTCCTGTAGCCAGTAATGTCTTAAGTGTCATAAAAGGTAAAACTGCGAAATTTTGTTCAGATGCGTGAAACGGTTTAGAATTGTATAAGAAACAAACAAACGGACAACGTTGCTCAGGATGTTAATGAAAGCGGATAACTATATATATACATATACATATATCATCTTTGGTTTCTGTGTGTTATCCTCTTTGTCATTGATGACATGCGCAACCGGACGGAATTCCCTTGTCAGTGTTCATATTGCCTTAAAGGCATCTCTCTCCCTGCCTTGTAGCTGCAGATTTTCAATGTTCTTACAAGTGTCCACTATGTATCTTCTTTTATCTTTTCGTATTTCTCTTCTAACTTTTCTTGCGCAATTTGTATATGATGTGTTGGTCCCCTGACTTCCCATTTGTTTTAATTGTTTCCTTTCTTCACTGAGTTTCAGTGTTTCATCTGATATATAGCTCTGTTTCTTGTGCGACATCCTGGGAATCATTTCGTTTGCTGTCGAGATTAAAATAACCCTAGCGCGGGATGTCAACTCCTCATATGTCATCTCTTCATGTACAGCAAGCAACGCCTCAAATTTGTTTTCTATTTTGATGTTGTATTTAGTCGGTATTGCTGTTATATCGAAGCGTATTGGCTGGAAACCTTTGTTAATCCTACGACGTCTTGTCTTGAAAACTGCAAACAGTAATTCGTGGTCTTTATCAAAAGCCTGAAAAAAGGAAAGTCCACAGGATGCGATGAAATACAAGCAGGAGGGGAGGCCAGTGCTCGAGTTTATCACAAGCGGTGTAAACAGATATGGTACAGCGCCGAGTGGCCAGAAGCATAGAAGAAATCAATTTATATTCCCCTCTCCAAAAAAGACAATCTAAAGCTGTGCACGAACTATCGCGCTAATCAGCCACGCTAGCAAGATATTCTTGCGGATCCTATTATGAAGGATAGAGATACAATTTGAATCTGAAATTTACGTGGTCCAACAGGTTTTAGAAAAGACCACGGACCACATATTCAATATGAGGAATATCTACGAAAAATGTAGAGAGTTTAATGTAAAGATGTACACATGTTTCATTGATTACACCAAGTCCTTCGGTAGGGTAAAACATCAAAATTTGTGAAACATCATGAAGGAAATGGGGTTTCCTGTGCACATTATACATCTCATTGAAACATTAAAGATCAATAAGCCGCTTCCCGACTATCTGGGCACACATCAGATTGGTTCGCAGTAAAAAAAAAAAAAAAGGGAGTAAGACAGGGATGTATCCTCTCACCGTATCTATATAACATTTGTGGAATGTGTAATGAGAAATGTTAGAGAAGACGAGAACATTGACAGTTTTAATACATTTACTATTGGCGGGTACGAGATTCCAGAGTTACGATACGCAGACGATACAGTGATACTATCAAGAAGCGCAGAAGGGCTAGAGCAACTAATTTCAGCTGTACATGGACACAGTAAACATTAAAACCTGTTTATAAACATAAACAAAGATAATTACCACTGACAAAACAATGTCAATATAATTTTACAGTAGATGGTGAGGAAATAAACCAGGTCACGCATTTTGAATATCTAGACTCTAGAATTGACAAGAAAGGCGACTGATCGAAAGTAATCAGAAGAAGAATAGCCACGGCAAGGCAGAGACTGAACAGCCTGAAGAGATTATGGCAGAGCACCAACAAAACGACAAAAGTAAAAGTCTTGAAAGCCTGTGTTTTTCCTGTGGCAGCTTATGGCTGCGAATCGTGGACGATTACCAAAACTTCCAAACAAGGAATCGAATCCTTCGAGTCAAAATGTTACAGAAAGATCCTCAGAATACCATGGACGAAGAACAAGACAAATATACACATTCAGCAAGAGTTGAGCATAGAGGAGAACTGGTTTATCAATGCCAATATGACCAGAAAATGTAAATACTTTAGTCTCATCAAGAGACACATCGGTCTTAAGAGAACAGTGATGGAAGGTATGGTGCCAGGCAAAATATGCAGGGGTAGGCCAAGAAGACGATGGTACCAAGATTTCCAGGAATGCCTGGGCATGTATGTAGCGGAGGCTGGGGTTTTGGCGAGGGAAAGAGTTTCTTTCAGACATACTGTGATGGAAGCGACGTTCTAACTCTCTCTCGCACATGATAATAAATATGTGTGTGTTGATGTGAGGATGATATAATTGAATTATAGCACTTAATGGGCATCTTCAAGGACATATAAACGTGAATGACTGTATTCGTTAATATCGCAAGACCTTTCGACCCTGAAGAAAATACTAAATCAATGAAACAACATTTTTCAGATAGCGTGTTAGCAGCTAGAGGGGAAGGTGAAACTATGAGTCATCTGATAGTATTCCTTTATCAGGGGTATGCGACAAATACTGTTAAACGTAAGCGGGTCAGGGGTAAGATCATAACAGTGTCCATTGTAAACACCGGAGTACGTGCTATCGGTTTTGTGTGTTAAGTTACACTACAAGTTTAGATGTATTGATTTATGGGTATAATATTAGCAACATTTATTAGAGTTGGGGCCTTCTCTAAAAACTATATATTTAAATTGCTACAGTGGCCTCATATCAGACATTATTTTGACTAATTCTCAGCTTTTTAAATGTTACGGTGGCCAGTTACCGTCCTCATAGATGGATAAACAGGAGCGTATCGCCACTTAGCATTAAACACGGCCTCTTTGCTGTGAGAGACCAGCGTCGCAGACGCCCTGTTACTAAGACGCTACTCCAGAATTCACCGTCAAATTCAATGCAACACTGATTATATATATATATATATATATATATATATATATATATATATATATATATATATCATGTATCTTGTCCTTTGCAGAACGTCTCCCTCATGACAATCTGTAAGACACTTAATCCATGAAAAGCACTCCGGCCTTTGCCAATATTAACCCTATAGTCTCAGTAATGTTCCCTGCCCATCTTCTTCTGGGTCTCCCTCTTTTGTCAGATATCATACTCTCCAGTGTTGTTCTTTCTAGGCCATTGTGACGTTTGATGTGGCCGAAGTATTTTAACTTCCTAGACGTGACGTTTTTTAGTAGCCAGTTTTTCTTTATAACGAGCTCCTGAATGATATCTGCGTTTCTCGTTCGCGCTATCCGTGGTATTTTGAGCACCCTCCTGTAGCATTCTCGCTCGAAACCATAGGGTTTATATGGTAGATCTCGCTCGAAACCATAGGGTTTATATGGTAGACCTCGCTCGAAACCATAGGGTTTATATGGTAGACCTCGCTCGAAACCATAGGATTTATATGGTAGACCTCGCTCGAAACCATAGGGTTTATATGGTAGACCATGTCTTGCACCCGTAAGTTGCCAATGGGAAGATGCAAGTCCGCAGGATCTTTATTTTAGGCCATTTGTGTTCTGCCATACGTTTTTCATTTAGTTAACCTCTGTATTGCCATGCATGGCCATTTTTCTCTTAATTTCGTTTTGGCAGTTTCCGTTGTTGCTTATATTCGAGATATCCAAAACTCGTGATGTTCTGAACTTATTGCTTCTCTTGGATAACTTTATGTCTGTCAGTACTCATTGTCTTAGTCTTGTTTGTGTTTATGAAGATATTTTGTTCCTCACTGTGTCGGTTTACCGACAGGATAATGTTGTCCATCCCCCGCGGCGCTCTCCGATGTAACAACTGCATCATCTGTAAATCTTAGTTCAGCTATTTCATTTCTGCCGATTGTGAACGGGTCGAACTTTTCATACTTTGTATCATTCTAGACTTTTTAATATTATGTTGTCTGCATATATATTGAATAGATAAAGAAAGATTATGCATCCTTATCGTACTCCCTGGGCTATTCTGACCGTTGTCTGTTGTCCCGTTTATGATGATTCGATCGGCCGAATCAGGTGCGACAGGAGCCCCATGTTTGTCATGATTTTAAATAGCTTTTCGTGACGCACACAGTCGAAAGTCTTGGTATAGTCTAATAAGCAAGTGTGTAAGTCGACAAGATACATATCTTGCCCATGCGGTTGGTCATGTGCTGTGTCAGATCTTCTTACATAATACGTGATAACAGCATGTTTCCAGGGGGAAATAATTAAGTGGAAGTGAGATGGAGTCTTGTTCAGTATGTTTCACCTGATCAAAATTTAACAGTTTGTGATCAGTATGTTTTGCCTGATCGGACGTTAGTCTCATCAACGGATATAGAAAGAGCTACATTCTGTTTTACATAGAAGAAACCTCGCTAGGTTAGAAGGGGTTTTAACTCATGGGTTCTGCATATGCAGAAGAGTCACTGTCGGTTTAAATGAAAACTCTATAAACAAATATGATACAGGGAATAACAAAGTGAATAACAAATATTCTTCTGAGTTTAAAAGAAGATACTTAGAATCGATAATTCTATATAGGCGCAAATTCTGGACATTCGGTAAACAGACACATCTAATTGCTAGCCAATTGCAGATGTGACGAATTCAAAGAATGCCAATGATATAGAAAGGACTGCGGTAATTTGAATGTGAAGTTGGACAATTTTATATGTTGTTGTTCGAAGCTACCATTGCTGAGTTTGCTCTTAACGACTTTTTTTTTAGTTGTGCGTTACATTGACTCTTCTTGCATCCCAATGTATACTAAAGTAGGTGAACCGGGTCCTCCTGGCAGTAGTGCAATAAGAGGCTCTTATGTAAGCTCACCACTATGGGGACTACAGTGACCACTTCGTTCGTCACGACTGTAGGGACATATCCTGCTTCCAGGAGCACGAAAGAGAAAGTCAGTTGGGGGTCTTGATCAGTACATTGTACATGTCCCTGTTTACTTGTTGTTTGTTAAATGTTGTTTTTTTTGGATTCTCAGGACGAAGGTACACTCTTTCAATCCCAGACCGCAGTCTTTTAGGGTATATCGGAACGTAGTCGCCGGTGTATAGATGCGTGTGTTTGTATCTGTTGGTGATGTGTTGCTGTGTGTGTTCCACTACAACAGTTTAGCAGTACAGTAGTTTTGTCAATCTTTTCTGTGCGTAAGGTAGTGGTCATACCGAGAAAAACTCGACATACCTCATTCAAACTGAACACGAAGTCATTTCAAACCCAATATGTTGGGATTGCAAACCAAATCACTGCCGACAATTGTATATAGAATGCAGCTGATGCTCTGATACGACCAGTGAATTTCCAACAGATGACAAACCATTGTTAGGTTTACTTAAGTGGTGAGATTAGTTCTGCGTGCGACTTGATTTTCCTTATCTCGATAATTAACTCTGTTTTTGTTATTTACGTGTGTTTACGGTTTTTCTTTCGTTCGTAACAAGATTATAAGAATAAATGCATCTCACGAGTAAAAGTGGGAAGAGAAAACTAACTTCTGGTTATGCAAAATATACTGATTAGACAATGTTAGTCAGGGTCAGGTAAAATATACTGACCAAGACCCGATCTAACATCCATGCAGTTCTCTCTGCAAACAGACATGTTTCATGACAGTCTGGCTAGCGATGTGGGGCTTGGCGTGATCCCCATAGTAGTAAGCGACACGCAGATTAAGCCAAGCATATCACAGCAGCCCGAAGGACCCCGGCCTCACATCATCAGTACTCTCGGGATGTGAAGAAAGCTACTGAAACCCACAACCTAACGCCCTTTTCACAAAAGTAAAGTTATTCAACGACATCGAGTTAAATCATATCGTGTACGATATGTGGCTATTAAAGGGGATAGCTACCTTTATTTTCCAGTCATATAAATCATACAGTTGAACCCCGGTAATGGAAGTAAACGCCACAATATTAAATACATAAAAACATTGCACATCTATTTGTCAGTCATTTTAACCCTGTCCTTATACCGTGTTCTACATACAGAGCTAGGTAGGCCTATATATCGCGACGGCTGCTCCGTGTACCATAAGGTGTCTATCTATGGTTTACGATTCATAGTGTAAATAGATGGAGCGGGTTGAAGGATCCTTATAGAACGTAACATGTGGTTTAGGGATCGTGTATCTTGACTCTGTTAACTAAGAAACCCGGAATCGCGCCCCTCTAGAGTCACGCTCCAGTCTACCTAGCTGAAATTGCTTGACTGACTCCCATATAAGGGAAATAAAGCACAGAGGACGCGATCTGATCACGTTTTCAATACTCCTTATTCAAAAGCAGCGGTTGCTATGCGGCTACTTTTAACTTTATGTGGGCTGCTGTTCCCCAAATATGTTGGTATGGGAAAATGGTAGGAGAGATAAAAGGAATCTATACCGTAATCTGTAGGACAAGTTGACATGCCTTTTGAACTTATGATTGGTGTATCTTTAAGAGGGCCAGTTCTTGTACCTGAATTATTGTAGAGAAAATGCGTATTCACGTTAGTGATTTATTTTTGGTGTGGGTGTCGCGTGCGTGACATTCCAGGAAACAGTGACTAAGTCAAAACAGTTAATTATACTTTGTTTTTAAACGTGCCATCCAACACTGACATGCGCAAATGAACACTTCCGTTTGGTACACACTTAGAAATCCGATTTTGGGGTGAAAATATGTCATATTCTTAACACTGCTGTTGGGAATAGCGTGTTAGTCTTCGGTATACTATGTCACAGTTTTCAAGGAGATCAGGGTGGCAAGTTTCTTTCCATAGAAGCAAACCACGTAACCATTTACAACTGAATCAACTAGAGCATGTATCTCAAACTGAAGCGAATTCGAGGCTCGCATGAGAGCAAGTTTAAAGATTAATGCCCCGAGAGACGCACCTCAAAAAACTATGTATTTCCCTTCTTCTTCCCCGTAACCTCGGAAGTCATGGGGATACCGCATTTCTCTATGTCGTCGTTGATTAACATATACTAGCTTCAGAACGATGTGACGTGTGTCTTCTCTCATTTTCTCCCTCGACATAATTGTGTCTAGCCATCCATCGTATTGAAGTGACGATTAACATTAAACTCAGCATGTTCATCAGTTGCTGCTAATACACATCAGCAGTCACCGGACAAGGTGTAAAACTAGGCTCGTTACAGGAACCACGAATACTACGCCAATAATGGAGATACTGTAATTTATTGGATTACAGACCCTGTACAAATAAAAGAGACAAAAGCCATATCCAGGTGGGAAAGTACAACAGTATGTCAATGCATCATATGAAGGCAAGACTTGACTATTTTGGCATTGGGTTGTCTAAAGTGTGACAGCTTCTTCCATCCAATAAAGAGACTTAAAAGACAGCACCAAGCAGTTACCATGTACCCAACACCATGGGAACAGAGCAGTGAAACCCTACAAATTAAAACATTAATCAGTGGCCTCATAGCTGGACATGAGTATAATGATCTTCAAAAGCGAACTACTGCACTGAGTATGATTTAAGAAAATTGTGTTTACATGCCTACACAGATGGATCAACAACACGTGTTGTCAAGAAGGAGGCACCAGTGTCTTTATTGCACATCCCGAAATCCATTCTGAAACGAGTATTCTCACTGGTAAATTCCGCGCCCGGTACACATATGAGGTTTAGTACTTGAACAAGCAATACTTATGGGTTTTCTTTCTTTCTATTTGGCGTTTGCCCCAAACAGGCCGTTATGCCGTAGTTTACAGCGAGGCTGCACATTTCAGCCAGACACATCTGGTTTCAGCACTCATATTGGAGACTTGGTTTGCATTCTCTTTTCGATCTCTACTCTCTTAGCCAGACTAAACGACAGCAGCCTGTTTCTAGGGCCACTACTTGGAGGTAGAGTAGGGTCTTGGTCAGCTGGGGTTTGCTGAGCCTGATACAGGCAGCCATCTTTGAGTCACTGGTTGCAGTCAGCTCATTCACTGCTGCACCTCTCTCTCTCTCTCTCTCTCTCTCTCTCTCTCTCTCCCTCTCTCTCTCTCTCTTTGTGATTGATCTGCACTCCTTGTATCAGCATGGAATTATTTGTAATGTTTCTTGGATGCTGTTAATTCAACAGACATAATAGACATAGTTGGCAGTTACGGCTGTAGTCTTCTTTAAAACAATGGCAAGCCTAAGTTATAAAGACAATTGTTCCCTTTCACTTAAATATTAAACAAAGAAAAGCAGTTCGTTCAAGTGTGCAAAATGGCCACAAATTAGCAGCTACTGCCTGTTGTGACCTCTTCATGCTTTGTGAATTCGTAACACACTTAGTTCAGATAGTCAATCATTAATAGTTGAAAATATAAAGAGAAAATAGCAGATCTCAGAATTTCTAATGACCACTGAAAATGTTTTGTATTGATTTTTGTATTGCTGTTCCATGTTTTCTCCCCTGTTTTGTTTAGATTTTCTATTTTTAGCTCACCTTGTTCATGGTTCAGAACTTCTACCTGGCAATAATCAGAATCAATGCATGGCATCCCTAGGGTTCAGTTCTCCTGTTAATTTATCTCTTTTATTTATGAAGGTAGAATTCCTGATAATGTGGCCTCTTTTGACTGATCTGTGCAACTGTTTAATTTCCACACATCTGAATGAAGGTTATTTTTTACTGTGGTACTGAATCTGTGAGCCTCTGAGTAGCATGGTTGTAGAACACTTTCTTCTCATGGCAAATCTACTGGGGTCGATCCCTATTATTGACTTGCTCTAGTTGACCCAGCTGTAAATAGGCGTCTGGTTTGTTAGGGAAGAAAACTGCCTACCACACCTTATAAAAAGTTGTAGCCTAGTACAATTAAGCCTCAAACACTTCGACCAGAGACATCAGTGTCTATTATGGTAATACATTTGCCTTACTGAAACTCTTATTTATTCTTTCAGATGTTCTCATTCTAAATTCACTTTATATTCCTACTGAAAAGCTAACATTATACAGTACAAGAATATTAGGAATGCAATTGAGTGAGCTAGACACATTTCAAATGAGCAGCAATTTAACAGTTTTGGTGAAGATTAACACTGGGCTCTTTTAAAGTATATAGGTGGATTGTATATATTATGTATACTATGGGGTGTGACCTCTGAGGGCTTCCCAAAACAAAGAAAACAGCAATTGATTTTTAGACAATAATTTTTATTTAGATCTATAAGCACTTTTTTGAGAGGTCTTCTTCAACCCCGACATCATTATCTTCTATGGAGCTATCCTTACCTATCAATTAATCAATCCATACCTTTTCATCTCCTATGGAGCAGTGATCTTAAAAATACCTGCCAAGTCATCAAATGTTGACCTGTCTGCATGTGTTGGCAAGTTTGTGTGACTTAAAGTTTCTACAGGATGAGGAATCCACCTTTTTCTATACATTAACTTACTACCACACAATGTTTCAAATAAATTTGCAAGTCTTGGTGAAATATGTAACTAATTTATGGACTGCTGAGAGTGTTGTTCAATATATTGGCATTTGTGTTAGAACAGGGAATTCTGCAATTGAGCTGTTAGGATACAGGAGACATGGGAACTGTGTTAGAACAGGGAATTCTGCAGTTATGCGAATTAGTAGGGTTGTGTGAGGACATTGTAAAACGTGCAATTTAATGTGAATTTATAGGTCTGTATGTTGGAGCTTTGCATCTCATCATGGAGAATAAATTGTTGCAGAAATTACTGCTACATTAGCACAAACAAGTGCATATATTTCTTCTAATGAGGTTAACTGCAGTAATAGCAATTTGCTTTGTAATGTACAAAAAGGAAAGAGATGTTTAATGAGAGATTCATTGTCACTGACACATCTATTGTCTACTCTTAGAATTCAGATGCATAGTCTGATTGTGAATTTGTCAGGGTGAATGTCACTGTGAGGACAGAGTATTGTAATGTGTCAAACATAAAAATGAAACCATTATACCTCTTTTAACTAAAATCTTTCAGTCCTATTCATCCTCTCTGTCATCTCTTGCTCTCTCTCTCTCTCTCTCTCTCTCTCTCTCTCTCTCTCTCTCTCTCTCTCTCTCTCTCTCTCTGCCTTTAAACAAATAAACACAAGTGATATGCTAAACTCACTGATTGCATGAACTAATATAAGCAGTTAATCAATATTTATGTTTTATATTCATAGATCAATGGATGATAGGCGAGTGGCAGACTACTTTGTATTAGCAGGATTAGACCAGGAAGAACAGCTGCCCCTGGAAGAATTTTCAAATGAAGCTATAACAAAAACAACCTCCCGTCAGGACCCTATAACAGACATCACAGTCATCAACAGGTTGAAATTGTTGTTACAAATTTACAATTTGTCTGAAGATGTTTTTTCTTGTAGCTCTAGACCTCTTGGAAATGGAGTTATTTACTCTTTTATTCCCTGTAATATACAAGGGGCTTGTCATAAGTCTTTACCCTGACTATGAAGGAGTAAGAGGAAAAGTTGAAATTTGGCACATATGTAACTCATTCAATTTGTACTGGACTTGAGAAGTATGAATTTCCCTCCTCAACGGGTTTACCCGATATGGTGCATGGTGCAACACACCTCATTGGCTGGATCTGCTACTCTAATGGTTTGTCAGAACAATGGAGAAATCAGAGGCCAGAACTGTGATAAAATTCTTGATGTTACAGGGAAAAACACCTACAGAAATACAGAGAGATTGAACTAGTGTTTGAGGAATTCTGTCCTTCGTATGCTTCTGTAAAAAACTGATATAGGCAGTTTAAGTGTGGCCATTCCTATGTTGCTGATATTCCAAGATCAGGAAGACCATCCTCAGAGTGGAGCGATGAAAATGCTGAAAGAGTGAAGAAAATCATTGACCAGGATAGGAAAATGATGATTGCAGAGATATCTAGGTCAGCAAAACTGAATGAAAGTACAGTTTTTTAAAATTTTATACAACAGATTGAACATGAGAAAAATGTGTGCCGGCTGCGTCCCGCATCTGCTGATATGTGAACAGAAACAAACGAGGGTTGATTACTATGGCCAGTTGCTCAAAATGTGTCGGTCAAAAAACATGTTGCCGACCATGGTGACAGTAGATGAGACTTGGGCTCACCATTATGACCTAGAATCCAAAATTTCCAGCATGCAGTGAAAAACCCAGGGCTCACCAACACATGCCAAGGCAAGAGCATAAAAAATCTGCATGAAAAGTGATGCTGACTGTTTTTTGGGGATGTCAAAGGTATCATATTGAAAGATTACCTGCCTCAAGGCAACACGGTTAATGGGCAATATTATGCAGATCTCCTTACCAAACTAAGAAAGACTGACCAGAAAACAAGGGATAGAGCGCACTCAAATTCTGCCTTTGCTTCAAGACAATGCGCCCTCCCATAAAGCAAGGCTTGTGCTGCAAACAGCCAATGATTTTAATATTGAAATTCTTCCACACCCACAATATTCTCTGCATTTTTTTGGGGGATTTAAAAAAATAATTTTTGTTGCATTCACCTAAATTCACTATTCCCCAAGGCGAGTGTGCATTGCACTGTGGTTTTTATTTTGCGCCTGTCGGCCCAGTGCATCCGACTTCAGCATGCATTTTATGTAGGTCCTGCTTCCTTCTGCATTTTCTAAGGGTTTGCTTCCCGGGGTAACCGCCGGTGCTGTGATGGGGATTGAACCCAGCACCTTCTGGTTGCAAGCCGTGTCCCTTAACCACTAGCCCACGCTGTCCCCTTCTCTGGATTTAGCTCTATCAGTCTTTTTTCCCCCCAAAACTTAAAAAACAGCTGAAAGGAAATCATTTTGACAGTGACGAAGATGTCATACTGGCTTGTGATAACTGGTTTAGTTTGATAAAATAGGTTACTTTATTCTGAAGGTCTTTTCAAGGTCATGCAGAGATGTATAAATTCAGGTGGTAGCTACATTGAGAAGGAATAAGCACTGTGCCAAATTTAAACTTTCTCCTCCTACTCCTCCATGGTCAGGGTAAAGACTTATGACAAGCCCCTTGTATGAGGGACGTTGAAGTCAAACTGAGACTTTTTTTTGGAAGGAAAAAAAGAACTTTTTTCAAGTAGTCAAAAAGTTTTGATATAATCTTCTGTAATGTTTATGCACTTATCCACACTTAAGTAATGCTTGAAACGCTTTAACGTTGTTGTTGTTTTTTAATGCCCACAATGAGTAAGTTTAATCTTTTGTGTGCCATGAAAAGGATGCCAAGTGGCGGGTTGTAGTAGCTTTCTTCACATCCTGAGCATCCTGATGAAGGTAGACCATGGTCCTCCATGCGGCTGTGCTATGCTTGGCTTCATCTGTGCTCACTACTATGGGGATCACACCGATCCACATCTTGTCAGCCAGGCTGCCTTTAAAACAGCCTATTTCAGGGAACACTACATGGAAGAGAAATTGTGTTCTTGGTCAGTGTATTGTGCTCTTGGCCAGTGTATTATTCCTGACCTTGACGTGACGTCCTGGTCAGTATGTTGTACTTGACTGGACTAATGTCTCAATTCCCCTAAGCTTTAGCGTAGAAAGATTTGTCAGTATATCTAAACCAATCCAGGACAGCCAGTTTCACTTCTTCATCACTGCTGAAATGCTGACTTCCTAGGAATTCTTTTAGGGATCCAGACATGGAAATTGCTTGGAGCGAGGTCTGGGCTGTAAGGTGGATGTGACAATACCTCCCAGATGAGTTGCTGCAGATGGCACACAGTGCGGTGAGCTGTATGAGGTCAAGCGTTATCTTGCAGGAGTAGGACGCCCTTTGTGATCAAACCCAACATGCACTAACCTCCAGAAAATGCAAATGTTGATGAATAATAGTGTTTACTATACTCAAAGAAAGACTTGCCCATGTGCAATTTCACGACAAGTTATGCCTCGATTTTCCAGGATAAGGCGTTCCACAACTTGGATATTCACAGGAATGACTGTTGTAATTTGAGAACCACCACGACCGGGATCATCACTCACAGATGTATCGCTTTCTCTAAAACATATACACCACTCAAATGTCTTACCATGGCTGAGTGTCTCATCACCATGTTGGGATTGCAATTTTCTTTAAATTTTCCCAGGTTTCACACCTTCTTTTACAAGAAACTTCATCACAACATGCTGTTCCATGCAAGCACTAACAGTGTTGTCCGCCATTTTTATGTATCTGTCACATTACTGGCCAATAACAAGTGGCCACCTAGCAGTAATATGACACAAGTGCTCCTAATGATAGTAATTCCAGCACGCTATAAACCATTCAGATAGAACTAGAACAAAAAGAGATTTCTTTCAAATACAATAGTATGTGACATCGCTTGCCCAGGCTTTGTGTGCAAACCAAGTGTTGGGTAGTCACTACTCTATGTTGTAGTTAGTTGTTACTTGATGATGTAACTTGCACTGTATTTGGATTAAAGTGAGGAAGAAACTGCACTGGTCATCAACCTCACTCGTTGGTCCCGAGTTATCGTGGACCAGTTGCAAGACATAAGTCAAGATGACTAGATGCAGGCACTCTGGTCTCACTTCCCTTTGAGACCAGGGGTCACTTGAAACTTGCAGGTTTCGATTGCCCACCATTTCTATGCATCACTTTGAGAGGCAAGTGCAGTCTTCTCTCATTCACTCTCAACAATCACGTGTGTTTCCCTCATAAACTTTGTGCTGTGTCCCAGATTTCTTTAGTCATTCGTTTTCAAATAATTGCATCTATTTCCTTCATAGACTTGGCAATCTGTCTCATTCACTCTCAACAATCACGTGTGTTTCCCTCATAAACTTTGTGCTGTGTCCCAGATTTCTTTAGTCATTCGTTCTCAAATAATTGCACCTATTTCCTTCATAGACTTGGCAATCTGTCTCAGGCTTTTCTCATTGCCATACATTATTATCTTTTATTTGGGTTGGGGAGTCTTGTGTTGGTACTCTGCTCTTCTCATGGAGCCAACAGATCAGGGAAGTATTATCTGCTGTTTATTTTTTTTATCCACCACATGGTCAACATGAACACATTTTAATTTTTCCAGTCTGCAGTGACCTGTTTGTAGTCTGCATATTGTCACATGATTTCTTCTTGACATAAACTAATGTGCTTCTGCTACATCCTACTCTGGGTATTCTTTGTGCCATTTGTCTCTGGTTTACTTTTATGGGAAGTGGATCCAGGTGAACAAATAATAACTGACTTTCTAAGCTTATCATAAAATGTGACTAAAGAAGGTTGTGCGAGGGGCTGACAACTTCATCATATAAAATATATTGTCTGCCGAAGATGGATGTGTAGGACCGAAAAGTGCAAATATCGCAGTCAAGCTGTAATCTAGCGGCACAACGCATTCCGTTCTCCAGACAACATCTAGCTACTTGCAAAGACCTGTTCAGGGCTTGGTATTCGGAGATTGAGAACGAACACAGAAGAAGAAGAAAAATAAATTGTTACAGGAACCACTAGTAAGAGAGCAACTTGTGCTTCTGCCAAAGCTTCCCCTTAGGGAGCTAAAGTTTAGTGGAAATGGAAAATTGATCATAGAACCAACTTTATTGCACCTAGACACCCACATATGGGCTCAGCCCTTACATTGCTGAAATTGCAGAGGACAGAGCACGAAAGCTTAGCTTCTATTGCAGCATAGTCATTTTCTTCTGACTTCATCAGGTACCAATTTACAGTTGGGTCAGCTGAGAGAAACAAGTTGTACCATGAAAAAAACCATGACATCCCTTGTCTATCAAACCATATACTACGTTATTCAAGCCTGGTATGTTGAGTTTGTATATCAAGCTCACACTCCCTTGACCATGCACATTTAATTATGATCCCGTGATTCCCCAAGTGTTATTGGACCAGAAAGGGTAGCAAAGTACATGGAGTAATATTATAGTAATACTAAAACCTGCTAGACATATTGTAGGACTTAACCGAGGCGGGTTGGACATGGAACTAGCTAGTCCATACTATAGAAACTTTAAGCCCCAAAGATGTTAAAATATGATGAATTGTCATGTATTTTTAAGACCAATGCTGCACAAGGGCTGAAACGGAATTGATTGATATAATTCGTAAGAAATAGCAAGAGGATAAGAAGAAAAAAGGAATTCCAATTTTCATATTTTGTTAAAAATATATACATTTGAATTTTTCCTTGTTTATTGACCAAGTGTCATTACTTGACGTTATGAAATGTCTTTCCTCTGCTGGGTGGAGTATGCATATTCTTGTGTCCTTAACTGTGCAGGGTAAAAAATGCATATTCTTGTGTCCTTAACTGTGCAGGGTAAAAAATACATATTCTTGTGTCCTTAACTTTTCCAGGTAGAAAATACATATTCTTGTGTCCTTAACTTTTCCGGGTAAAAAATGCATATTCTTGTGTCCTTAACTGTGTAGGGTAAAAAATGCATATTCCTGTGTGCTTAACTGTGCAGGGTAAAAATGCATATTCTTGTGTCCTTAACTGTGCAGGGTAAAAAAGGCATATTCCTGTGTGCTTAACTGTGCAGGGTAAAAATGCATATTCTTGTGTCCTTAACTGTGCAGGGTAAAAATGCATATTCTTGTGTCCTTAACCGTGCAGGGTAAAAAATACATATTCTTGTGTCCCTGCAGGAGCTTGGGGGAGAAAGTGCCAAAAGGCTATGATTGTCTAGAGGTAACTCCAACGGGTCACCCTGCAAATCTCAATCATGGCAGTCTACGTTGTCCTGATATGTTTCTATGCTACAGGAGAGGAAGAGACAAGCCACCACTTAAAGACTTAGGGTAAGTATTGTCTAATTATTACTAAATCTCTGGGATATCCGGTGTTGCTTTGGATAATTATAAAAGTTTATTTTCCATTTACTCTCTCTCTTTGCCCGCCAACTTGTCTATCTTTCCCACAACCTTTCTATTTCTATCCCCTTAACTCTTTAAAGGCCATAATTTTTTAACTAGTTCTGCCAGAATTATTTTTTCTGTAAAAGCAGTCTCATCATAAAATTTAACTTTTCTTAATTATTTCACAAGGAAGACAAACATGTTATATATCAAATTAAAGGGAAATAAATAGGCAATAAGAATATGAAGGTCTTGTAGTTTTTTTTGTTTGTTGCTTAGATGTTTGCCTCACTAGTTTCTACTAGCGGAGGCACGCCATTTTCCACCCCAGACCGTAGTCCATTGGGCGATATCAGGACGCATAAACCAGTGCTTGGATGCATGTGTGCATCTGTATGTACCTATGCTAGGTTTGTGCGCCCTCAGAAGCTAGCCCAACCAAAGTGCAATGGAAGGGCCTCACCATGAGGGCGCGTGTGAAAGATGTGCAAGGGTGTGACTGTAGGACAGAGTCAAATGAAACAGAGTGAGGTGAGAAGAGAGAGCAGGGGAAAGAGTTGCCCCCAGGGTGAACCTCTTCTGAAACCGAAGGTCTTGTAGAATTTTATGAAATATTACAAGTAATTGTTAATAATTATATTGTCATTTTTTTGTAGTAAAAACTATTTCTCGCGCAAAAAAATGTCACCAATCCATGAATAACCACTGAAAAATAATGCAGATTGGACTAGTGTACTTCAGATTAACAGTAATCCACATATGAATAATATCTACAAGAAAATATTTTTGTGTAGTAATCAAATTGAGTTGATGGTCACCGTTTGGCAGCAATCTGAATGAGTTCTGGGTCTCAATCAGTCAGTAGTGGTGATGGAATTTGGTATTGAAACCCATTCGCTATCATATTCTTTAGAATTTGCTTTACAAATATTGCATCTTCGTTTTTCTGTTGACGGTGCAGTCAAACGTTTTTTGTCTTTTAGCAGCACTAGGTCCTGGCTGTGACAACGCCCTCTCATCTTCAGCATCAGATTCAGTAGGCTGCGTAGGTTGAATAATATTATATTCTATGTCTAACTTCGATTCGACATCAGCAAAATGTGAATGCTCGTCACTCCCTAGTCTTTTCTACCAATAAAAACAATCTACTATTAGATAATATTGAAGTGATAGGTCGCTACACATTTTTATGATAAACTGACTTGAAAGATGACAAATGTTTTTTAACTTTGATTTTCCTCACAATGCACATAGAAGCTTTTACAATTGATATGCAAATATAAGAGTTACTTCACTTACCATGTAATGTCAATTAAAATTTAGAAACACTGAAAAAACGAAACAAAATTTGTTCAATGAGCTGTTAACGATATGAGTGTTTTTCTGGCATTCGCTTGATGCCAGAAAGAACACTGATATTGTTCTTATGGCCTTTAAAAGTTAATATGTCCACACAGCCCCCATCCAAACATGCACATCACTCTTTCCACTGCCCTGACATATTCTCAGCTCATTTGCTTGATGACATATATAGTAGGGAGCAGCCATACAATTCTAGGATCCACTCAGAATATTTATTCCAGAAGCGTACTAAAATATATTCAATCCATTTCCAGCATCCTTTATGATGGTAAAGAGCGTGCAATGCCAGGATGTGAAGTGGTCCGTACCACGATGCAAGGCCACTCTGCCAATGTTAACAACAGCAATAGTAGTCATACTTACATAACATATAGAAGGGCTGAGAAGTCTGCGCCAAGTGATGCTCTTGTAGTGGTAGACATATGTATAATTCTTGGAAACAAGGTAAGTCACTAAATATTCACAGTATCTAGTAACAATTTAAAATGTGAATGTATTAAGTTAAAAAATGTTGTACATTTTAGTACCTCACCTTATTTTACAATAAAATCCATTTGTCCATCAGATATTTCTTCTTCTTGCTATTATATTATGTAAACTCTAAACAATTAGATATTTATATATTCACCATCATTAGAAGCACTTAAATGCAGTTATGCCACTGTTTGCTATGAGCTGGAGACTACTGAAAGTAAACAAATACAATAGAGCTGCCACTCTCATCCTGTAATAAAAGGGTTAGAACGATAACAAATCTGTTTTATAGAAACAAGACCATGAATGAGCTGTGTGGAGAGAAGTTACAATAACAAAAACAGTTTTATAGAAACAAGCCCACGAATGAGCTGTGTCCAGAGAAGTTACAATAACAAAAACAGTTTTATAGAAACAAGACCATGAATGAGCTGTGTCCAGAGAAGTTACAATAACAAAAACAGTTTTATAGAAACAAGACCATGAATGAGCTGTGTCCAGAGAAGTTACAATAACAAAAACAGTTTTATAGAAAAAAGCCCATGAATGAGTTATGTGGAGAGAAGTTACAATAACAAAAACAGTTTTATAGAAACAAGCCCATGAATGAGTTATGTGGAGAGAAGTTACAATAACAAAAACAGTTTTATAGAAACAAGACCATGAATGAGCTGTGTCCAGAGAAGTTACAATAACAAAAACAGTTTTATAGAAACAAGCCCATGAATGAGTTATGTGGAGAGAAGTTACAATAACAAAAACAGTTTTATAGAAACAAGACCATGAATGAGCTGTGTCCAGAGAAGTTTCAACAATTGGTAAATTAATCAGTATGTTGGACATGTTTTAGAACAAACAAATTGAAGAGTTTCATTATCATCTCATAATGCAGACTAATATACATCACAAAGATTTTGTAGGTTTGCAGCTAGTGAATAACAATGGTAAAGTGGATCTCCATATGTATTTATTAAAAAACTTTGGCCAAATTCAAATAAAATCATATACTTTGCACCAGGCGCTTGATAACAACAAATGTATGCACACACAAAAACTAATAATTATATCTTGAGAAGGCAACTATAAAAATTATTATAATTTAATAGATTTGATCTTATAAAAGGAGGCACCCATTCCTCAAAGCATTACCAATAACTTGAAAAGCATGAAATGAATTACCAATACATAAGTGTTTAACATTGAAATATATTTTTTAATCACATTGTACCAAGTAATTAACATGCTGTGTCAAGACGACTGAAATGAATTATTAAAACGTCACAATGACTTGCGTGACATTTTGTAAATGAGAAAGTAGGAAAAAGTTGGTAAACTCTGGTAATATTTAATGCTAAAATAATAATTAATTTGTAGTAACTAAAAATTATCATTATTGCATTGGATAACTACTAAATTGTTATTTACTCTACCATTTACAGGGTGAAGAACCACCACTGACTTTCTTGAAAATACTTAAGAATCTGAATAAAGGCATGGTGAGTTCTTTTTAATGTGTTATCTGGTATTGACACTTATGTCACCTGAAAACTTCTGTTTCATTCATTGCTCAAAGTGTTGGCTCTTAACTCAAAATTTCATGTCATGTCTTCATGTTAAATTGATTATTGTCATCCCTACCATGTCTGTTCTAAACTAGACTTTAACCAACAATTTTGATTTGCTTAAAAGTAAGAAAGAAATTATACTGTTTTGTAATTGAGATGAGTCTCAAATTATAACTCTGTAGGGCTGATGTTTCAACAAAGTGTATATATGTATCCTCTTTTATTTAGGATATTTCTATCAACAGTTTTAATGACTATCTTTCTCATTGTATTATCAGTTGGGTTCAGATGTTTATCTGTGCTACAAAAAGGCCATGGTAAAAACTGATGTCCTAGCATACAAGGCTTGTGAGTATTTTCATCTTTACCGTTTTGTGTTAGTTTTATGTATACTCCTACCACTTCAGTACGTACACTTGACAGACTAATCTTGTATAATAAAATTGGTGTCAACATACTGACTAATGTCATATACAAAGGTAGAGCAGTTTGCACCAAAAAGAGTAGTGGTACAGTGGGTTCCATCCCACTGTAACATCCAAGGCAACGATGAGGCAGACAGACTGGCAAAAGAAGGTGCAAGACTACCACAACCAGATACTAGTATGACATACGAAGAGTCAAAAAGGCTTGTTAGAGCTAGATACATGACCAAATGGGAAACAGAACATACTGGCTACACAAAAAACTATGCCTATTACCAGTTGAACAGAAGAGAGCAGGTCGTGGTCTTCAGACTTCGCACTGGCTACAATAGACTGAGGTACCACCTATTCAACAAATTGAAGATAGATGGCACTGACGAATGCTTGTGTGGTACTGGAAAAATGACCGCTGAACATCTGCTGCAAAACTGCCCGACATACGAGGATCAGAGAAAGCACCAGTGGCAACACTAGACAAGAACTATGGCAGTGTCGACAGCCTCAGGATGACTGCTGCTTTTTTCGAAAAAATAAAGGTTGACGTCTGACAGCGTAAGAAGAAGAAGAAGAAGATATCCAAAGGTAGTAATTTACTGTAAGTTTATACAATTCTTGTTAACTATAGGAAAACCCAGTAGTAATAGAAACCACACTTTCTGATGCATTTCTCCAATGAGAAAAATAGCTGTAAAGTTCCACAAGAACCTTTTGTTATGCATTGATTTACGAATATTGTCTGCTTTTGGTAGATCGCTTGGATGGTTTATTTATTTACACTGAATGATCCAGCTATGAATGCTACAAAATTTCAAGAATGAATCAAGTCAAGCACACAAATCGGATCTATTAACCTCATCACAAAGTGTTTGTGATTAGGAGCACTTGCTAACACTAGCACTACACTTTGCTGCCATTGTTGGAATTACTCAATTATCACAAAAACAGCACAAAACACTGAGGACACATGGAATATTATTAGAATGATATGGAGAGTTTTTAATACAACAGAAGCTGCGAGAAAAAGGCCACACAATTCCATGATGAAGCTTGTATTGACACTTGTTAGGATGGAATTTGTATGTGAAGAGAATATGTGCAGGAAATGGGGTACACTTTTATCCTTTACGAAACCACATACAAAATGGACGCAATTTCCCCTGCAGCGACATTTTTTTTCAGAACATCACATTTTACTGGGGTTGTTGACTTTAAGAGTGTAACCTTTTTATTTGTTGGTAGAAAGATATGATTTTGTTGTGTGTAGAGATATAAAATAATAAAGAACTTGTTAGTGTTATTGTTTCTGTTGATGTGTGTTAGTTTCTGAGATACAAGAAGATGAAGGCGAAAATGTTGAAAAACAGCACAAACATTATAGACTCCCATGTTTTTGGTGTCCATTGTTTGCAAATAAAATTTTGAAAGTGCCACAGAGGACGGATAATCAATGTTTACAAGAAGGGCATACTATAAACGTATAACTAAATAAACAAACTAAACAGATCTACCAAAGAAAAATCAGTTGCAAAAACTTAACTTCCCCATTCCTAATAATGAGTGCATCTTCAAATCCAAGTGAAAAACAAGAAATCATTTCCAAATGTCTAAAACAAATTTCCAAATCGTCATTCATTGTCTAACTGGATAAAAGGGAAACTGAACTCTCTGCTTTTGAAATAATAGCATTTTCAGCCGATTTCTATGGTAACCCGGTTAGATCTGATTAAAACGTGAAACGTAAATTCAGTTGGATAAAAGCGGCAGACAATGCCCCAAGCAAATTTTATCGTCAATGGTTCAGTAAAATTTAACTTCACCTTTAGCTAGTTTTTGTTTTGTATTGCCAAGTTTAACATTTCTATCTTTTTGTGATTTGATTGTTGTCCATTATTAGTATGGTATTATTTCTATTCTCTCTTTGTTCATCTTCATGGTTTTAAAAAGAATTGAGAACAATTTGACAGATGACGGCATATGAAGCTATCGTCATTGGAGAAGAATGGGTTCACACTAGTGAACCAGATAGAATGAAAGATTACCATAGAGTCAGCATGACCACTGGCAGGGAATGCAGAGAGAGGTGCAATTGGAGAGCAGAGCTTGAAATTAACAAGCTGATAAATGATAATATGCAGAATCATGATGTCATCATATATAACGATGGATCAGTGCTATGAAGTGAAATATCTAGTTAGGGCTTCTCAGCTAGAGTGAGAGTGTTGAGCAGAGCAGGTCATACAGAACAGCAATTTCCAATACAAGAATGCAGCTGAAAGCAGTGACTGCAGCTATAAAATGGCTATCTGGGACCTTTTTAACAGGGACAGTCATCGTTTCAGACTCCCGGTTGGAAGATACAGAAGGGCTGGCTGTGACATATATAGATGACAGCTGTAGAGGCAACAAACCGGGAAAGGCTGGTGTCGATTTACTGCCCTGGTTATTCTGGGGTTCAGGGCAAAGAAAGAGATGATATCATGGCTTCAGAGGTATCAATTATGGGTACACTAGATATGGATAGGAGTTACATTTTAGAAGTCTACCAATGACTGTGTTGGAGGATAACACGGCAATATATGAATCAGCAATCGATAGGCTGCAGATCTTTGATATCGAATGAGGTTTGAGCGAGCTGAGACAAAAGAGAGGATGTAGCAGAAGTGTATACAACCAACGAGCTGTTGGAACCATCAGTATCCACACCATTGCCATTCACTAAGAGAGACTGAGCACTAATGGGTATACATGGAGTGCAACGAAGTTGATTCTTAGGAACAGAACAGCAAAAAAAGAATTTTTAGTCTTACTAACTGTTTATACATTAAAGTACTTCATTGCTTACTTGTGATTGAGTTTTAACATGAACACAAGATGGAGAATCAAATTTATCAAATATGCATTAGTAAGAAATTCTGATCATCGCTACAAGATGTTCAGGTTTGTAGGAGGGCAGACATGGAGTCAGACCTCCATCTTCTACTGGTCAAATTTAGAATTGAAACACTCAGAGGATTACGACGTTGTGTGCCCACATACAAAACTTTAGTGTGTGTGTGCTCAGCTACAGAAATGTCTAAGAACAGTATAATGTCATGGTTGCGAATAGGTTTCAAGTCTTACAACACTTAGAGGGCTTGCAAGATGTAGAGGATAAATGACAGCTAGTGAAAATATTTTGGCCGATATTTGTAAGTTTTTGTGAAGAGTAAACAATGTCATAAAGACTGAATCACATCTGAGTCTGACAAAGATAGCAGAGCAAAAACGAAGAAGGCAGATTAAACAGATGCATCACCAGAAGCAATGAGGCCAAGACCTGTGAGATTTACAGTAGAATCAACAAAGAATTACAGAAGAGCACCTGAAACTGCTAGAGAAGTTATGTTGGCGAATGAGGCAGAAGAAGCTATCGTGAAAGGGATTACGAAGAATATCTACGTCATGAAGAAACAGGCAGGCAAATTTAGATGGCTTTATCAAAAATAAGGATGCGGTTGTGATCAGCATTATCATGAAACAAGTACGAAGATGGGTGGAACATTTTGAAGAGCTACTTAATAAGACCGGCTCTACAAGATTCTCCTGATATTTAACCATCGGTAAATGATTTTTAGATTAAATAAATGTGAGCAACCCAGCAAAAATGAAATAGGGAAAGCCATAATGCTACTGTGAGATTGTACATCCTCATGCCTAGATGGTATTATTTCTAAAATACTTAAAGCAGATGTCTCCACTTATATTGAATTATTATTCTGATTGTTCATACGGTTTGGGTGGCACAAATATTACCCTGCTGATTGGAGGGAAGGAATTGTGGTAAAGTTGCCTAAAAATGTGATTTACAACAATCTATGAATTACAGAGGTATAATGTTATTGTCTGGTAAGGTTTTGAGCAGGATCATTCTTGAGAGACTGAAATATGCCATGGACAAGCGGCTTAAAGATGAACAAGTGGGCTTTAGATGCAAGAGGTCGTGCATAGACTAGATAGCTACACGGAGGATAATTATTGAACAGTGTAGAATGGCAATCGTTGTTTTATATAGAGTTAGTGGACTTCGAAAAAGCATTTGACAACTTAGACAAGGAAACAATCTGGAAGCTGCTTAGATATTACTGGGTACCCCAAAAACTGAAAATGTGTTAGGGGATGACATGTAGACTGTCCCTCTATGCATCTTTTCAGATCAAAACTGAAGATGCCTCCTATCACTGTGTTTATCTTGTTACTGGCAATGGACTGGCTTATGAATAATTTCACAGTAGACAGCTGTATTGACAGTTAGAAGATTTGAACTTCGCTGCTGATCTTGCTCTACTGTACCATGACCACCATTCAGAATAAATTACAAAGGATTGATATACAGTTGAAAACAGTGGGTCTTTGTAAACACAAGGAGAAAACTAAAATCAAGAGGTTGAATGCATCTACAAGGGTCTTTATGGCAATCATGGATGATTGGTTCCAATATCAAATTGAAGATTTTCAACTCTAATCCATGCTGTTGTGTGACTCTGGTACATGGCAAACTACCAAGGTCCTGACAAAGAAATTACAGACTGTCATCACCAATTTTTGTTGCGCCGGATTGAACAGCTAAGGTGGTACGATAAGCTCACTAAAAACCGAACCATTATTCAGACCTGGGCAACTGCCTTTAGAATGCAGCATTTGAGGTCACCCGTGGTGCTGAATAGATCACACATTAAAATGTCATTTTCCCAGCATTACAAGGGAGTCTGACTTTGGGTTTCCCACATCAAGATGGCGAGAGGCAGACTATTGTATAGATGAGAAAGAGAGCTTGAATCGAACATTAATAAAACGGTAGTCTTGAGATGAGCTGACACTGTTAGCTTATGGTTATTTGCTGAAGACCTATACGTTCCTCTGAGAGTTAAAAGGTTATTGATTTTTGATATAAACACATCAGAATGTATCTTTATTAAAAGCAGGACTGTCAGAATAGTTAGAAGTCTTTCTCAAAGCAAATGTACACCATATACCAGGAGGAAGAGTTGCATACCTTCTATATGGTTTTTGATGTAAAACTTTTATTTGATTTTATCATGCAAAAATGGTAAAGGGAGTTCCGTACAAGAAACTGCTAACTTGGATAAAGTGTTAGAAACTTCATTGTACTAGGTTTCAGCTTCTTGTGAGGAGGGGGGGGAGATAAGTTCTCTTCCTCGCTGCCTTGTTTTCCATAAGTATAAGTGACATCTACAGCTGGGTAGACTGGAGTGCGTCGATGTGGGAAATTGAACCTGGTACCTTCACCACGAGAGACAAGTGCTGTAACCTCCTTGCTACTTAGTGCTCTTTTTAATAATAAAACAACTTTAAAAGTATGGTATGGAGGATATAATTAGACTTCTTCATTTTCTTGGAGAGAATTTAATTTTAACTTAACTTAACGTCTTTATACTGGTTTAGAAGACCCTGCAGAGTCTGTATACAACCAGTTACATTTACATCACCTTGCTCTAAAAGCTATGCGCATGCAGTTTATTCTTAAATGCATTAACTGTCCCTGCCTCCACTACCTCCCCTGGCAATGCATTCCAAGCAGACACCACTCTCTGACTAAAAAAATATTTCCTAATATCTAACCTGGACCTCTCTTTAGTCAGCTTGTAGCTATGCCCTCGTGTTATTGTAGGTGGCTGTATTTTAAAAAACTTGTTATAGTCTAATTTATCCATTCCTCTGATCATCTTATAAACCTGAATTAAGTCACCACGAATTCTTCTCTCTTCGAGACACTGTAGGCCGGTTTTTCTGAGTCGTTCCTCATAACTGTAATTCTGGAATCCCACTATCACCTTTGTCGCTTTTTTTTGTATTCTTTCTAGCATGTTTATGTCCCCTCTATGATAAGGACTCCACACCTGTACACAGTACTCCAATCTAGGTCTAACTAAAGCTTTATACAGTTTGACGATCACTTCCTTGCTCCTATGTTTAATATTTCTTTTTATCATACCTAACATTGCATTTGCCTTTTTCACTGCTACCTTAACCTGCTCACTCACCTTTCCTGTATGATCTATTATAACCCCTAGGTCCCTTTCCTTATCTATCTTTCTAATATTGTTTTCTCCCATTCTGTAATTATGTTCCATATTGGATCTACCCATGTGGATGACTGTACATTTATCTACATTAAACTCCATTTGCCAGCTTACAGACCATTCTCGAATTTTATCTAAATCCGACATCAATATATCCACTTCCGCTTTAGATGAGACACTACTGCATAGTTTTGTGTCATCAGCAAATTTTGCAATCATGGATCTCATATCAATGTCCAAATCATTTATATATATCAAGAACAAAATTGGTCCCAAAACCGAGCCCTGTGGCACACCACTTTTCACTTCACTCCACTCAGAGTACTCCTTATTTATGCCCACCCTCTGCCTTCTTCCCGTTAACCAATTTTCAATCCATTTGGCAACTTCCTCACCTATTCCATGTGATTTTAACTTTCGAAATAATCTTTGATGAGGTACTCTATCAAAGGCCTTTGCAAAGTCTAGATAAATAACATCCACTGGCTGCCCTTTATCTATGATTTTAGTAACCTCCTCCATGAATTCTAATAGATTTGTTAAGCATGATCTCCATCTCCCTCTAGTAAACCCATGCTGACTATTTCTAATTAGATTAAATTTTTCTAAATGCATTACAATGTTTTCTTTGATTATTGACTCTAACAATTTACAGACTATGCTCGTTATACTCACCGGTCTATAATTTTCCGGATCTTATTTTTTGCCTTTTTTGAATAAGGGGATCACTCCTGCATCTTTCCAATTCCGCGGAACAATCCCTTTTGTAAGTGATTGAGAACATAATATAGCCAATGGTTTTGCTAGTTGGTCTCTAATTTCATACAGCAATTTTGGGTGAATACCATCTTGACCTGGACATTTATTCACCTTCAACCCCTCCAATTTTTTAAAAACCCATTTCCTCTGTAATACAGATTGATCTTAATCCCGCTGTATCCATGTCTCTTTGAAAAATATCTATAGGCTCTGGGATCTCGGAGCAGTCCTCCTTTGTGAAGACTGTGCCAAAGTACTGATTGAGCAGATTAGCAGCCTCCCTATTCTCACTTATTATTTTCCTTGTACTGTCTATGAGAGGGCCTACTTTGTCTTTCGTTCTTTGTTTATTTCTAACATAAGAAAAGAAGCTTTTACTGTCAGTCTTGATCCTCTGAGCAAGTTTTTTTTCAAAGTCTATTTTTGCTGTTTTATTCGCTTTCTGAGATATGTTCTGCTTGTCCAAATATTTTACATATGTTTCTTTTGATTTACCTGCCTCTATATATTTTTTCCATGCTTTATTTTTTGCTCTTCTACATTTCACTACAAATCTAGTTATCCACTTTTTACATTTGGGGTTTACCTCCCTACATGGAACACATTCCTCTTTTAGCGTTTCTAGAACTGTTTTAAAACTTTCCCACTCCTGTTCAACATCTGTTCCTACAACAATATCTTTCCAGATTATGTGGTTCACTGCCTCTTTCATCCTCTTAACATCTGCCTTAGAGTAGTCGTATGTTCGCGTGTTTATGTTAACTCCTTTCCCTGCAATAAGATCCCAACGGATGATTTGATGGTCACTTGAGCCAAACAGTTCCCCAACGGTAACGTTTTCAATCATATTTTCCTCCGTGGTAAAAACTAGGTCGAGTATGTTTTTGCCTCTGGTGGCTGCTTCTACATGTTAAATTAAAAAATTGTCAGTTATGCACTTAACAAAAGGTTTTGACTCTACAAGTGCTTCTGCCATATCCCTATTTAATTTCTGGATAGTTGAAATCTCCCATTAATAATAATTTCCTTTTACTTGCCTTTGCTATGCTACTAATCAGCTCCTCATGTTCCTCTTTTTGACTTGATGGGCATCTATAGCACACTCCAATCACTGTTTTTTCACCCCCACTTTCTATTTCTCCCCATACACTTTCATTTTTGTTACCACATGATAAATAATCTTTGATCGTTATATTAACAGAATTTATACAGTATAATAAAACGCCACCTCCCTTAGTCTTGTCTCCAATTATCCTATCTTTCCTTAACATTGTATATCCCTCAATTTCAAGTTCACTATCTGCAATCTCCTCATATGTCCATGATTCTGTTAACCCTATTATATCTGGTTTTTCTTCTTCTACATACAGTTCCAATTCTTCTCTTTTATTTACTATGCTTCTCACATTTGCATAAAAACATTTTAGTTTGTAATGTTGTTGGTTTTCCTCTTTTTGCTTCTGCTTTATCATTTTAGTGTTTGCTTTTCTACTATGTATTTCACACTTCCCTGACACCAACGTACCCCTTTGACTACATCCTCTATAGCACCCTATTGTAGGCCTATCTTTAGTCTCATACTTCATAGGCATATTGTTTTTGCTTTTTTTCCCACGCCCATATTTACAGCTTTTTCTTAATGTATGAACTTCATTCAGAGCTATTAATGTGAAAAGTTTCTTTTACTCTTAGCCATCCTTGGTCGCTACCCTGCAGAGGATTATGATGACTTTCCTCTTCCAAGTTCTGTTCCCATGTTTTGTCTTCCGATGGGGGCGACCATTGAGTGCTGGTCAGCGGAAGCTCAACATCCTGTTCCAAACTTTTCTACTTTTATACTTACAGCAGCAGGAGGAGAGAAAGTAAGTGCTATTTACAACCTCTTGAGGAAATCATACACCAGTGGCATTTATGTGTATACAAACACATTTCTCTGTATAATTTATGGATCAGTTTTACAGGCCACTCACATCCATTATGACTTTCAATTCTGCTAAATTTAAAGACAAAAAACATCTAATCTTGTTCATGTGCCATACTGACTGGTGTAGACAATCATGTCTCTCAAATACTGCTAGTTGATTTTTTTATCTTTGCTTTGTTAAACTGCTGAGTATGACTATATATGAATTTGTATGCCCCATGAAATTTGTTTTTTCTATGTGTTAGTTTATTTTGATCATTGATCTCCCTAAGACATATTCATTAGTCTTAAAAGTGTGGTGGTCTATGATTCACTTCCATACGAGAGATTTGACTTCATTGTAATGAAGAGTTATGTTACAAGGGATTCTTGTCAATTTTTGGAATACTGTTTTTGTTTAGCTAATTCTGTTCTTAATTTATGATATTCGTTAGCCACTTGATGGTATTAGCATATGAATAGGTGTTTAATTCTATTAATATGTATTAACACTGTCCCATCTATATTCTAGAGAATGCTGAAATTCAAAGTGACCAATAATTTAGTTCTCTTGCCAAGGTCTTACAATGTTATTTCTATCACTAAAATAATAGCCATTTTGTCTACCTATTATTTATTGCAATTTTATTGTTATGACTATTGTGACAAGCTTATGTTATTGTTCACTATCTGATATTCAGGCTTCCTCTATGGATCTTAATATAATTTCTTTGTTCAGATCAGGCAAAGATCTGCACACTTGCAGAACTCCCTATTTGATCTGCTTTAGATCCCAATTTAGTGGTCCACTCATGTACATGACGTAATGGGGAACAAATGGTTTTTGTAGTACTTTTTATGTTACAGAAAGATTTTCAGAATATCATGGACAAAGAAAAAGACAAATGTAGACATTCGGCAAGAGTTGAGCATAGAGGAGAACTGGTTTATCAATTCTATTTTGGCTAGAAAATGCAAATACTTTGGTCACATCTAGAGCCACAAGGGTCTTGAGAGAACAGTGATGGAAGGTATGGTGCCAGGCAATAGGTGAAGGGGTAGACCAAGAAGACGATGGCACCAAGATAGCCAGGAATGCCTGGGTATAACTGGCGGAGGCTGGAGTTTTGGCAAGGAAACGAGTTTCTTTCAGACAGACTGTGATGGGAGCGACGTTCTATAAAGGACATGCTACATGATGATGATGAGTACTTTGTATTATATAATGAGGTTGCTAGTTCAATTCGCAAACCTCTTTGTCTATTATGAATGTGGTGGAAGTTCAAATCTCTACTTCTCGGGATCCCTACCAGAGAATGGATATACTAAGCAGCAGATATTCAATGTGTACGAAGCTGCTCTATTTTGGATAAAGTATAGGTTAAGAATTTCTTCGTTAAAGAGATGTCAGTACTTTACTTCAAAGTTGCAGAATAGCGATAAATATATTGTACGTTTCACATCTACCTTCATCATTATCACTATAAGCTAAGGACAAAAATATGTTATGGTAAGTGATGTGTGTGCTGTGTATTCATGTTAATTTTGAATAGTTTTTTAAAAGGCTTACATTTTTTTGCTCACAAAATTGAAGATGGTATTGTTGTTGTTGAATGCCCACAATGAGTAGGATTATTCTTTTGTGCGCCCTAAAAAAGGATGTTAAGTGGCGGGTTGCCATAACTTTCCTCACATTCCGATGAAGATGGACCGGGGTTCTGCTATGCTTGGCTTTATCAGCGTGTCGCTCACTGCTACGGAGATCACATCGATCCCTCATCTTGTTAGCCAGGCTGCCATGAAATAAGCCCGTTACCAAGGAGGGCTACGAGGAAGCCAAGGTGAGGGCTTGTCCAGTATGTTTTGTCTGGACCTGACAAACATGTCTCATCAGTATATTTTGTCTGACCAAATGCTATTCTTCTTTCCCGGATGAGGGTGTATATGTGTCATTAGGCTTTTAAAAACATTCACAAGTGTAAAAAGACAATGTCCCCAATTATCATTTTATGGCTGGTGGTCTGGAACTTGCCATTTGAGTGAGGCACTACTATATTACATATGCGGGCATGTCCTCAAATTCTTGTCATTCTAACACAAATCCAGATAGGCTCACAAGTAGCCAGAACAATATAATTATTTTGCTGTTCTTCAAATTTGATAAAGCATACTGTTTGTTTTTAAAGTGAAAAAAAATGTCAAGGCCAGAGTAAAAAAATGTGTGTAAGATGTGATGATGTGTATTATATTCTAGCCAAAAATATGTTAATTTACTATTACAGGTTTATGGTGCAGCAATTGGCTTTTATGAGGAATACAAAGAAGAGGATTTGACAGACATGCAGATGCGGGCGTTAGGACTGAAAAACAGGCATATAAGAGAGCAGTATAACATACTCAAGACAGTTCATGTCCGTAAATCTATTTCATTACTTTCACACTGGCCGTTCTTTGATGCCTTTAAAAAGTTCCTGTCACACCTGTACAAAATTTCAATCTCTGGCTCCCACATGGTTCCCATTGAGCGGCATATTTCCCATTTCATGTATGATGTGCCTTACCCATCTCCAGAGCGGCCGAGGATACTTGTTCAGCTGACACATGATTCCATGTCACTGTGTATGCCAGAGGACTCACCTTTGCCTCAAAGGTACATGACTGTTTCTAGATTAGTTTATGTACAATCAGTGAATATGTACAAGTGGGTGTCAAAAACCAACCTTTGTATCTTTTTATTAACAGGATATGAAAATATCCAAAAGACATTTAGGTTACTTTTTGACTCTTTCTTCCTATGTGAGAACTGTAAAAGGTGACTAAGTAGGGTTATGCATGAGGCTGGCAACCTGTGATACTAAGCTACCTAGGAATCAACACCACAAGAGCACATACATATTTTGCTACAGGCTTCCTACAAGGAGGCCATTTGCATTTATTGCCCTGTGTGCTCCTATTGGAGTGAATAAGCAAAAGGACTAAACTGTAGTCAGTGTAGCTATCATGAGCTGCTGAGAGAAATAGATAACTTCTGGCAGAAGGTACTATTGTCAAGTAGTAATCATTATTAAAAGTTATTATACAAGTGTATGTTATATTATTGGAATTAGCCATGCTAATGAGACCCTGATACCATCATCAGAATCCATGTACTATGGACTACATAGAAAAGGTGAAAAAGAGGTGTACTTAGAACAACTTAGTCAAAAATCACGGTAGCTGAAATTAAAAGTCATGTCCATGAGCCAGAACTAATGCACTGAAAAAAGGATGACCACATGAATCTTTGTCAGTTATTAACCATTGATCTTAGGAGTAGTAGTATCTTATATGAACATCTCTTACATGAGTATCTTACATTGTAAAGGGAGTGAGCAAGTCCAGGTAGCAGTGAAAAAGGCAAATGCAATGTTAGGTATGTTAAAAAGAAATATTAACATAGAAGCAAGGAAGTAATAGTCAAACTGTATAAAGCATTAGTTAGACCTAAATTGGAGTACTGTGTACAGGTGTGGAGTCCTTATCATAGAGGAGATATAAACATGCTGGAAAGGATACAAAAAAGAGCGACAAAGCTAGTAGTGGGATTTCAGAATTACAGTTATGAGGAAAGACTCAGAAAAACCGACCTAGAGTGTCTAGAGAAGAGAAGAATTTGAGGTGACTTAATATAGGTTTATAACATAATCAAAGGAAAAGATAAATTAGACTAAAAGAAGTTTTTTTCAAAATACAACCACCTACAAGAACAAGCGGCCATAGCTACAAATTAACTAAAGAAAGGTCCCGATTAGATATTAGGCACTGCCGAAGATGGATGTGTTGGACTGAAAGGTGCAAATATTGCAGTCAAGCCGTAAACTAGCGACACAACGCATTCTGTTCTCCGGACTACATCCTACTACTTGCAAAGTCCTGTTCAGGGCTTGGTATTGGGAGATTGAGAACAAACACAGAAGAAGAAGATATTAGGAAATATTTTTTTAGTCAGAGAGTGGGGAATGCTTATAATACATTGCCACAGGAAGTAGTGGAGGTAGTGACAAATAATGCATTTAAGAACAGATTGGATGCGCATAGCTTTTAGAGCAAGGAAATGTAAATGAAACTGGTTGTATACAGACTGCAGAATCTTCTAAACCAGTATAAAGACGTTAAGATAAGTTCTTCTTCTTCTACGTTCATTCTCAATCTCCCACTGCCAATCCCTGAACAGGGCTTTGCAAGTAGTAGGATGTAGTCCAGAGAACGGAATGCGTTGTGTCGCTAGTTTACAGCTTGACTGCGATATTTGCAACTTTCAGTCCGACACATCCGTCTTTGGCAGATAAGATAAGTTAACAATTGAGAAAAGTGTTTCTTCTTAAAGAAACAGATGAGTTTAACATTCTTAGACACTTTACTGGCATTGACTACCCTTTTTGACATATGCTAGGATAATGGTGTATATTGTCAACAGACATATTTTCACAACCAATAAATATAATCGTGTATTTTCCTGTTTTTCTTCGTATTTCTAGCGGAGCATCATTCATCACTCTCTTGAGGAATCTGGGCCCCGAACTTACCATGAACCTTCTTCTGTTTGTGTTATTAGAGTGTAAGATCTTGTTACATTCTCTACGACCTACAGTGCTGACAGAAGTGGCAGAAGCAGTATCAACAGTAAGTATCCATCCACCTTTTACTGTCTATAATTCTCTCTCATTCTCTCTTTTAAATACAGTTTACATGTGCATTTATTACATTTGTGCTACTTTTACTGTCTATCGTTTTCTGTGCCATTCTCTCTCTCCCTTACTTTTTCTTTCTCTCTGTCTTTGCCTTTATCTCTGTATGTCCTACCTCTTTCCTACTCCTTAAGATAAAACATTGACAAGTTCATCCATCACATTCATAAACCCAGTGTAGAACATTGTAAAGAAAAGCTAATACTTGTATTTTCCCTATTTACAAATCAGATGATATTCCCATTCCACTGGCAGTGTCCATATATACCTTTGTGTCCACTGGGTCTCTCAGATGTACTCAATGCTCCCTTCCCATTTATTGTTGGTAAGTGGTTGTTACTTATTATCTCATTCAGTTAGTTCAGGGATCTCACTCAACCCAGTCTAGGGCTGCATAAAGACATTTCTGATTGTACAAGGGCTATGTTACAGTAAAACTTGCATACATACTTTTATGGCCCAAGGACAGAATAAGAATTCAATGATGGTTCAAGGCTCACATGAAGACAACTTTGATGCCAAAAGGTCACCAGCACCATAAATATTGGTGTGGTCTGTGGGTAACATGAAGACAATTTTGATGCCAAAAGTTCAGCAGCACCCTAAAATCTGCATACTTTCTTTGATGGCCCAAGGACCAGATGAAGACAATTTTGATGCCAAAAGGTCAATACCACTATAAATATTGGTATGGTCCATGAGCCACAATCTGGGCGCTACTATCCACTAGTGGGCGATTTTAGCTTTCAAGTGGGTGGTAGAAAAATAATTACATGCTGTATTAAAAACATAACCTGAGGAAACTTTCAGAATACCAACACACAAATAGAAATGACAATTTTGAGAACCTGAATTTTTCCTGCGGCAGTGTACGGCTGTGAAACATGGACAGTTACCCAAAACCTCATGGAAGAGAATCGAGTCCTTCAAGTGGAAATGTTATAGAAAGGTCCTCCAAATTCTGTGGAACAAAAAATGGAAGAATACAGACATTCGATAAGAGTAGGGCATAGAGAAAAACTGGTTCATAAATTCAAAAGACGCAGCGGTCTTGAGAACGGTAATGGAAGGTATGGTGCTGGACAAGAGAGGCAGAGGCAGGTCAAGAAGGTGATGGCAACAAGATATCAAGGAATATTTGGACATGATCATGGTGCAGGCTGGAGATTTGACAAGAGATAGTTTCTTTCAGACTGGCTGTGATGGGAGCGAAGTTCTGCAAAGAGTATACTACATGATGATTAAATACATCCAAAATACACACTCAGTGGACGATCGCTGAGTTTTCTTCAGTTTAGATTTTAGTGGGCGGTAAGGAGACCCTCACAAAAGTTATAAAAGGGAGCACCAGGTATAAAAAGGTTAAAGAGCACTGGTCTAAAATCTACACTGTAAAGCCTCTTCTTCTTTGCATTCAGGATCTTCTGGTCATGCTATATCTGCAGGTCAGTCGCCATGATGAAGTCTGTAGTCTTCACCAGATCAGAGCGGCTGCCCCACAGCTTTTGTCTCAGCTCCGCACCCTCTGGCCAGGTCTGGCATCTCATTTCCCCATAGATTGGGCATTCCGGTAGAATATGCTCAGGGTTCTGGCATCCTGTTCCACATGGGCACTCATCGGTGTGTGAGATCTTCAGTCGGTAAAGATGTTATAGCAGTGTCCAGTTCTCAGGCGAAATAGGTAATTTGTTGATTTCTTTTGAGTTGGTTTGGGTCTGGCGTACTGCTTATATTTCTGTCTTCTCTCCAGTGGTTTATATACTGATTTTTGATAATGTTCTTGATTTCTCTGTATGGTACTTGATGATTAAATTGTGCCTTTTTGCTGCCCTCCTTTGCCAGAGCATCATCTTTCTAGTTTCCCATGATTCCGCAATGGGAAGTTAGCCACTGGCGCTCTATTGTTGAGGATCTTTGTAGTTTTCCCAGTTCTGCTCTGATCTCTGATAACAGTGGTTCGTTGTTTGTTTTTTGAATTGTCTCTAATAGTTCTCTGCAGTCCGTGAATACAGCTATTTTTGTTGGAGGTTGCCTTTCTGTTTGAAGTATATTCAGTGCTCGCAGGAGGGCCATCGATTCTGCTCTAAGGTTTGAAGACAACTTTCCTGTTGGTAGGGCCTCTTCTGTTATATTTCTTCTGTTATATTTCCTCTTTTGTGTCTTATGAATATGCGTCCTCCCCCGTTTAGGCCTGCCCCCTCTGCTGAACCATCTGTGTACACCTGTGTCCATTCCTTGGTATTATATTTCTCCTCAATCATTGTTTGTGCTAAAATTTTCAGCTCGTGGACACAGTTGATCTTTTCTTCTTATTCCTGGGATCTCTGTACTTATTTTGATGTTGTTTATGTTGCAGCTTGGCTCTTCATAGTTAATAAGCATTTCAATTTCTGTAGGTTGGTTGGGAATTAGTTCTCCATATTTTTGGTGTAGGTGATTTGATATATGGATGAAGCTGGTTCTCTTGAGCCTATTTTTAACTGGGTGTTTTAGTTTGATATGTATGGGATGATCAGGCATGCATAGCATCTTTTCACTATGTGTCAGCACTCTTTCCTCTCGTCTAGTATTTAGGGGTCTTATATTTGTGTATGTTTCCATTTTCTGGATCGGTGTAATCTTCATTCCTCCTGTTATTATCCTTAAGCCTGAATTTTGAATTTTGGTTAGGCGTTCCGTGTTTGTTTTTGATGCTGTGGTCCAGGCTGTCATGCCGTATTCAAGTACTGGTCTGATTGTGCCAGTGTATACATTTTTAAGGATGTTGCTATTTGCACCCCAGCTTGTTCCGGCCAGCTTCTTCATGAGGGATAGTTTTCTGGTTGCTTTTTGTTCTATTTCCTGTATGTGTTCCCTCCATGTGAGTCTCTTGTTCATTTTAACTCCGAGGTACACAGGGGTATTTTCTTGTACAAGCTCTTTGCCATTTAGAATTAAGTTTTGTTACTTCCTTGGTGTTGGACAGTGAGAAGCATGTTGTAACTGTCTTTGAGATGTTAATCTGCAATCCCCAATCTGTAACCCATTTTCCAACAGTGTCTAGTGCTGTCTGCATTCTATTTTCAGCTGTTGGTAGTTTTTCTGCAGCACTCCACATTGCGAAGTCGTCAGCGTGTAGGGCACTGGATACTTTCTTTGGGAGTTTTCTCGCTATGTCGTTTATGAACAGGATAAAGAGGGTAGGAGAGATGACTCCTCCCTGGGTCACGCCTTGTTGGAGAGTTATTCTATGACTCAGTGATCCATCTAATTTGACTCTTGCTGTTCTGTATCGGAGGAAGTCTTGTATCCAGCTGTACATTCTCCCTTCTATTTTGTTGTTTAATAGTTTTAGGAGGAGTCCTTCTCTCCATACCTTGTCAAAAGCTTTTACCATATCCACAAAGACCACAAGTACTTTTTCCTTACCTTGGAATGCATTTTCAATTTCTTGGGTTAGGTACACTAGTTGGTCTTCTGTGTTGCGGTTTTTCCTAAAGGCTGACTGTGAATTGAGTAGCAGATGGTTTTTTCCAGATGTTTTATTAGTCTTGTGTTTACCATTTTTTGCATGACTTTTCTAACACAGCTGAGCAGGCTTATTGGCCTATAGCTTTCCTTGCTTGTCTTGTCCTTTTTTGGTTTTCTGATGGGGATAATGATAGCCTCCTGCCACTGGTCTGGGATCTTACCCATGCTCCATGATTGATTGAAAATTTTCATGAGTTTTCTTCTTGACCCTTGGTCTAGGTTTTTAATCATTTCATTTGTGATGCCATCGTTTCCTGGAGCTTTCTTGTTTTTCAGTATCATTTTGAATGATGACTTCATGCAGGGATCCGCATTCTGTGTCTTCAGGTTCTCTTTTATCTCTTTTTTGACTTCTAGTTTGCGTTTTCGTGTCAATGTTGTGGTACTCTCATCTCTGAAAAATTCAGCTAGGATGTTTGCTGCCATTTTCCCTGTATGATGTTTCTCATTTTCCTTAATGACCGTCTTCCCATGGCTCCCTCTGGTTTCCTCATTTAAGGCTCTTGGTAGGTTCCAGAGTTTACTTGTATCGCTGTCCATGTTGAGGATTTCAGTCTTTTCATGCCAACTTCTTTGGATCTCCTCCTTCTTTTGCTCTATGAATGTGTTTTTAATTTTGCTGTGTTTCCCTATGTTTTCTGGAGAAGGATTTTTTTCCATGGTATCTCTTGCCTCAGTTCCTTGTGCATTTTCCCTAGTTTATTGCTCCAATAGGGTTTATAATTTTTCAGTTTTCCACATGGAATTGATTTCTTTGCTGCCTGGATGATAGCCTCCGTCATGATGGTAACATTTGTATTTAAATTTTTGGCATGGGATATATCTTGACAGAGTTTATTTACATTTTCCCTTAAAAAGGGTCCAATTTGCTCTTTTAAAATTCAAACTTGGGTGCATATCTGTTATCTCTGTTTGTCCCATGTTGCATATTTCTAAAGTTATTGGGACATGGTCGCTCCCACCCAGTTGGCTGTTGACTGTTCTTACTATTAGTCAGTGAAGGTCATCCGTTGCCATCGCAAGGTCTGGAGTACTCATTTTTTTCCATGTTCTAGAGTAATATGTGTGCTTATCGTCTGGCCTATTTATTATGATGAGTTTGTTTTCTATCATCCAATCTTCTACCTCCTCGCCTCTCTGGTCCATTGTTTCGTAGCCCCGGCTTGGGGAGTGACTGTTAAAATCTCCCACTATGAGGTGTCTCGATTCTTCTATTTTGACTTTGTGTATTACCAGAGCTGTGGCTGGTCGACTATAGCAGTTTGTTATCATTGAGTCTCTACTGGGTAGGATTATCTTTACTGTAATGTATTCTAATTCATCTGGTCCAGATCTATTTGTTTCTACTGCTGGTATAGAATTTTTTACTAGTGTTATTATTTCTCCTTTGGATCTTTTTTCCCTATCTTGGCGGAAACATTCATATCCTCTGATGGAAAATTTTTGAGTTTTTTTTAGGTGTGTTTCCTGAATACAAATGATGTCTATTTCTTTTTCCTTGAGCAATTCTTGCAGATCGGGTTTCTTGTTTCTCACGCCCTCTGCATTCCATTGTACCACTTTTAGGTTCCTTGTTTGTTGATCAGTCGCACTACTCTACCTCCCCCTGACCACTAGGTTAGCAGAGGCACCGGTTGCTTGGGTGTATCCCCTCGAGGCTGGGGGCCCGGCACCGCTCCTCCCCGGTTGTAACTTGTAGGAGCGACACCATGACGATAGGGTAGACTGTCGCATGACCATATCCTGTTGATGCGTTTGTGTCCTGATTTTTCCCGGTTCCTACGCCGTAGCTGACACACTCCGTCTTCGGCAGGTCGGGTTGAGTTTTCTGTTTTGGGTTGTCTCCCATAGCCTTTCCATCTCCCGATGGTACCTGCAAGGTAGTAGGTTGGTTTGTCTACCGTGGTTTCCTTCCCGTGGCTAGAGCATATAGCGGCTCTTACCCGCTTGGTGTACCCGTCATAAAACACATGGGGTATTTCAGTGGGGAAAGCAGTGCCACCTGTTGTCCCACCCCATCCTGCTAGAATACACCGCCGGTTGGTCCACGACTGCTTATTCGTCCAGTTATTATACCTGGCTTATATCGCAGCTGACGCTCCATATCTGGAGGTCGTTCCACTATGCACCACCTGTGGACGTGCCTGGTTGGGGTAGGTCGCCCCTGTCCTCCAGGACTGTAAAGCCTATATAGAGACAATTTACATTGTCTAAAGGTACACTGTAAAGCCTGTATATGCACTTTTATGGTCCTTGGGCCACATGGAGACAGTTTAAGTTGTTTAAAGGGCACACAGTTAAGCCTGTATATATACTTTCATGGCCCATGGGTCACATAAACAAATTTAGATTGTCTGAAGGTCACACTACATAACTTTTACAGTCTAAGTGCTACAAGAGGACTTATTCACTGATTTGTATACATACTTAATAACGATCATTTTTCTGTTACAGTAATTATGTATAACATTTATAACTTATTTATTTGTTGTTCGTGTCTTTAAAATTGAGACCACATCACATTAAAGTTCTTGTTTAAAACCAGTACCATAGTAAAGCCAACTGCTGACTGATGTGCTCTTGCTTATGTTTGCTCATATGTATTTAATGTATTTAATTTATTATTAAAAAAATTTTTTTTTTTTCATTTAAGACTTGTCAGAATAATCAAGTTTAATTTAGTATAGATTGAGACAAATGTGCAGCATGCACTAGTGCATTACTGGCACACATGTTTTGGTATGTTATCATTTCAGCAAGAAAGTAGTGACAAATATCGCAGCAAATACAAGTATAATCTAATCATTTTGGAAACATCTATGCTAGTGTTTGTGATCATTGTCGCTACTTTATCAATTTATTAGTCACAGAGTTTCCCATTTGGTGTTTGACATATATATGTTATAGTTTTTGACATACTATTCTATTTATATCAGGTGTTGATTCTCGTTACTTTGACCTGTATGATCCGCCACCAGATGTTATTTGTGTTGATTTGGACACTAACAGAATTCACACGTAAGTAGATAGTGAGATACTGATAAAGTTACATCATCATCATAGACCTGTACCATACTGATCAGGGTTTCTATAACCTCCTGTACAGTGAAACCATTTTGAGATTTTTAGGAATATGGTAATACAGCAAACTGTAATGTTTGATATGCCAGTTAGTTTCACAAACAGCGGCATAGCTCTTAATTTCTTTGCTCCAATAGGAGCAACGGCCGTCTCAGCAGTTGACATCAGAGCAGGAAGCCTGTATTTATATGCTCTTGCAGTGGTGGTTTTTGTAGCACTTTGATTAACAAAGTGAAATTGTTGTTCCGTATACAACCCTGTTTAGTTGTTTTTATGTCACGACGCATAGTAGAGTACAGTAGTTACATTCTTTCCTCTCAAATAAGCAGCTCTGACATGACACTAATTTCACAAAGTTATTTTGAAGAAAAAATATATATAGATTTATAAAGGAGATCTTCCATATGACCAGTCAGAGCCAGTATGAGTCAAGAGGATTAACTATTTCAATATAATAATATTTAAGTTCTCTTCTCTATTAGGTGGCTTATCTTTTCGATTTGAGACTGGCTCACCCTTATCATTTCAATTTACGTGACAGCCAGGCCGAATTTAAAATTGGTAGTATCTTTAATGATTTTCCCAAGTTAGATGGAATGCCTCATATCTTTATAACTCTGGTTGTTACATATACATATTTGTGAACAGTGTTATATTTGTTTATTTCATTGCCATCAGTATTTCATAAACTCTATATATTTTCAACCAGGCCTGAAGAGAAAAAGCCTTTGAACTTCAAACTGTTGCCAAAGGTTAGTTAGCTGTTGCATTGTTCATAATCATCTCATCTGTCCCACTTATGTTGTTAGATGCCGTAAAGAGGTGATGTGTCATCTGTGTGGTCATTATTATTTTTAATTCATTAATCTGTAGTATTTCATCATTTAATCTTCTTCTAGGTCTTCTAAATTCTTGCTGTCTGGTTACTGTAGGCTCACTGTCTGGGTAGGAATGTAGGTATTCTTATTAAATGTTTGAGCATTCTCTCTCTGACCATACATGCCATGCATGATGTTCCCACTTTCTTTAGGACTTCTTCTTTTTCGCCGTTTGTGACGCTGTGTCATAGTTTACAGCAAGGCTGCGATATCTGCACCTTTTGGCCCAACACATCCAATTTCAGCACTCTACTATCTTTGAGACGGGTTGCTTTCCCTCTTTGATCTTTAATCTCTTAGCCAAGCTACATAGTTGCAGTCTGTTTCTGGGGCCGCCACTTGGAAGCAGAATAGGGTCTTTGTCACTTTTGGATTACTGGCCCTGAAGCATGCATCAACCTATGAGTCACTGGCCGCTGTCAACAAATTCACTGCTGCATTTTCAAACCCACTTTTGGATATATTTATTTCTCACTGTTTGTTTTAGTGACCATGGTCGCTTTAAACAAATACCTAATTTTACACATTGTTAATGTCCTTCTTGTGACTTGGTCAGGGTTCATATTAGACACTGATGTTGTTGCGAATGCCCACAATGAGTAGGTTTACTCTTTTGTGCACCCTGAAAAGGACGTTTAGTGGCGGGTTGCAGTAGCTTTCCTCACATCCTGAGCATGCTGATGAAGGTTGACCAGGGTCCTCCAGGCGGTTATGCTATGCTTCGCTTCATCTGCATGTCGCTCACTACTACCGGGATCACATTGATCCCCAAACTCTTTAGCCAGATTGCAAAGAAGAACAGTCCGTTTCCAGGGACTGTGGAAGTCGAGGATGGGGTCTTGACCAGTATATTTTGCCTGACTAACATGTCTAATCAATTTGTTTTACCAGACCAGGCGTTAGTCTTCCTCCCTGTTTGACACTGATAACAAAGCATTGGTATGACTATTACTTAGTTGCTCCGACTTTTCCACAGGATGTAGAGGTTTGCTAGAGAGAATACTAGCTTGTTCTATCTGCCTGTTCTATCTGCTGTCTTCCTCCTGGTCTGATTAAATTGTAGTCCTTGTTCTCTCAGACAGTCGTATGTTGTTATCGCAGTGGTCAGTCATCGCTGGGGAGTTTCAATCCCTGGTTCTTGGCTTCCCATAATTGTTGTGATAGCCAGTTTTCTTTCGTTCTGCAGACAGTAGAAATTACTCGAGTTTCAAGATTGTATTATTGCAACTCTTGTCCCTTCTTGTTATTTGGACCACCTGTCTTGACTATATAATTTATGAGGCTTTGAATTAGCTGTTGTGGATTATGTTCATTGCCCATGACTCACATTCATAAGCTAAAACAGGTACATAGGTGGAGTGGTATACAGTCATCTTTGTTTTCTTGGTATGGTTATACTGTTAATTATTATCTAATTTTCTCATTTGGAATGTTTGGATTTCATAGTAATACTTAAAATAGAGATTGTTGTTTGTAATTATTTTTATATTCATAGTTACACATTTTTTCTAAGAGTATGAAATCATGGAATCATATTATATCAAAGACATTGTTTTAAAGAGTTTGTCCAAATCATACCTGTCAACTATTGTTTGATATGCAAAATATATCCTTTGTTGATGAGAGCTATATTTTTGTGTGTTCTCAGAAACCCGCACGTGTGATGTTTGAATCTTTAACTAAGCTGTATGAGAAGTCAAGTCAGACAAATGTGCTGAAAAATGAAAGTGATGAGATCACTTTGGAGTTGAAGCATTTCGATCAGGACTTCAAACTCAGGAAACAAAATGTGAGCCAATAAATGTACATTCTCAATTAATTTGATAGCCTGATAGTTTTAATAAATAACATGGTGAAGCATTCATAAAATAACATGATGTAACAATACAGTGTAGAAAATAATAATACTTCTTTGGCATTCGTTCTAAAAATAAGTTGTGTCGTAGTTTGCAGTGAGGCTGTGATATTTAGTTTCAGCATGGTATTTTTGAGACCTGGTTTGGTTTCCTCTTTGATCCCTATTCTCAAAGGCAAACTGCATGGATGCAGCCTATTTCCAGGTCTCTACATGTAGGCAGAATAAGGTCTGAGTTATCTGTGGGTCGCTGGCTGTTGTCAGCTCATTCACTGCTGTACTCTAGCTCCAAATGCAATCGCAACAAAGAAGAAAAAAATTTGCATATATATAACAAATATGAAAACTTTTTACATGTGTGTACTGTAGCAAAAACACTATATATGCTGTTTTAATTTCTGCACATGGTGACTCAGACCTAAGATAGAAATCTCTAGTGTTCAGCTGGCGGAATATCTTAACTCATTTATTTTCTTTATGCAGGGCCTGGCTTTGATTTAAGAGTGCCTGCCACTTTATTTGTTCTGTGTTCAGTGTATATGTTTCCACAGTGTCAAAACACTTCTCTTTGTGACTGTTGTCACAACAAGCCTTTTTTATTCTTGATCTTCTTCTTCTTCATTCGTTCTCAAACTCCCTCTACTAAGCCCTGAAAAAGACCTTGTAAGTAGCATAATATTGTTCAGAGAAATGTGTGCGTTGTGTCATAGTTTACAGCTTGACTGCGATATTTGCACTTTTTGATCGACTTCAGCATGGTATTTTTGTGGACTAGGCTAGCCTTCCATCTTCAATGTGTTCTTCTTAGCCAGTTTGCACTGTTGCAGCTTGTTATCCAGGATCACCACGTGGAGGCAGAGAAGGGTCTTAGAATGTATATGGATGTATATGTATATATAAATATATATATGTGTGTGTATGTATATATATATATATATATATATATATATATAGAGAGAGAGAGAGAGAGATAGATAGATAGATAGATGGATGGATGGATGGATGGATGGATGGATGGATGGATGGATGGATGGACGGACGGACGGGTGGGTGGGTGGGTGGATGGATGGATGGATAGGATAGGATAGGATAGGATAGAATAGGATAGATAGCAAACAAACTAAATCTTCCCATTGTCTCATTTAGCTAAGTCACACAGTTAAATGGCATGTGTAAATTCTTTTTGTTCAACCAGACACAGCTAGAACTTGCCATCCAAGAAGTGTTCCTCAGATTCACCTCCAGCATACTGAAGGACTACAAGAGTTTCCTCAATCCTATCATGAAAGCCCCAAATAAGCGTGCAACAGATGCATCCTCCCTATTTGACATGCAAGGTTAGTTGTATAATTAATATTCTGTACAAGCAGACAAAGATAAATGTCTACATGTTTCTCCAAGTTTTTTGACAAAATCTGGTGCAATATATTTGATTGATTTTTTTTCCTGCTATGACAATGAAACAAATACAATTTACATATGTATGGTCAAAGCACTACTCAAAACAAACTAGACGTGCTGAGTAGACATGACTTGGACTACATGCACATTAGTTTCAGAAGTCAACATGTGCCTAGTAACCTCTGGATGTATCCCGCAGAATAATGGCGGCAATCGAGATACTTTTTATGAAGTATAATCTACACTGTTTATACAGCATCCCATTTTTATTGTAAAAATAAACAGCAAAAACAACTGTCATTACAGCATTTATCTTCATTGCAGAGATCCAGTCAGAGAATTTATAAAGCTGTGGAATAAAGGCCGCTTGACCCTGTAGTCACTATACACTGTACAGGCTAGATTTTTATTTTCCCTCTGACAAAGAAAAAAAAACTTACGCTTTACAGAGGTTTTGATTGCAGGTCCGTGATCAAATGACTGACATCCAAACCACTCAACCAGTCCCAGCTCTATGTTGACAAAAAGTCTATAAAATCCAGTTACGTTTTTTAGATTGTTAGAATCTAATCCTACCTAAATAAGCTTATGTACTCAGTACTCCCTATTCTAAAATGATATGGTTGTGAACAGATGGTTTAAGTAAACCATATCACTAAAGGCTGTGAGGACATTAACCTTCTAGAGATTAAGGGAGAATCTAGCAACAGCTACTTGGAGAAATGTTGAGCCACAAAATGAATCAATAGATTTTGTGTGTGTGCAGAATATATGAGGGGTGCTCCGAAAATAATGCCTCTAATTTTATTCCATGTAAACAATAACAGATAAAAAGAACACAATAACACCATTTGATACAGCAATGTCTTGCCTTCAAAAAACTGTTTTTCAACACAGTAATTACCCTTGGCTACACATTTTCTCCAGCAATGAATAAGACCATACATGCCGTGCTTATAAAAATCTGCACCAGTGGAAGTGACCCACTGTTTCACAGCTGCTATGACGGCGTCATTGCTAAGGAAAATGTTGGTCACATAACCCATCTTTTATTGGCTCGTACAGATGGAAGTCTCAGAAGGTGCCCAATCTGCACTATGTGGTGGGTGTGGTAGGACAGTCCAACCATGCCTGACAATGTGGTCAAAGGGTCTTCAAACTGGTATGGGGCCTGGCATTATCGTGTTGCAAAAGATAGATTGTCTTCTTCTTTGGACTGACTCTGGAAATTCGATCCTTCAGCTTAGTCAGCGTCACAATGTAATGGTCAGAGATGATGGTTTGTCCAGGTTCCAGGAAATCCAGTTTATCTGTGTTGTCAGTGTGCATATGTTTTTAATTGAGATTAATTGTATCATTAAAAAAAGGTTGCTCTTAAATAGCTTACATGTTTTGTCAGTATATTATGTTTTTAATTGTGATTCATTGTATCATTTTTTAAAATAAGGTTGCTCCTAAATACTTTTTTGGCTTTTTGAGAAGGTTAATAGAGAATTACGAGTACCTAAAGTTGCAACTAAATAAAGATCACATGCAAGTAAAAACCAAAAGAAAATAGGAATTAACAAAATCCGTAAATTAGAGTTGAAAACCAAGAAATACAAATTAGTCGCAAGCTGTATCTGTAAATAAAGCAGAAAATTTGAGCTATAATAGTTTTTAAAATAAAATAAAATCCTCTGAAAATAAATTTAAAGAAGGAAGGCCAGAGGCCTGCTTGATCCATAACAATGACATCGACTGAAAACAAATATACATCCATTTAAAGCTAAGACTAGAAGCCAAAGGAATAGAAAATACTCTCAAAGGATTTTTAGGAATAACTTTTATAAGAAATGAATCACAAACAAGGGAAGGCAGAATAAGAATAAGTCCAATAATGACAAGAATCAAATGCATCAGTTTTAAATTCAAATGATAGTGTGATGACTTCAAGATACTTCCATAATCTAATCCATAGTCAGTGGATCGTATAGTAATTGCAGTGGATAATGCTGAGTAACAGAGTTTTCAATGTATTGTCTGTGCATGTGGATGTTATTTGTTATGGAGGACTGAAAGATGAAAGTTTTTTATTGTATAATACACAATGCAGTATACGAAATTGCAAATCTCATGTGATACACATGTTTTAAAATTGCTCAAGATGTTGAGTGTAATTGAAATGTTTTGTTTGAGTTTTCATTGAGTTCATAATTTTTATCACATATATTATTTATGTTCATAGGGTTTCTAAAGAGTCGAGACAAAGCCAATACAAAATTCTACCAGCAGTTAATGCACACACAGATGTTCTTTAGGTTCATAGAAGTGAGATCATTTGTGTCAGACAAGGATGCTGGTCTTACTTTCTTTGATGAATGTGCAGAAAAGGTGAGTTATTCCTCTTGGTAATACCAAATACAGTTAAAATACCAGAAACCAACTATTTTTCTGAATAAAATAATTGTAAAAAATGAGCCGAAATGAAGTGTTAAGAAAAATATTGTTAAATATATTTTAAAAGCTGTTTATAAGTTCATACTATTATCTGTGTGTTTCTCATTTCATTCTTTCTTCACTGCAACCTTCATTTTTCCATTTTTTTCCCCCCCTTTCTACAGTTCCATGGTCATGAGCCATATCTCTCAAGTATTCCAAGACTAAGCCGTATATATCTATAGATGATTCAGTTATTCTTTATTTAACATCTGGCATCACCTTGTGAATGACTTTCCTCTTATTTAACTTTCATGTGGCTTGCTCCCTGTTTCATCCCTGGGAGTCTTTATTGAAGAGAAAGGAATAGGACTTTATCATAAATTGGTGACTAAAAAGAGTCGTGCCTGGGGCTGGCAACCTCATCATGTAAGACAAAGTGCTACAGAAACCACCACTGCAAGACAACAATGGTCTGGGGCACCCTTCTTGCAGTTTTGGCTACATTTTCCTATTGTAGCAAAGCAGTAATAGTAATGATTATGATGTGGGTTCCTGGTAAACACAATTTATTAATATCTGAGTAAGACATTCGTCATGAGCGTTCAGCCCTTCTCTCTATTTATCTGATGATTTCAACATATGCATCATTGATAGCCATTTAGTTTTTTCTTTCATTCTTCTTGTTCTGAAAAGAACATTGTGACGTAGTTTACAGCGGGGCTGTGATATCTGCGGCCAACCGTCTGGTTTTAGCTGCCTTCCCACTATGATCCATATTGTTCTAGTTAGACTACATTACTGCATCCTGTTTCCAGGGCCGCCGCTTAGAGGCAGAATAAGGTCTGGTTTGCTGACCCTGATGCAAGCAGCCAGCTATGAGTCGCTGTCTGCTGTCAGCTCATTTACTGTACTGCATCTTTGGCCCCTTTTTTTTCATTCAACATTCCTTTTGTTATTTTACAGTTATACAGTAATTTGTTTCATTGAAAAATCACTTTTAAGTCTTATTTTGTGTGGTATTCTTATCCTTCTTCTAGTGCCTCTGAACATTAGCTAATCACTCTTTTATTTATGAATCTATGTGAGCTATCTTTTGACCCCAAAAGGCTACACCACATCTAGCAGACTTTTTATTTGTGTGAATAGTATGCAATGTCAAAAGTTGGATTAAACAACACAGTTAGTTGCCTGATAAGTCATGCAATAGTTCCCCTCTGTGGTCAGGAAGGAGCCAGATACATTTCTGGTTTCTGTTTGTGGCGTGAAGAAAAGCCACGTGACACCCCAGCACTATTAACTAGAATCCTCAAGAACTGATCGCTCAGGAAACCTGCTTAAGAAGAAGAAGAACATCATGCTTGTCTCTGATACACACGGAGCCTGACTGGAAACCACTTGAAGCATATGTAATATAAAGTGTACATTCTATTAGTGCAAAAGCAACTGCTTGTCATAATTTGTATCATATTTCTGCTAGCTATGGAAGGGTATTGTTGTTGTTTCGAATGCCCACAATGAGTAGGTTTACTCTTTTGTGCACCCTGAAAAGGATGTCAAGTGGCAGGTTGCAGCAGCTTTCCTCACACCCCGAGCATGCTGATGAACGTGGACCGGTGTCCTCCAGTCGGTTGTGCTATGTTTGGCTTCATCTGCATGTCACTGACTACTACGAGGATCACGTCGATCCCTCTCATTGTTAGCCAGGCTACCATGAAAACAGTCCGTTTCCAGGGAGGGCTACGAGGAAGCCGAGGTGAAGGTCTTGGTCAGTATATTTTGCCTGACCCTGACTAACATGTCTGATCAGTATGTTTTGCCTGACCCTGACTAACATGTCTGATCAGTATGTTTTGCCTAACCAGATGTTAGTTTTTCTCCCCATGGAAGGGATTCAGGAAGCACATATAGATATAGAAAACTGGCTTGAATTTATTTAATCTTGTTGGTTCTTATATTTCACAGGTTGATGAAACAAGAGATGAACCGAGATTACTTGAAATTGATACTCCTCAGACAAGGCAAGCAGTGTTTTACCTTCAATTCATGATTCTTGTTGTCCCTTTTTCACTACAGCTGAAGTATAGGGCTACCCCCAAAGTTGACCTCCTTTAAGAAGTCTGCACCAAAGTACTTTGGATATTTTTGCAGTAGTCATTTCTGTAGAAATTTGTTTCACATGATGATTTTGCTATTACCATAAAGTCACCTTTCACGATATAAAGTGGAGGTATAATGGTCCTCCCCAATAAGCGCCCCTGGATCCACCCAGCGACTTCAGTTCATTACTAATTTTTATTTAAATGCACATCTTTTGTGAAATTATACGTAGTGGTTAGCTAAAATTAATTAATCAGAAACCATTGGCAAGAAATGTTTCCACCAGATAGTGGCAGTTTTATATATGCTAAGTTTATTCTATTATACATTTGTGCATTACTTGTCTTATAAGATATATAAATATATTTACCGGAGCGCAGTGGATAGCGCGCTGGCTTCGCATCTGAGTGGCCCTGGGTTCATTCCCCAGTTGAGGCGGTAATGTTTTTTTCAGACCGCAATGGCTCCCGGGTCGACCCAGCCTTAAATGGGTACCGGTTCAGTCCGGGAAGTAAAAGCGGCGAGGGAGAGGAGATGGCTACCGCCCTCATATAGCCGAGCCTTTGAAATGTGAGATTGTTAACACCTCACACCCCTACAGCAGTAATGATATGGGATACTTTACTTACTTTTTACTATATTCAACAACTGACCCGCAGAACATGGTTTGGGCATCCCTGATATAGACCATTGATATTGCTACTGGTGCTGCAAAATCAAATTGTCATTCGTGTACTACTGCATTTCATTGCTGATTTGTAAAAATTTTTCTATATTTTTCAGTGAAAGGACCGTTTTTATTATGCCCCCTGAGCCTGTAGGTTTGCCTGAAGATGTGAAATACAGGTGAGTAGAAATTGTAGCAGAACTGTCTCTATGCACTTGAAATTGAATGGTATCATTTTCTAAAAATGTTTTCATATAAAAATGTTATGGATCAAGCCATGCTCATGCTCTTGTCTTTCATTCACTTAACTCATTCACTGGAAACAGAACATACTGGCTACACAAAAAAACGATGCCTATTACCAGTTGAACAGAAGAGAGCAGGTCGTGGTCTTCAGACTTCGCACTGGCCACAATAGACTGAGGTACCACCTATTCAACAAATTGAAGATAGGTGGCACTGACGAATGCTCGTGTGGTACCAGGAAAATGACCGCTGAACATTTGCTGCAAAACTGCCCGACCATACGAGGATCAGAGAAAGCAGATGTGGCCATCACCAGTGCCAACACTAGACAAGCTCTATGACAGTGTCGACAGCCTCAGGATGACCGCTGCTTTTTTCGAAAAAATACAGGTTGACATCTGACACTGTACAAAGAAGAAGAAGAACTCATTCACTCCCACAAGTCGATATATCCTCTTCTTATTTTTTTAAAGAAAACCCAGCAGCCGATATATTGGCTTTTGCGACTGCATTCACAAAATTACATATCTTCCTATTCCTAGTTCTCCTAAGTGTTTTATTTTGGTTATTAGCGGAAGTCCTGATTTAGTCATTTTCATTTTCGGACGAGTTAGCGTGGGTATCATTGAAAAAATGTTTATTTTGCTACTTGGAAACTATAATTTTCTTTTTCTGAGGGCATACTTCAATCTAGATCATGTCCCCTCAGCCAAAACAAATATAGTGTTTACTGTACAAGCTTGGTAATAGATAGATTATAATATTGCTAACGGTAGTGATGATGAAGATATCGATCGTTCTAATAGCGCTATTTCAATTTCTTTATCTAATCTTAGTTTTAAGTCGGGCGATGAAAGTGAAACTAAATCTACTGATGAGGGGGCTGATCCCTCTTTTTTCTCTAGCAATGGTAGTAACAGTTTACAAATTTGTTAAAGGCTCAAGATCCTGCACAATCATGCTAGTGTGTATAATATAAGTGTGTGTATAAATACATTGAACCCAGCAGGAACATTCTTTCTTGGTGTGCGTAAATTGTAAACACTCACGCTGGTGTTGATTGAGGCTTTTATTTTTTTAGCATGTTTTTGTCACATGCCTTCAGTAAAATGTGAATAGCGTAAAACAAGTGCGCCAAATTAGTTGTAACTTTCAAAACATCTTCCCTTGTGGATTACCGTCAATAGAAAGTCATTACGTTATTTGTTGATTTAGAGCTGAATAATGTGTTGATGCGGGGAAAAATTTTAAAAAAATAAAAAAATGATTATGTTACTATAATCCCTCATGCACAAATGTTCTCCATTTGTAAAATATATGTATTCCATTTAATTCTAGCCATAATTTTGAACTGTTTGGTATATAATGTGTGCTATTTCAGTGAACCTTTATTGAAGATAAATAGATCACAACTAAGTGATGCTGTGTTTGAGTTTTACATAAGAAAACAGTTGTGTTCAGAGTTTTACATAAGAAAAAAATTGTGTTCAGAAGTCCAAAATATTTGGGAGTGAATGAGTTAATAATAAACATTTTCTTGAATAGATAGATACCTGAAAGTCTAGAGCAAACAGTAAGAAATGTTTGAGTAAGATAATGTGTTGAACTGTGATGTGTTTGCTAAATCAATCAATCAAAACCTTTCAGTTCACTATGCAGCACAAGTCTTCAGCAAATTTACATTTATTCCTGTCTTGTGCCATGCTGTCTTTTCCAACTTTCACTGTTTTTTCTATATCCCTTTTATGTGTCGGTGATGGAGATAACTTTTAACTATCACTGATCCATCTTTACAGAGGACCATTGTTTTTATTGGATGGTTAAGATACATTTTTCCTTGTGGTTGACTTGTTCATACCTAGTGCTTTTTTCTTAAGGGCTTATCATTTTTACAGGATGATGTAGCTTGACTTTTACAACGTACCTGGTGGGTTACTCTGTAGCTGTTCTTTGTGACTCTTTAAGGTTCCTGTGGTGCACGAGCTATAGTTCCAATGCAGTAAATCTTAAATTTTAGTAGTCTGAAGGCACCTTAGCATTTTCTTTCCACTTATTTTGTTAAGCGTTGTGGGGAGCTTAAGTCATCTGTCCTGTGCCAAGTGCATTGCGTCCTTCAATGTGAGCTTGTGTCGCTGCACACTCATGCTGTCATCTATCCACCAGCATCGTGGCTGCCCTCTTGCCATGTAGCCAGATCTACCAGCATTGTAAACCATCAGTAGAAGTTGATGAAGGTGTATTTTCATGATATGACCACACCAACATATTTTGTGCCTTAGTAGTACTTTATTTTTGCAACCTCTAGCAATGTCTGTGAATACCCAGTTTATAAACCATTGTGCTAAGTTATACTCTATACATTTATGCTTCTTATATACTTATTAATTTTGTTTGTTCCCACAGCTATAATGGGTTTCCTGTGTTAAAGACAGAGCTGTTTGCTTCAAAGAATAAGCCTAATCTCACTGTACAATCTAAACAGCTGTGCCCCAGTAGCCCACTAGCTCGACGAACCAAGCAAGAGGTCAAATCTGCGCAGAAGGTACCTAGTCTTTTTGATATATTCACCTTTTAAGTGCAGTAGTGTATTTACTAGCTTCTGCTGGGTGGCAGAGCTGTTACAGTGCTTGCTTCCTGCTGCAAAATGACCAGGGAGTTTCCCTGCCTCATTACCCTCCAATACACCAAGCTGTATATAGGTACCTGTTAGAACTAGAGAAAGCAAAGCAGAGACCTTGTCACCTGATGTCACAAAATCAGAGACCTCATATAATGAAGTATGCAGTTCTTCACTCACAGGTCTGTTGAAACTGCTTTTAAAATTACTGGACTGTTTTGTTGATAATACGAAATACAATTCTGACCTTATCATTAATGCTGTGTCCAAAGGGATATTTTGTAATATAAAATTTGTTCATAATATTTTTGTACATGTAAGCAGATACATGAGCTTAAATTATAGTTGTCATCTTTCTTTGTTTCATGTGTATGTGTTTGTTTTGTTTCTTCAGTCTCTTGTTATTTTTCTAATAAGCCATGCTGAAGCTGAAATGTTAATATGAAATTCCAGTTAAATTGTAAGTTGTTGATGGTGTTTAATATACATGTAACTGGATAAGAAAACTGACACCATGTGCCATTGGTACAATGTATTTCATCCTCATCTATTTCACAGATTGCAATGCAGCAAGTAGGAAATCCAATGGCATGGGCAAAGTAAGATATTTAAAATGTCAATTACTATTTTCTTTAGATTTCATAGAAATGACATGGACATCAGTGGTTACCCTCCACAGTTGGAAAAGCTTTAGCAAGTCACAATCATGTTGGGAAAGATGAGTGCTCTAATCATAATACCCTTCCAGCAGTCTTATTTTAAAATGCAGTTACTTTATACAACCTTTAATGGCATTCTTTCACATCTGTCTAACTGAGTAGTTTCTGGCTAGGCTCTGTCCGTGAAGCAGATGATAATAGGACCACTTCTTCTTCTTTGCCTTTATCACCTCGGGATGCATAGTTCATTAACCAACCCTCTCTAAGGAGACTGATCGTATGCTATTTTCTCCATTCTTCAGATGTTCTTCTTGGTGGTTTTCTCATATTGGCTCATATATCTCTTCTTCCTTTGCCTCTTTTTGCATTCACAAACAACAACAACAATGTATCTGTGATTCCATATTGTAACAACCTCATATTGATTTGATCAATATTTATGTATGTCTATACTTGAGCCACGTAGCGCAGGGGTTAGCGCGCTGGCTTCGCATCTGAGTGGTCCTGGGTTCATTCCTCAGTTGAGGCGGTAATGTTTTTTCAGACCACAGCGGCCCTCGGGTCGACCCAGCCTTAAATGGTTACCGGTTCAGTCCGGGAATTAATGCGGCAAGAGAGAGGAGATGGCTACCGCCCTCATATAGCCGCACCTTTGAAATGTGAGATCGCTAACACCTCACAACTCTATGGTTACTTTACTTTACTATACTTGAGAGTGATTGCATATTGATTCCTGTAAACACATATTTCATTTTTATCAGCATATTGATGCATAGTCATGTTAGATGGGACAGAATGTTTACCTAGAACATATGTTAGAAATTGTATATATTTTTGTTGTTCTTACATATGTGTCAATAAGTGTGTCAAGTAGGACCAGAGTGCCTGCATCCTGAGTTACCTATAGTCATCTTGACTTTTGTCTTGCCACTGGTCTAAGGTAGCTCAGAACCAGAGAGTGAGGTTGATGAACAGCGCAATTTCTTCCTCACTATAATCTAAATACAGCACGTTACATCATCAAGGCAATACCATCTGATGAAGTTGCTATGATCGTTTGGATCCACCAAGAAGGGATTAATGGGGTTGGGGAATAAAGACCACTCACACAAGCAGTCACAGCTAGTTGAAGTCTAGGTTTTTATTTCACCCCTAGCAGAAAAAAAGGCTTTAAAGGGGGTTTGAACCTGTGACTCCTTTTTAAAATTATTTTGTGCATTTTAAAAAGCTTGTGTCTTTTGTAGGTGTGTACTGAGCTATTGTTACAGTCTGTGGTTTGTGGTATTTCCATCTTTCGTCCAATCACACCCTAAGAAAACAGAAGCTCTCAAGATTGGCTTGGCAGTACTCAGTAAGATGCAAGAGGCCAAGCTAATTGCTGTTGATGAGGTGAATTTCGACATGTGGAGACATTTGTCAGATATCTACATTTATTTTACGTTCTGCATTGATTTCTAGTCAGTTTTCTTTAGTTGTACAAGAAATGAGATGTCTGTTCTGAAAGAAAGTCTCTAATAAGATATATATCAGACTTTGTTGTGAAAATAAACACTTAACAGTTTAGTATCCTAAGTGTGTTGTGAAAGTAGAAGCTCAATCAATAAAAGGAATTCAGCTCCATGGGGAGCACATGTCTCCATCAAATTCACACCAAGTCCTCCTGTTATGTTCTATCCATTCCAACACTCTGCACATCTTCCTATCCCTTTTCTGTTTGTCTCAAGCTCACTTCACCATGTGTGATTTGGCCTCCAGCAATACAAATTTCTTATAACTTTCTCAGCACTATGAGTAGCCCTCATGACAGAGGACCTTCTTTGTCTTGGATGATTGAGATATATATATATATATTCTCATGTATATGACGTGTCCATATCTGCTGGATTTTGCGGCTTATAGTTTGTATAAGATGGGATAGCTAGCCACATTCCCAGACATCCAATTCACCACTTACTGCAAACCATGGTAGGGTACAGTGTTATTGTTAATTCATTCCCTTCTGAGCGCCATTAATACACTGGGAAACACAAAACAGTTAGGTGTCATTAATGTCTGAATAAACACGAAGTTGTTGGGTATAATAATTTTATTATGAAAGTGCTAGTAAAATAGTTAAATGTCATGTTTGTCATTTAAGAATAAACATTTTTTACAAGCCTCAGATAATCAGGGTTTTTATGAAAATGTTATTACAAAATTAATTTATGTGATACTTGTGCATGTTAAAGAGTATTATCAAACAATACCAGGAAATATACAAGTGCCAGTATCAAAGATTAAAGAGCCAGAGAATGTGGGAATTATCAAACATTAATGGGACAGAAAATGTGGGAATTATCAAACATTTATGTGAGAGAAAATGTGGGAATTATCAAACATTTATGTGAGAGAAAATGTGGGAATCATCAAACATTTATGTGAGAGAAAATGTGGGAATTATCAAACATGTATGTGACAGATAATGTCATCAAACATTAAAGAGCCAGAAAATATGAATTATCAAATATGAAAGTGACAGAGTTGTGAGTGGGAAAGAATAGGACTACTGTACCTTCATGCATTTCATAAAGGTAACTAAAGAGAGTTGTGCATGGAACTAGTGACCGCATCATGTAAAACAAATAGCTACAGAAACCACAGTTGCAAAAGCACTCAAAGTGCTTTGTTGCAGGCTTATAAAAAAAAAGGCCAACTATACTCCGGCTGGAGAGAGAAAGGCACAAAATGAAGAAGGTAACAGAAAATGTGTATTATCAAACATATATATTGTATATGACAGAGAATATGATTTAACAAATATTAATTTGACAAAAAATATGATTTGACAAACATCTAGAAATTTAATGTCAGTGTAATATCACCAAATGGGTTCCATATTAGAAAAATAAGTTAAATATCCAATTTCAAAAGAATGAGGTGTCTTAGTCATTTAATTTAAACACTTACCTGAACCATAATGATGTTTTGTTGCAGTTGTGTTACCGTGTACTGATGCAACTAGCAGGTCAGTACAACAAACCAGGTATGGCAGTCCAGGTGTTCTCACAAATGAAGAAGCATGGAGTCCATCCTAATGCTATCACTTATGGGTACTACAACAGGGTTAGTATAAATGATTTTTATTTGGTTAAGTTTGTTACATTTCTGGTTATCGTTTTTGTTATATTTCTGGTTATCGTTATCTCATCTCATGTCTATTTATGTCATTAGAGAGGTGCAATCTTCTTTTGTGTGCCATCAATGTGACTTGTTTATTACATTTTGAAAATCTACGCCTCACTAGTGTTTCTGTAACACTATCTTTTTCTTTGTCCTTCTCTTGTTCTGAATATTCTCTGCAGTTTGGTGTTATAGACTAATGCAATTGGTAGGTTTTAAAACATTATTGTCAAATGTTCAAACTGTTTAATTCTGTGTCTGTAAATACATACTATGCATGGCATTGTGCCCACTTTCTATCACAGTTATTTGAAATGCACTCTTGTCTCTTCTAGTAACTTTGACTGTTTTTGTAACGATTTCATTAACATGCTGCTATCTTTTTGTTCTGGTGCCTTGGTCAATGTCCATAATCATAATCGTTAACAAAACATTTAATAGCAAACCTGTATTTACACTGTATTTCAGTTCACCCTTTCCAGTTCTGGATTATTTTGCAGATTTGTGTCTTTCAGTTTGGGCCAAGTGCCAAAATTTTTATTAAAAATAAAATAAATTAATATTGAACAAATTTAGCTAATATTATGTTCTAAATTAATATTGAACAAATTTAGCTAAAATTACGTTCTAAACATCGTAAGACACATAATTAAACTATCTATGACATGAAGTATTCATAATAAAGATTATATATTAGTATGAAGCGTTAAGTGGCATTAATGTGGAGGTGGAAATTGGAGAGAAGAAAATTATTTTTAAAAACTCAATTCTGTTACACATACCTTTCGTGTTATATATCCCAGTCTGAATTGGGCGTGTATTGAATATCCATGAGTAATCCAGATGTTTGATCATTGGACTGATCGAATAATAAATAATTTCTCAGATCTTGAAGCGCAACTGTCATTGCAAAATATGATTCGACTTTTAAACATAGGTTTTGCAAATGTCTACCTATCGGAAATAACCTTACAGTTAAATGTTAGTTGCACATGCATGGACGCCACCATCGTGTTAAAAAAATTAAATTTTATAAACTAAATCATAAAATGTAAACACATGTTTCATAAGTCTGTTGGTCATAGTGGGTGGCAATTTTTGCTTTTACTGCGGCCAAGAAAGGCTCCTACAATTTTGAAAGGGTTTTAAAAAAAATAAATAGATAACTGAATGTGAATTGTTTTTGTTGTCTTCTTATAAATTGTATATTGCTACTTGTGATTGAAGAGAATTTCATTATTGCTTATAAACTTGAACTGAGGTAGTACTAAAATTGTGATGATTTGAAGCATATGTTTTATCTTGACTGTTTCAGGTGATGTTGGAAGCAAAGTGGCCATCTCCAAAGTCCATGGGCCATCTAAGATGGTTGAAGATTCGCAATGTTATCATTGGGGTTGCTCAGTTCCGTAGATCAATCAGGCGCAGGAGCATGTCCATCTATTCCAACTCTGGCAGTGAGTTTGACCAGATCAGCCATGCTAGTGTTGACAGCTACCTTACAGAGACTCAAGTAGTAGCAAAGATTGATGCCACAGAAATCAGCCCCACACCCACAGTTAAAGAAATCACCTTGCTTGTAGAAGACGGACTCAGAAAGAATGGTAGTAACTTTGAGGAAAGAATAAGTACAGGTTTGGTTTCAGTTATTTCTCTTATTAACTTAGATTGTTTAAGTATTCTTTTTCTTGGAAAAGATAGTTGTTCACTGATGTATTTCTGCATAACACATGGGCTATTGTTACAAGAGTTTTCTTGTAAAAAAGGCTACTTCATAATTATTCTTTCATGTCATCACACATTGGGTATTTTTATTTTAGCTTATTTTCAAAGAAAGTCCCTCTAAACTCAGCATGTGTTTGGCCTGTGTGAATTTTGTAGTGTGCGTTGTCATGAGGCGAGTATTTAAAAATTAAAATGAATTGCTTTGGGAAATTATATCTCTTCCATATTACTAGAAAAAACAAAAAGAATTCAGCACGTTTTCAATTCTTAGCATCTGCTGTGGGGTTAATAAGACTGAGGAATAAAGCTAGCAGTGAAGTGTGCAGGTTAGGTTTTTAATTCAACCCTGACAGAAAAAAAACATAGACCTTATGGGAGGCTCGAAACTGTGTCATCAGACTACGGCACTAGCATCTCTGTTCCACATTCTTCTCCCTTTCCTTTTTTACAAGATGACAAATAGGAGTGTTGGTTAAGTCCCTTAACCTCAGCTTTACTTATCAGTATATTCAGAAACAAGATATAAATGTGTTGGTTACTGTTATCTAGGCCATTATCTAGGGAGCTGCATGGCGTAGTTGTTAGCAAGCTGGGTTACTTTACTTGACTTTACTTACTATTATCTCTGATCACAATTATAAATTACATTTTTATTTTGCATGAAACTGTATTTATTTATAGATTAAGTAAAGAAATGAAGCTCATTAGTAACAATAGATTACCACAGGATCACAGACTGATGACAGTGCCAGTACCATGTATAACCATCTTTAGTTGCTTTTTGCGACTTGCTTGGAAGGTTACAGTGGCTCTATTATTTTCAAACCCATGTACCACTTGGGTGGAGCTGAATAGTAAGAGATAAATAATGTTTATAAAATCTACCTGATCACAGTTAGCAATATGCAACACTTTCTGAAAAAGAAATCTGCATTTGAGGAAAGCATATAATTAGAAACAGAATAGGCTGAGATGAAAATGTTTCACTGATATAGCATCTGTTAATATTTCATATAGCATCCGTTAATATCTCATATAGCATCTATTAATATCTCATAAGCATCTGTTAATATCACATATAGTATATGTCAATATCTTATGTAGAATGTAGCATCTGTTAATATCTTATATAGTATCTTTTAATAACTTATGTTGCATCTGTTAATATCTCATATAATATTTGTTAATAACTCATGTAGTATCTGTTAATATCTCATACAGTATCTATTAATTTGAACCGGATGGGACCTTTAAGATGACAAACTGGTACAAATTACAGACTATGATTTTTGAAACATGGAATATTAGAAATACATAATGGAAAGGGGAATCGAGTTAAATTAAGAAATGAAAACCAAACTGGAAATCCTAGCTCTCACAGAAACTAAGAAAAAAAGAAAAGGAGGTCATGTATCTTGATGGTAATATGCTTCTCTACAGGAGAGTTTCCTCTGCCCTCAGACCCAAAAAGGGAGTGGGCTATATTATGTCCAGGAGTCAAAGAGACAACATCAAGGGATGGGAATTTGTCTTCCAACACATTATTGTACTGGACCTTGAAGAAGACAACAAGTTAGTCCACATTGTTTATTCACTGAATGAGAGGGATAGAGCAGATGTCAGACGAGTTTTTTGAGCTGCTTGAAAAGACAGTGGATGATTGACATGATGAAATTATTCTTCTTGGAGATTTCTATGCCAAAGATGGAAAAGACAATTCTAGATGTGATGGAGTAATTGTGAGATATGGTGAAGATGTTTTAAATGACAATGGAAGGCGACGCCCGAGATACTGCAGCGAGCAAAGTCTTTACATTACAAACACAAAGTTCTTGCACAGGGGAGTACACTCGATGTGAACTCACAAGGAAAGAGAAATCCATCATTGATTATGTCATCATAAGGAATGATTCATATAAGTATGTGATAGATACCAGAGCCTGGTGAGAATCAGAAATTAGAAGTGACCACTACCTCGTGACAGTAAAGAGACCAACTAAAATGGTCCATAATCTAGTAAGAAACCAAACACTAGAGAAGGAGAGGAAGAATAAAGGCATACCAGTAGTGTGTCTGACCCAGTCGTGACCAGCCTGTCACAGAACTCACACCGTTTTGGAACTTCCTACTCCACTCATACACTTACTGGAGTGAAAGGTGTGCATCACTGTACTGGACCTTCATTCACCGATGAATTTTTACCCTTCACTGCTAAAAAAACTGATAACAGAACGCTGCTCCTCTTTAGTGCATGTCATCTTTTAATTGTAATTATGACATGTTGTTTGTCTGCACTGTGCTGACACATGCAAGGCACTATTTACATCCTTAGCAACTATATTAACATGTTACAATGAAAACGCTTGGTTTTTCTAACTTCTTTCCCACTTTTAAGGTTTTTATTTGAAGCTCCCTTGTATATTTTTGCTTGGATTATTTTTAAAGTGTTTTACAAATTTAATAGCAGACAATGTTGATGGATTTTAAAACTTGAATAGAAATAAGCTTTTAAATATTTATTACTAATTACATAACTGATTAAACTGAAGCATAAATCCTCCCTTGAAACCCTAAGAATTCCTTACTGGCTGAGGGCACCTGGATTAGATGGTTTCTTTATCTGGGCTTGTAAGATTTGTTTTTTTAAACAGGGAAGAAATCTCTCCATACATGTTCAATTTTGTAAAAATTCTGCTGTACTTGTTAAGCATTAGCTTCTTTAGGCTGCAGTATTTTGTTTATAAATTCAATCCCTTTTCACTAGATGGTGTGTCAGACAGAGGCTACAATTCTATGTCTAAAGAAGATGTGAAATGCTTGTCTCAAATTGCTGTCCTGTCTGATGACAACGGCAGTGCCAGTTCTTCAGCTACCAGCGAAAACTCTGACAGAACCAGTAAATCAAAGCTGGACTACTGGAATCCAATGAATTTCAGTTTCTTGGGCAATAGTAAGCCAGCAGCAAAATTAAAGAAAGGTGAATAGTTATTCCCTTCTTGTGTATTTTAACCTTTAGCACTCCAATGTCCTGTCTCTTCTAACCAGCTCGGCCTGCAAAAACGGTGTGCGGAAAAAAATTTTTTTTTTTGAACGGAGTCACTCCCGACAGCCATTTTTTACTGCTGACTACGCCCTCATATATACACGATATTTTGCCGGTTAAAGTATCGTGTGTTCGATTACAAATGGCTTTTGAACAGTTTTAATTTTGTATACGCCGTTTGGAGCAAGCCGACTTTTGCGAAAGGGGAAGTAGGTTGTTGAGAAAGATTTTTATCGCGTAGATCTGTTTATTTTGTTTGTTTAAATGAAAGAACTACGTTTGAATTGAAACTAACAGTTCTGGCGATATTGTAAACACAGTATCGATACGTTGTTGTGGTTTCCATGGTTTTCTATCGAAGCGACTAGGCCTAGTGGTCGAGTCCAAATTTTTCCCGAGATTTTCATAAATTTTCAACTTCATCTTTTTAAATCTCAAAAACTAACAAACATACAACAAAAACAATAACACCCACATGTTCGTTATGCTATTGTGTATCTACACGCCAGAAAATCATATTTATTGACAAACAAACATAAAAGTTACAAATTTTGAAAGACGACTACCACAGCGACTAATTAAGAAAATTAATTCGGTCAAATTTTGTCCATAAATTATGTAGCGTGCTAAAGGTTAAACTGTTCTTATTCTTCTGATTCCTAGCAAATTAAGTTATTCACTCTTTATTCCTGTATTATATGTGAAGTATTGTTTCTAGAGCTTTCTTTCAAACCCAGAAGGTCTGTAGCCACATGCATAACCCTCTTTAGTCTTTTTTTTTTACTGTATGCTTTGAAGGGTGCAGTTGACCCGTCCTTTGCTTTTCAAAATTCACACAGTAGATAATTATAATACTTGGAATTATGGTATTCAAACAAGCATGTTGTTAATATCTGTTGCCAGGTAGCCGAAGGCTATCTGTGGTAGATATTTTAAACCTCCTACAACTTATAATACTATTAGTTACAAATTCAAGAGGTCTAGATGAATGTAGATAATAACATAAATAGGTATAACTCAGTTTCTGCACCATGACATAAACAAAAAGAAACCCAAATTGCGGCCACACAGCCTTGATCACGGATAAAGAACAAATGAAAAAATCTAATAAATTGCATCAGCAATGAGAGTTGACTTAACAACAGTTACAATATGACTTAAGGCAGCAGCCATTAGCCAGAGAATGGCCAAGAATATGTGAACCACTGTATGCCTGTTATGACAGAGTATGCCAAACAAGAAATGATCAGTGTGATTTCAGAAAAACACATATATTATCAAATGTATAGAGACATACATTCATACATTGCACAAATACACATGTGTATCACTACATGAAATGTTTACTTGTGTATGTATGTATGTAGGTATGTAATGCATGCATGTATGTATGGTATAAGAAGACTCTCATACACACATATATTATATATATATTATTTTGGGTATACTTTGTGTATACATACGTACGTACGTACGCACACGTATACATGTGTATATAGAGCTGACGAAATTGAGATGTTCGCCGAGCGTCATGACACCAAATGGTTTTACAAGGCACTGAAAGCTCTGTACGGCCCGCAGCCCTCTAGTTATACTCCAGTTCGCAGTGCGGATGGGGTACTGCTAACAGATAAGGTTCAGATTCTAGACAGATGGGCAGACCACTTCTGTAAAATACTAAACCACCCATCGTCCATAAATGAAGAGGCCATCCGGCAAATGCCGCAGGTGGAACTGAACCTGGCGTTGGATGAAGTAATTACTGAGGAGGAAGTCGACAGGGCAATCAGTTCACTATCTATAGGAAAAGCTCCAGGAGCTGATGCAATACCAGCAGAGGTATATAAGACAGCTGGCCCATCCCTCACCAGAAGGATCACTGAACTCATCTGTCACATGTGGGCTGAAAGGTAAAATTCCGCAGGAGCTAAAGGACGCCTCAATCGTTCACCTATACAAATGAAAAGGCAATCGTCAGGAATGCGACAATCATCGTGGAATATCGCTACTCTCCGTAGCAGGCAAGATCCTAGCGCGCTTACTGCTAAACAGGCTCAACAAACACCTTGAACAAAGCCACCACCTCCCAGAAAGCCAATGTTGATTCAGAGCCGGAAGAGGAACAGTGGACATGATTTTTGCCGCTCGCCAAGTACAAGAGAAGTGTCGAGAGCAAAATCAGGCCTTGTATACCACATTTATTGATTTGACAAAGGCATTTGATACAGTAAACAGAGGAGGGCTGTGGATGATAATGTCTAAGTTTGGCTGCCCCAACAAGTTCATAACAATGGTGAAACAGCTACACGAAGGCATGTGTGCTCGTGTACTGGACAGCGGTGCAATCTCTAAAATGTTTCTAGTATCAAATGGAGTAAAACAAGGATGTGTACTCGCCCCGACTTTGTTCAGCATGATGTTCGCGGCCACGATGACAGACGCTTTCAGATCATTGGAGCTTGGAATACCCATAAAGTACCGCACAGATGGCAAGTTACTCAATTTCAGAAGAATGAAGGCCAAAACCAAAGTGGCTGGCGACATAATCAGGGAACTTGTATTTGCTGACGACTGCGCTCTAATGAGCAACTCAGAACTGAACATGCAGGTTGGAATGGACCAGTTCTCTGCCGCATGCGAAAATTTTGGTCTGACCATAAATGCCAAAAAAACAGAGGTCATGTACCAACCAGCACCAGGCATGCCGTACACAAAACCAGAGACTATACAGTCAGCGGGCAGACGTTGAATGCCGTAGACAAATTCACATATCTGGGCAGCACGCTGTCGAGATCTGTCAGCCTAGACGATGAGGTGGCAAGCAGAATAGCAAAGGCCAGCACAGCCTTTGGTAGAATGCGCTCGATGGTCTGGGCACGTCGTGGCATCAGCGTCAAGAAAAAACTCAAAGTCTACCGTGCAACCATCATTCCAACCTTACTATACGCTTGCGAAAGCTGGACTGTATACTCTGGACATGCAAGGAGGTTAAACCACTTCCACACAGGTTGCCTGAGGCGAATATTCCACATCCGATGGCAAGATCGTGTCACTGACATCGAGGTTTTCTCGAGGGCTACCATGCCCAGCATCCATGCACTGCTAGAAAAAGCACGACTAGGATGGGCTGGACACCTCGTCCGTATGTCAGACGAGCGGCTCCCAAAGAAGCTTCTCTACGGCGAGCTGAGAGAGGGATGGCGCGAGAGAGGGCGCCCAAAAAAACGTTTTAAGGACTCACTAAAAAATTGCCAGATAGACATCGACACCTGGGAATGTCTTGCGAAAAACAGATCTGACTGGAGAAGCGCAGTCAAATTGGGTGTAGCTGCTGGTGAAGATGACCGTGTTGTGAAAGCCCAGAACAGCCGCGAGACGCGGAAATCCCGAGCAGCGGGAACACCATCCCCTTCTACAAACCTCGTGTGCCCGATATGTAGCTGATGTTTTCGTGCTCGCAGTGGCCTGTTCAGCCACATGCGCACCCACACCCAACAGGGAAATCTGTGACAAGGATGATGTCGGCGGTCCTCATCGACAACGATGGACAGCTATTATACATGTGTATATATATATATATATATGTATACATGTATAGACACACATATATATATATAAATAGTTTTGCACTTTAGTATGGAGGAGTCAAGGCACTTACCTGGAAATTGGTGTGAACTCCTCTCTGTATTCACCCTGCAAGGCGATACACTTCTCCCATCTATTCTTCACCTTCCTGATGCCCTGATTGTATAACTCCTCCTTCTGGGCCCCGAACCACATCTCCAGTTCAGTAATCAAGTCCTGGACATCAGAAAAATTATATCCAATTTTTTCATGTTTGGGAACAGGAAGAAGTCAAGTCTGGTGAGCATGGTGGATGGGGCATAATTTCATACCCGCACGTTTTTCATGTGATATCGCGTGAACACGTGCAGAGTGCTTCCTTAACTAAGAGGAGGCTGATAAATACATTGTTTATTCCTACATTGTGTTACCAATGTCTATCTTAGTCCTTACTGGAAACACATGATTGGTTGGTTGGTTGCTAATGCCCACAATGTGTTGGTAACCCTTTTGTGCGCCCTGAAAAGGATGGAACTTGTGGCAGAATGTAGTAGCTTTCCTGACATCCTGAACGTGCTGATAAAGTAGGCCGAGGTCCTCCAGGCGGTTGTGTAATGCTTGGCTTCATCTGCGTGTCACTCACTGCTACGTGATCACATCGAACCTCACCTTGTTAGCCAGACTGTTGTCCCCGACAACAGCCCATTTCCAGGATTACCAACGAGGAGGTCAGGTGAGGGTCTTGGCCAGTATATTTCTCCTGACCCTGGCTAACATTGTTTGATCAGTGTGTTTTGCCTTACCAGACGTTAGCCTCATCGTCCCATTGGAAACACATAAGAGTAAGATCTAGAGCTGTGAGATGCGATGTGTGAGAAGTGCAGCTGGAAAGAAAATCTTTGACCGAATTCGCAACACCACACTGAGGCAGATGGTGGGAACAAACTCAGTGCCTGCATTGCTCATATTTTTTAAAAACTGTCATAAATGATCCGATTATTATGAAATTTGGTGAGAATCTTTATTAAAATCTTTATTTGTTTCATGTGTGTGTATGTGTATATAAGGAGACTTTTGAACTACCTGCTGTTTTAAATGTTAATATTATACTGCACCATTTTTTAAATAAATGCTTATAATAGTTTAAACTGGCATCTTTTTCAGAAGTTCAAATAGCTGAAGACAATGCCAAGCATCACATCCAGAGACCCAGAGTAGGTAGCATTGTGAAAAGATCTGCCAGCACTTCAAACAATCATGTGGATGATTTGGAGATGCTCAAGGGGTCCTTATGTAAGTCATTTGATTATAAATATATTCATAGATGTCAGCTTGTATAAATTACCGGTAGTTTGTAAAAGAAATTTGTCTTTTCTCTAGCACTCTTCCATGCACTGGTTTGTACAGATCTTCCCTTCTTAAAAAGTTCTTGTATTACGCATTACTTGATATACTTTTATTTTTAAAGCCAGGTAGGTCTAGACAGCATTTTTCAAACCATTAGGGCATCGTAAATCAATCAATCAAATCAGTCCACATTGTACTTGAATAATCTGTTAGTGACAGTGAGCTAATCTGGTTGCTGCAGGTTCGTTGGTGAAAACAGATAGCAAAAATTACATAAAACACTCCATAAAGTTCCTTATTAAGATGTATCAGTTTCTGCCCATTTCATATGTGTCTTTGCATGTGTGCGTCTGTCTGTCTGTCTCTCTTTCTCTCTTTCTTTCTCTCTCTCAATCTGTCTGTCTCTCTCTTTCTCTCTTCTCTCTCTCTCTTTCCCCCACTCTCATGTCACGTACAGTTACATTCCTAGTCTCATCCATAAAAAAAATAGGTCTAGTGTATGGGTTCTCATCTTGTACAAGATGGTATGCACTTTACATATTGAAACTGCATTTTAGAAATGATATTGCAAGCTCATCACTAATTTAACATTGACTTAAAACAGCATCTAGACACAGTTTGGACTGTGAAATAACTCTTTTATTTCTTCTTGTTTCTCTTATAGTAACCAATGCGTGTGGTCTGGTAATACTAAGTGAAGCTAGCTTGGGAAGGAGTTCTCTCATTCCTGATGCAGATTTGCTGTTGGAAGTGGAAGAGGCAAAACGACGCAGACACCGCAGTGCTAGTGAGGGTTTGAATAAACCATTTCGTTCAATGAGTCTCTTTACCAGCTGGAGGTCACCAAGACATCATAATTCTACTGTGAGCAGTAATGACGCTGAAGAGGGATCCAAGATTACTTTTCGTTACTCTGATTTGATTAAAAATGAAGAAATGGATATTTTGAATTCCAGTCTTGCTAATCAAGATTCAGAAACTGCTGGTGATAATACCAACGTACTTGTGCATAATTATGTGTCAAATGTGCAGCCTTTAACTCAGAATGAGGCCAATTTGAGTAACTCTGTGTGTCGCAACGGTGCCGTCCTATCTGAAACAGACAGTCTTCTGAGTACATCTGCAACGATTACTGAGTCCAGCGTCTCTAGTCATGTTCACAACGTGTCTGTCAATGATAATCAACCAGGGCTAGCATTACAAACTAACTCCCTAACTGAAGATTTAAACTCTGACAACCCTAGTCAAAGTACAGTAACGCAGAGCTCTCCTAAACCAGTGGTACAAGCTAGCACCGATTATGGCTGCAATAATTCATCTTCTGATATAAGAAAAAACTCGGAAACACAGCAGAATAATGACAGCAGCTCAGGTGATAGAAGCAGCGTTAACTCTCTCACCTTTGTAGACATAAGGCGTTCAGCATCCATCTCTGAGGACAAACTTAGTGGTCAGTTAAATGAAAAACTTTGCTTGGGTGAAACTGGCCGTACATTAAGTTCTTCAAGGAGTGAAATGCCAATGGTGAACAGAAAACTTTCAAAAGAAAAAGCAGAAGATTCTGAATCCATCACTTCTCTTACAGATACTAAAAAAGATCGGCCCAGTGATTTTATGTTCAAAAGAACGCAGAGTTTGAAAAGGACAAATGAAGCAATAGGAAGCTATCTGAAGTGGGCTTCTCGTGCTGCCTTCACCAAATTGAATGAGTTGAAAGAGACCATAACAACACCCCTACGGAATGGTTCCCTTGGATCTCTTGGTTCTCTAGGCTCATTAACTCATTCTGTTGAAGAACTAGATGCTCATGATGGCAGCAGCACAAGTGGAACTATCCGTGACCGTTTGCGACATGGGGGCAGTCAGGACTTGCTGAGTCATAATGGAGAAAATGAGACAGATGAAATAAGGAAGAGATTGTCTGGGCTGTCCTATGGTAAGCTGGAATTGTTGTAGTTGTAGATTATCATCTCATCTGTCCACTATATTGTTAGATATTGTAGGGAGGTGCAGTCTTCTTTTGTGTAACATCTGTGTGTACATTTTTATTTTTAATCCATGCATTGTAGTTTTGTCTGTGTTATCAGGACTAGGGGATTACATGGCGAAGTGGTTAAGCCGTCGGCCTCATGATCAGGTGGTGTGGATTCGACTCCGGACTCTGCATCTCGTAGCCACCTTCCAGTCGTCTTGTCCTTTACTTGCCACTGGGGTCGGGCGGCTCGAGACGAGAGAGTGAGGATACAAAGTAGCGCAGTTAATCCTTACTAAAAATAGCGTTAGCAAAATAAATTATGCCATCATCGTTTGCGATGGACGGCGGCCTTTGCCTAATCAAGACCAGAAAGGGAAACAAAAAATAGTAACAATAGCCTGCTGGGCAAATCTAAGGAAAGTTGGGCCTGCAAACTTTTTCTGTAGAATATGGAGGGGTGAGGTAGAGTCTGGACTGTGCTCCTACCAAACATATCAGCTGGGTGGTGGATACTTGGATGGTCTAAAAAATGTGGAGGTTCGCTGTCAATATCCATTAAACAACAACCATAAACTAAAACATGCAGAAAGAAAACAGGACTGACTCTAAAGACAGTGAACTGGCACAAATTATGGACTACGATTTTTGAAATATTGAACATTTTGAATTATTAATGGAGAAAGATGAGCTCATGAAGAAATCTTCTTCTTCGTTCGTTTTCAATAGTCTTGGCAGCTATGGTTTGCTGGCCCTGACGCTAGCAGTCAGCTATGGGTTGCTAACTACTGCAGCTCATGTGCTGCTCAGCATCTTGATCCCTCATGAAGAAATGAAAAATAAAAGTGGAAATCCTAGCTCTCACAAAAACTAAGAAAAACAAGGACAGTTAAAAGGTAACATGCTTTTCTCACTATGGGCAGAGCCGTAGTAGTAGTGGGCTGATTGTGGCCAGGAATCAATGGATCATTATGAAGGAATGTAAATTTATCTCGGAATGCATTATTGCACTGGGCCTCAAAGAAGATGTCAAGATAGTCAACATCATCATCATTATTTATGCACTGAATGAGGAGGATAGAGGAGATGCCAAATAAGGATTCTTTCAGCTGCTTGAAAAGACAGTAGATGATTGTCATAATGAAATTATCCTTCTTGGAGATTTAAATTCTAGAATGGAAAATGATCAATATCGATAAGACGGAGTATTTAGAAAATTTGGTTAAGATGTTCTGATTGACAATGGAAGATGACATGGTCATTACAAATACAAAATTCCCTCACAAGCGCATACACTTGATGTGAACTGACAAGAAATGAGAAATTCATCATTGACTATGTCATCATGAAACCAGATTCATTTAAGTATGTGAAAGATGCTTTACTTGATAACTTACTTTCCGTGTCTGGGGCATCATGTCAAACATTATGTTTCCAATGTTCGTCTTTGCGGATTGCCTTGTCGTGCCCTTTCAACATGTCATCCATATTGCATGTTTCCAGTTTCCAGAAGGTTTGGACTGGTCATCAGGTGGTCTGAGTCTTCTTTGCCTCCACAGTCAATGTTTCATCAGTCAATGTATTCCCCATCTTTTTTAAGTTCTTCTTGAATGTGATACACCAGTCTATCTAGTGATTTCCATGTCATATAAGGCAAATGGTGTCCAGGTGCAGGTTCATCCTGAATCTTGTTGCAGGATACTTGCATCAGTTCAGCTTTTTGCTGCAGCATTTTCTGAGACTAGTCTGTAGGGGCTGTGCAGACTAAGAAACTGTTTCTAGATTTAGGTCTTGTACACTGTACCCAGTGTTCAAACATAAGGTGTCTTGGGTCATTTACAAGTTCTCTCTTTCACTTTTTTAGGCAACACTTCTTTGTGTCTCAAGTGATGCTACACCAATTGTAGGGTATGTTTTTTCAGTTGGAATAGCTTTTAGGTACTCTGTTACTATCCGGTCAGTCACATTCTTTGATGTGTCAATAAGTTTTACAGGTGCAGAATTTTTCCAAACTGGCAAAGCTTGCTCAGCTACAAAGAAAAATAAATTATTTTCATAGGGCATCTGGCTGTGTTTCCTATTTTATTGTGCCAGTCAATTTTTAGATGATATTATCTCTCGAATGTATCTTACATTTTGTTTTTGACAGTGGATTGTAGAGGACAGTGTGCGATCCAACTTGACACCCTGATATTTGGAAGAAGTACCGTGTTCAAGCTCCTGTCCTTGTCACTTGATCTGTAGTTTTTTTCCCTCTGTTTCTTAGGTAGAAAGGCACAAACTTGAGTGACAATGGGTTTTGATTTGAGATAAATTTTTGGGTAATATATGGCATAAGCATCTATGGCGCTTTTCAATTTGTGCTCAAATCCATTTGCTTGGGCAGAGACTGCTGTGTTGTCGGAATGAATTAATTTTCTCACATCTGTTGCTAACATAGGTTGATCATTGTTATATACATTGTACAACATAGGTGCTTCCTTATGCCAGGCTATTTTAAAATATTTTGCCATCTATTTTTTTCCACTGAGGGGACATAGAACCACCTATTTTACAAGTGGCATTTGATGAAGTTGTTGAAATGCCAATCGTTTGTTATAGAATATAACTTTGTCAGTAGAAGGCATGATCATTGGTAGTTAAATAAAGTGGGCCAATAATACAGCAACGAATGAGCTGACAGAAGCTAGCAATTCATAGCTAGCTGATTGCATTAGGATTAAATCAATAATAACTGAGGCTAGTGGTTAAGTGACATGGCTCACAATCAGAAGGTGCTGGGTTTGATCTCCATCACAGCACCGGCCGGCCGTTACCCCAGGGAAGCAAACCCTTAGAAAATGCAGGAGGAAGCAGGCCCTTACATAAAATGCATGCTGAAGTCGGATGCACTGGGCCGACAGGCGCAAAATAAAAACCACAGTGCAACGTACACCACCAGAAATATGTCGATAGCACCAAAAAAACAAAAAATACCTGTGAAAATAATATTAATTCATGCTGATAATAATTGTACATGTTAAAAACCTATCATTGTAGTTGTGATTTTCATTGTAGTATGACATTCAGAATTGTTTGGTATTTATATATCCAGATAGTGTACCCTCCCCTTCTTACCTGGATGAATACAGCTGTTTGAGAGAAGCTCCTAGTAGTGCTTTTTCTGGAGTAGGATCATTGACAGACAAGTTGGCTGAAGGCCTAATTAAGGTCAGCATTTAATTTAAGTTAAAACAGTAAAGCAAATCTATTGTTGAAGGATAGTGGTCTATTTATTACAAATAATCTCATTTGAAATACAGGAATAATAAAATAATAAAATGTATCAAGATGCTGAGCAGTGCATAAGTTGTAGTGGTCAGTGACCCAAAGCTGACTGCTAGCGCCAGCTACCTAGAGCTGCCAAGACCCTTCATGACTTCCACATGATGATCCTGGATAACAGGCTCCTACAGAGCAGACTGGCTAAGGAGAAGGGATTGAAGAGGGAATGCTAACCCGGTACTAAAAAAATGCTTGCTGAAATCTAATGTGTCAGGCCGAAAGGTGCAAATACTACAGTCAAGCTGTAAACTACGACACAACGCATTCCATTCTCCAGACTACATCCTGCTACAGAAGTTTGAGAACGAACAAAGAGGAAGAATAAATACAAGAATGAATATATAAGGTAATTCACACAATCTACTTATGAACTTTTTTTCAGCAGCCCGTTTTGTACAGTCAGATCTGTTCTGTCAAAGCCTTCTCAGTCAACTACAGTTATTTCAATGTTCTCTTTGTCCTTATGATTTGTCTCACAGTCTCAACACCAGGATTTTTAGGGATTTTGATCTGTTTGCTTCACTTTTGAGGTTCAACATGTGAATCACTTTCTGTTGCTAGTTGAAAGTTTCCTATTGTTTCCTCTTGTAGATGTCACCCATCAGCCTCATTATCTTTATCACACATTTTACAGGTGTTCAAATGTCCCATTGCATCAATTCCTCTTGGGTCATCATCATCTTCTATCCACTTATGTCGTGGGAAGGTATAGTTTTCTGTCGTATGCCATCTTTGTCGCTGATGTTGTTGTTATTCCATGTTTGTTCAGTGTCTCACTGACACCATTTATCCATCTTTTTCATGGTCTGCCTCTTACTCTGCAACCCTAATGTCTGGTATTTTAGATAGGAATAGCTGGTAACTTTGGTTGCATTCTTGTCAGGTGTCCGAACGATTTTATTCTCTGCCTTTCTATGAATTTCATGTGCGGGCGTTGCACCAACCTTCTGTCCGATTACTTCTTTTCGTACTCTGTCTATCCAGCCTTGTGACCCTGACAGCCTTTCTCAAACACCTCATTTTGCATACCATGATTTCATGATTTTTCTTTCTTGTGCCTTGATGAGAGTCAATGTCTGATACTGGTAGCATAGAGTTGGTATAAAAAATACTATTTATCAGCTGACACTTTATAAAGACCTAACACTCAGTCTTTCAAGGCTTAATTGTGCCAGTGTATTTTGTGCATTTGCAAACTGAATTTTGAAACTAACTTTCTCTTCCTTATCTTCAGAAAGTTCAAAACGTCTGACAAAAAAATCAATTTTCGCATCTAGCCACACAACCCAGTTATTATCAAAATTCTTTAAATTATTAGCTGTTATTAATGTCCATATCTATGTTGTCATGAGGATTGCAATGTCTATTCTATCTATTGCATTCTCTAGAAGTATGTGGTGTTTCAAAATAAAACCTAATAAAATTATGAATATAAGGAGGGACCACATTCTTCAATTTCGATCTCTAAAATTGGTTTATGTTTAGAGTTGTGTTTACGTGCCACTTGTCTTTTATTCTCTTTCTCAAACTTCATAAATCTTCTATTATCTATTTTTAACATTGCAATACTTCTTGGTTTGAAATTTTGTTCTGGCTGGATATCTTTATCTCATTCCTTGACTGGAGACACCAGCGGCATGGGAACGTTCCTTGAACTCCTGATGGGGCGTATATTTTTGTTAAAAAGTCATAGTCCCATAAATAAAAATATAACTTTCTTCCCTTCCCATTCTAAATTTACCAACAAGGAGGGGAGGAAAGCTCAGCTTACTTTGGTTGTGAGAGCTTACTTTCGTTGTGAGATTTGTGACCAGGACCAGTATTGGGCTCCACACATAATGTTAATTCTGTGAAATGAATCTGTGTGGCTGGTTGAACCAAAAAGGATGATTGATGCATTTTGCAGCTTCAGTGGTGAGGAGATAACTGACAAATCATGGGGAAGGACTTCCTGCTCTGGACCCACCAGAATCTTATACCCTGGACAATGAAGAAAATAATGCGACAACGGACATCTGTCAACCGTGAAAGCATCTACATCAAGAAATTTTTATGTCGCGCCTATTGAATAATTTTCACAGTCACATAAAATTACCCCGAGTGAATTGAACGACCAAGTGAGATTTGGAATTGTCAAAAAATAAAGCAGAATTGTTGTAGTCCAGACGGCAGAAATGGAGTCTTCTAGAAGAGAATGTGCATGTTTCGTTCTCGGCAAAAAGTTCTGCTTCCATATTTCAAAATTATAGATAATCTCATTGCTTGTGTCTATGTAGTGGGTCTGATTGCAGCACTACACATCAACTACACAGATAACAGCTGTTCCATCTGTTCAAACCAGGGATACAGTCCACATGAAAGAAACCTACAACAACATGAATGAACTGTTGCACGCCATCAGCTATGATAAGTATAAGTGGCATATTTAGGGTGACCTAAAGGTCATTACCATTCTGATGGGTCTACAGCAGGATTACACAAAGTTTTGCTGTTTCCTCTGTGGGACAGCTGTACCAGGACTTCCCATCTACAAGAAAAAGAATTGGCCCCATCGACAGTCACTTGGACCAACCACTTGTAGAATCCTACCAGATCTTGCTCCCTTCTCTCAACATCAAGCTTGAACTAATGACAAATTTGGTAAAGGCCATGGATCAAAATAGGGCACTATTTTTATGTCTTCGTGATAAATTTTCAAGACTTATTGAGGCCAAAATCACGGAATTTATTGGCCCACAGATACGTCAACTCTTTCAAGACCAGCGATTTGATGATATCCTTATGGTTGATGAAAAGTTACCTTGGAATGCTTTCCAACAAGTGGCCACAAACTTTCAAGGAAACAATAAGACTGACATTTACCAGGAGTTTGTAAAAACCCTGTTGCAGCGCTATGGTAGATTAGGGTGCAACATGTCCTTGAAATTACACTTTTTACATTCATGTGGATTTCTTCCCTGCTAACTGCGGTGCTGTTAGTGACGAGCATGAGGAATGATTTCATCAGCACATTACTACCTCAAAAAGAGGTATCAATGGAAATAGAAGGCAGCAAGGCTAGCAGACTATTGTTGGACATTTGTGAGAGATGCTATAGAAAGGCATTACAAGCGGCAGGCAAATTGGGATTGCTGCGAGTCATTTCCGTTATGAGCATTATTATCATGTGGTATGTAAATGCAACTGTGTAAAAATTGTATTATGGATGTGTTAAAAAACTAGAGCTAATCTGGTGTTTTAATGGTCATATTCATTTTCAGCATCCCAAGCAACATAAAGTTAACTTGATTTAATCTCAGATGCACAGAAAAAGTCAAAAAATGTTATCCAATGTAATCTTTCCCTCTTGTAGACACTAAAAATATAAATAACAAACTCTGACAAATCTTATATATATGCAAAAGGTGTCTCTAGACTTTGTCCATCATGTCCAAAAAACTCTTTCATTCCAACATGCACCTATCTTTACATAATCTCTCTTGTCTACTATTTTTCTGCTCTTTCAAATGCCATCTCCACACCAATTTCCCTTAACAGTTTTATGTGTTCCCTTTCCTTTCTTGTCTCCAAATAAGGCCAACTGTTTCTTTTAAGGTTAAAACTAACTGAAAGTGGCTCTGTTTTCTCTCTGTCTGATGTTTTTGTTGCTGATGCATCTTTATGTGCGTTTATGTTATTATTTGCAATACAATTGGTTGCCCTCTCGTTTTGCACTTATGATATTGTCATGTGCTGTTGGAAACTTAATTCTAATGAGACGTGTGAATAATGTCCTTCCTCATGTACTAGTGGCTGTTTAATTGGTTTATTATTGCCTATTGTAGTGTCACATTTGAACATAACTGAAGTTGAGGTAATTGTTATGTGCATTAATGACTGTTGGTGTTGACATAACAGTAGAGAGCGGCATGCTGGTGTGAGGAGACACATCAAGCTCATCGTGTGTGCTTATACCATCGCTAACTTGCTGGCAAGGCATGTAGTATCTAGACAGAACATTGAAGACAATTAACTAGTTTTAACATTTTCCTTTCCTCCTTCAATGTTATGAATCATTTGCCACCCATTCTGTACAGAGCACTTTATATGGTCACCAAATATACAAAAAGTATATAGTGGACATACATTAAATTAGTTCACTCAGATGTTTTTACTTTTATAAACTGCTGAAATCAAGTTTAGTCGGTTTGCAAAAATCTGTCTGGGTGTACATGGTGTACATAATTGTAATGTGTGTAATCTATTCACAACAAAAATGAATCTGGTTTCAATGTTTAAAAAATTCAAAAGTCCATTATAGATAGAGCTGCTGTTGTAATTTAAATTGAAAATCAATCTTTATTATCAATTCTCTTTCTGTTTGATTTTATTCCGATATCTTGTACACATTGCACTTCATTTTGTATGCAATTTGATGTTAAAAAGCATTACCTACTACCTACATAAAGAAATGTTACTGCCATTACTGTTTTCAAACTCGTATCATATGTTTAAATAAACTCATAAATTACTGACTGATATATTAGTCTCATTCTGCTGGTGCAGGGGGTATGATATAGTGATAAAAAGTCATATTAATTTTAGAGCTTGCAAGGTGAAGCTGTGACCTTTTCTTAACCCCCACTTGTCATGCACAATGGAGTGCAATATAAGGGAAAATGGGAAAAGATTGGAGGAGATAGAAAAGAGGCATATGGAAATAGAAGGGAAACAAGTGAAAATGGAGGAAATTTTAAAGAAGCTGCAGTCAAGGTGTAGTCAAGGAGGTAAGGGAGATTTGAGTGAGCAAACAGTTCACAGGGCAGAGAGCTTTGGAGAGAAGTATGCACATATAGGGGAGGGGTCAGTATTGGTAGTAGGAGATTCAATGGTGAGAGAGGTTGGCAGACATTTGTCTAAACAACACAACATGTTTGAAAGAATGGATATTGGGGGAGCAAAAATAGAGGATATAGAAGGGAGAATAAAGAGGATAGATGACAAAGGAAACAGTCATGTTGTAGTATTGGTAGGTACAAATAATGTAAAGAGAGATGGTACAGAAATAATTATGGATAAATATAAAAGTCTTATGGGAACACTTAAGGAAAAAAAGTTTAGAAAGGTCACAATGATGGGCATTTTAGATAGAGCAGATGGGTCAGACTATCTAGATAGCAAAATAATAGGTATTAACCTTAGGTTACAGGTGATGTGTGCGGACATGGGAATATAATTTATTGATGTTAAAGTAGACAAAAGTAAAATTTTAGATAGGGGAGGTTTATATCTAAATGAGATAGGACAGCATGTTGTAGCAAAGTATATGTTTAATCATTGTGTTAGAAATTTAAACTAGTAAGGCCTATGAAGTATGAGACTAAAGATAGGCCTACAATAGGGTGCTATAGAGGATGTAGTCAAAGGGGAGAGTTGGTGTCAGGGAAGTGTGAAATAAATAGTGGAAAAGCAAACACTAAAATGATAAAGCAGAAGCAAATAGAGGAAAACCAACAACATTACAAACTAAAATGTTTTTATGCAAATGTGAGAAGCATAGTAAATAAAAGAGAAGAATTGGAACTGTATGTAGAAGAAGAAAAACCAGATATGATAGGATTAACAGAATCATGGACATATGAGGAGATTGCAGATAGTGAACTTGAAATAGAGGGATATACAATGTTAAGGAAAGATAGGATAGTTGGAGACAAGACTAAGGGAGGTGGCGTTTTATTATACTGTATAAATTCTGTTAATATAACGATCAAAGATTATTTATCATGTGGTAACAAAAATGAAAGTGTATGGGGAGAAATTGAAAGTGGGGGTGAAAAAACAGTGATTGGAGTGTGCTATAGATGTCCATCAAGTCAAAAAGAGGAAGATGAGGAACTGATTAGTAGCATAGCAAAGGCAAGTGAAGGGAAATTATTATTAATGGGAGATTTCAACTTTCCAGAAATAAAATGGGATATGGCAGAAGCACTTGTAGAGTCAAAACCTTTTGTTAAATGCATAACTGACAATTTTTTAATTCAACATGTAGAAGCAGCCACCAGAGGCAAAAACATACTCGACCTAGTTTTTACTACTTTACTACGGAGGAAAATATGATTGAAAACGTTACTGTTGGGGAACTGTTTGGCTCAAGTGACCATCAAATCATCCGTTGGGATCTTATTGCAGGGAAAGAAGTAAACATAAACATGCGAACATACGACTACTCTACGGCAGATGTTAAGAGGATGAAAGAGGCAGCGAACCACATAATCTGGAAAGATATTGTCGTAGGAACAGATGTTGAACAGGAGTGGGAGAGTTTTAAAACAGTTCTAGAAACGCTAAAAGAGGAATGTGTTCCATGTAGGGAGGTAAACTCCAAGCGTAAAAAGTGGATAACTAAATTTGTAGTGAAATGCAGAAGAGCGAAAAATAAAGCATGGAAAAAATATATAGAGGCACGTAAATCAAAAGAAACATATGTAAAATATTTGGACAAGCAGAACATATCTCAGAAAGCGAATAAAACAGCAAAAATAGACTTTGAAAAAAAACTTGCTCAGAGGATCAAGACTGACAGTAAAAGCTTCTTCTCTTATATTAGAAATAAACAAAGAACGAAAGACAAAGTAGGCCCTCTCATAGACAGTACAGGGAAAATAATAAGTGAGAATAGGGAGGCAGCTAATCTGCTCAATCAGTACTTTGGCACAGTCTACACAAAAGAGGACTGCTCCAAGATCCCAGAGCCTATAGATATTTTTCAAAGAGACATGGATACAGCGGGATTAAGATCAATCTGTATTACAGAGGAAATGGTTTTTACAAAATTGGAAGGGTTGAAAGTGAATAAATGTCCAGGTCAACTAGCAAAACCATTGGCTATATTATGTTTTCAATCACTTACAAAAGGGATTGTTCCACGGGATTGGAAAGATGCAGGAGTGATCCCCTTATTCAAAAAAGGCAAAACATCCGATCCAGCAAATTATAGACCAGTGAGTTTAACGAGCATAGTCTCTAAATTGTTAGAGTCGATAATCAAAGAAAACATTGTAATGCATTTAGACAAATTTAATCTAATTAGAAATAGTCAGCATGGGTTTACTAGAGGGAGGTCATGCTTAACAAATCTATTAGAATTCATGGAGAAGGTTACTAAAATCATAGATAAAGGGGAGCCAGTGGACGTTATTTATCTAGACTTTGCAAAGGCCTTTGATAAAGTACCTCATCAAAGATTATTTCGAAAGTTAAAATCACATGGAATAGGTGGGGGAAGTTGCCAAATGGATTGAAAATTGGTTAACGGGAAGAAGGCAGAGGGTGGGCATAAATGAGTACTCTGAGTGGTGTGAAGTGAAAAGTGGTGTGCCACAGGGCTCGGTTTTGGGACCAATTTTGTTCTTGATATATATAAATGATATGGACATTGATATGGGATCCATGATTGCAAAATTTGCTGATGACACAAAACTATGCAGTAGTGTCTCATCTAAAGCGGAAGTGGATATATTGATGTCGGATTTAGATAAATTCGAGAATGGTCTGTAAGCTGGCAAATGGAGTTTAATGTAGATAAATGTACAGTCAGCCACATGGGTAGATCCAATATGGAACATAATTACAGAATGGGAGAAAACAATATTAGAAAGATAGATAAGGAAAGGGACCTAGGGGTTATAATAGATCATACAGGAAAGGTGAGTGAGCAAGTTCAGGTAGCAGTGAAAAAGGCAAATGCAATGTTAGGTATGATAAAAAGAAATATTAAACATAGGAGCAAGGAAGTGATCGTCAAACTATATAAAGCTTTAGTTAGACCTAGATTGGAGTACTGTGGTACAGGTGTGGAGTCCTTATCATAGAGGGGATATAAACATGCTGGAAAGAATACAAAAAAGAGCGACAAAGATGATAGTGGGATTCCAGAATTACAGTTATGAGGAGCGACTCAGAAAAAACCGGCCTACAGTGTCTCGAAGAGAGAAGAATTCGTGGTGACTTAATACAGGTTTATAAGATGATCAGAGGAATGGATAAATTAGACTATAACAAGTTTTTTAAAATACAGCCACCCACAATAACACGAGGGCATAGCTACAAGCTGACTAAAGAGAGGTCCAGATTAGATATTAGGAAATATTTTTTTAGTCAGAGAGTGGTGTCTGCTTGGAATGCATTGCCAGGGGAGGTAGTGGAGGCAGGGACAGTTAATGCATTTAAGAACAAACTGGATGCGCATAGCTTTTAGAGCAAGGTGATGTAAATGTAACTGGTTGTATACAGACTCTGCAGGGTCTTCTTAACCAGTATAAAGACGTTAAGTTAAGTTAAGTATAAATAACATCACACTGATAGTGGTTAAGTATTTAGTGCTTCCCCTATACTTAGTTGAAAGATGCTTGGCCTTGCATACCTTGCCCAATGCAAAGAGCCTTTTTTTTTTTTTTGGAAGAAATCTCTTGAAACGTCTCCCTACATTTTTGTGATGCAGAGAATAAAAGAGTTAACTAACCTGCTTGCCAAGGGAATTCAATAGAAGAAGATTATTTAATGTTGATTTTCGTTTTTACTACTGACTGCAAAATGTATGTTTATTCACAGTAATGAAGGTTTCACATCATTAATAATGGCAGCTTTAGGAGAATACATAGTTTACTAATGTACATTTCTTTCGAAGTTATTGCCTTATCTATTCTGATTCATACCTTAGTCTATATTGGGTTTTTATTGTGATATCCATACATAGGTGGCAATGGAAGTTGAGATAAGTTCATGCTCACGATGCACCAAGTGTAAACATCTCATCTATGATGAGGAGATCATGGCTGGCTGGTCAGCTGAGGATTCTAATCTCAATACAAGGTAAAGTTTCTGTAGGAGCTTTCTGTAGTGGAGTCTGTAAATTAACTTCTATTATTTAACATTATTCTACTAGAATTTAATACAGTTATCTGAAGAACAAATTAAATTCAAGAAAAACAACAGCGTAAATTCAAACTCTCCTCTTGCTGAATCCTGGACTCTTATTGTCGAGGAAGTTATAAAACTACTTTATACAATGAGCAGTGGTCATATATCTTAATCCATACGTTGCCCATTGGAAAATATGACTTCAACAGAAGCTTTCCATCTATATAGTAGTTTGGGCTGTCTTCTTGAGCTCAACCAATGAGTGGCTGTTCTGCGCTTCACTTACACTATTATTTATCCGGTGCTTTCTGGCCTCCTCACTCATCTTTTTCTTTGTGGGCTTCTATCAAGCTCATGTTTGGTTATATTGTTAGACCTCTTATTGAGGGTGTAAAGGAGAGAGAAGCCTAGTGTTTGATCAGTCCTTTTCAGGGTAAACCCAATCATTGTGGGCATTCGAAACAATAACGAACCCCCCCCCCCCCCCCCCCCCCCCCCCCCCTAACGTAATCAAGAGTACTTAACTCAGTCTCAGTACGGGTGGCATTAGCAAACAATTTCTGTGGCTGTACCTTATCGATCTCTACCTTCCCTCTCCATTCTACAGCTGGATTGGTTGCTATATTCTTTGCCTCAGATATGTGTTTACTATTCCGTACAATGCTTGTCACAAAGAAGACATGCGGCTGACAACCTCATCATGTAAAGCAATGTGCTAAGGAAACCACAGGATATGTTCATGTTACATCACAGACTACCTGCAAGGCAGTAATCACACTGGTGGCCTAATGTTGTTTCTATTAGGGAGCAAAATGATGATTGATGATAATGACATGCCTCTAGAAGGAGCCTTGAAGACTGTTCATTCACAAAAAAAGTATTCCCTTTCAAGTATTAACCATTTGGTAAACTGCATTAATCTTTGCCAGTGTGTTACCATGGCCCAAAAGGGGAGCAAAGAAAGGTAACACTGTAACAGCCATGTATATCAAAAGAGGTAACTAGGTAGGGCTGGGCATGTGGCTGACTACCCCATCCTTTAAAACTATGTCACTAAAACTTCCATCAGATATGGACAGATCCACTATTGGAGAACTGGTGAGTATTTGTTGAAGACCTATGGTACAAATGGAGTTTGAAGGTTTTGGTTGATAATTAGTCTAGCTAATGTACTAATAAATCATCTCACCATGTGCATCATATTCTCATCTTTTATAATATATTTCTATATTATTTCAGTTGCCCGTACTGCCATGCCAAGTTTGTTCCTCATCTGCAAGTTTACATCAAGGCAAGTGTATCATTGCTGAATACACAGCAATTGATGAGACTTTTTATATTTTCAACCGTGCGAGATCAGATGTTGTTCTGATAATAATTTTAGATTAACAAAATTGCATCTCCACATAAGTGTTGCTTTGAAAA
>JAVGWX010000001.1:122439492-122559492 GCA_036924085.1 Ariolimax columbianus
ATTTGGATGTCAATATTTGTCTCATGTTGTTTAAAACAGATTTGGCCATGTCTTTTTGCCTCTTAATTTCTGTTTTACACCCTCAATCGGGGGGGGGGGGGGGGGGGGGGGGGGGGGGGGAGTTAATGCATCATGAATAGATTGTATGCACATAGTTATTTTTAAGTCAAACGAAGTAAAAGAAACTGGCTGTGTACAGACTGCTTAGTCTTCTAAACCAGTATAAAGAAGTTATTCTATTTCTGGGATCAAGATGCTGAGCAGCGCATGAGCTGCAGTGGTCAGCAACCCATAGCTGACTGCTAGCGTCAGGGCCAGCGAACCAAAGCTGCCAAGACCCTTCTACACCTCGACGCGGTGATCCTGGATAACAGGCTGCAGCAGAGCAGACTGGCTAAGGAGAAGGGATTGAAGAGGGAATGCTAACCCGGGTACTCAAAAAATGTTTGCTGAAGTCGGATGTGTTGGACCGAAAGGTGCAAATATCGCAGTCAAGCTGTAAACTACGACACAACGCATTCCATTCTCTAGACTACATTCTGCTACTTAAGCCCTTTCAGCGTTTGGTAGTGGGAGATTGAGAATGAATGAAGCCAAGCCAAGCCATTCTATTTCCAAGATAGGAGAAAGTTTTGTCCTTTTCTAGTATTTAAGGGTTTATTCTTATCTGTAGAGCTGACTTCTTATTTAACTTGTTGGCTAATTATCATAGTATTTATTTTCTCAATGTTTAATCTATATTCTTGACTTTTATATTGTTTACCAGAAATTTAACTGTTCAATGAGAAAAAATGTGAAGAGTGAAATAAGTAAATCTATATATATATCTTTTCAGGACTGGCGAGGAGATCCAAAATCAGTTGTCTTCAACACTGAACAGGGTTGTACAACATCAGAAAAACTGCTTGCCAAAAACAATCCACAAATAACTTCACACAATGGCACTGATCTGATGGAACAGGTACATGAGAGAACACAGAGTCCATTAGAGAAAGGTGACTTGCCCATGGGTGTAGAAGAAGCTACAAGAATTTCACTGAGACGATGTACAAGCGAGTGCATGACACCGGCAACTGAAAACTTACTACTTGACATGCTCGCGCATGGTCCCAGTCATAATCTCCAGCACTCATCGCTGACTCTGTCCTTAGAGAAAGAAGGAGATGTCTCAAACCATTCACCCATTGAGGCATATAGTGTGAAGAAAGAATTTATGACAAGGTTAGCTGATCTTATAATTCACATAACTTGAACTAAACTTTGCTTACCTCAAAATTAAATATAGATATAAAACAAAGTGTACAACTATATAATAAAATAATGTAACAAAAAAGGAACAGGTTTTGAGTAATGTAACAGAGGTAGAAGAACTGGGACAGTGATACAAAATGGTTTTTAATTAAACAGAGAATTAGTAAAATAAGACATAAATAAATATTACATTTTTTTAAATTTAGCAAAATAAAGAATAATATAAAGCAGTAAAGTGAAAAGAGAGGGGGAAAATAAAGGACAACAAATTACAAAATTGTAACAAATAATTTCATAGACATTTGTTTCTATTTTAAAAGAACATTTAGAGCAATGTAAAGAAAAAAGTGATGATCAAAATAAGGGAGCATGTGTGAAATCAATGAAGCAAACAGATTTAAAAAGTGTGTAACATAATTTGTTTTGAAATGGTGTTACATAGCCATTTAAAGAAAGAGATATGTTATGTATATTTATGGTCTTAAGGTTACAAAATAAAATGGTGGAGGCTAAAGTGTTTCTGCAGATAAAAAGTAAACCATCTGTCATCAATCAGTATATATTATTTTTGCTCACAGGTCATCATCATCAAGTGTGCCTGTTGTGGTGCAGTACCTAAGTCCATTGGTGCTACGGAAGGAAGTGGAGTACATTGTTGACCATGATGGAAACATGTGTCTCGCATCAGATACCTTTGTTGAGGAGCACCCTGTCATATTTTGGAACTTGGTTTGAATGAGTTTCTATTAAATTTATCATCTCCCCTCTGTTTAAATACTATTTCATGTTTTCCTTGTTCTTACCTCTCCTGTGTTGATTTCTACTCTGTCTATTGGTTATGTGTCTCCTTGTGAGTCAGTTTATCATGACAGATCATCTTCATTACATTTTCACTACTAATAGTAGCATGGGCAAACACTGCTTTACAATTTACATTTTCATGTATATATTTTATTACATGAGGCAGCATAGTCTAGGTGTGAAACATCCATTTCACAATCCCAAATGCACCAGGATCAAATACAATCGTGTCCAGTTTGGCACACACTAGCACTAGATTTTTTCCTTCAGTGCAATTGCTCCTCCGCATATGGAAAGTAATGGCAACCTGCCATACTCCACACTTACTGAGAAACTTATAATAGCCAGTGGTTGGTAAGAAGCAACTTTCTGCAATGAACATGCTACTTACATTACATTACTGTAGCATTGATTTCACCTCCTGGGAGAGACTTGCACAGAACTGCTCTGCCTGGCATACTACTATCACACCTTGTGCTACATTGTTGAGCAAAATATAATTGCTTAGACATGCAAAAAGCAAACTGCCAGAATGAACATTGTACAACAGCCTAACTGCCGCATCCATCCATCCATCCATCCATCCAGCCTGCCATGATAAGATATAACTTTAGAAATATGCTATCACATATTACAACACAAATTTGAAGCTGTCCATATCTTTGCTTGTGATGGACAACTATTATAATACTGCTCTCAGATCTCTGCAGAATACCTACCCATTAGTTGAACTGTACAATATGAAAGAAACAGCAGCAGTTTATAATTAAAGGGTCTCCTCCTTCCTGCATCTCTTCCATGCCTCACATCCACACTTCACTCTTTCCCTGTCCTCCAACCTGACAGACTCTTCCTTACACTAACCACTCACTCCTTGTCTCTTCCGTCCGCACATCTCCTCTCACTCCCCTCAAACTGTCCATCTCTTCTCCTTATCTCAACTTGTCTATGTTTGTTTCAAATTGTTTGAAAAATGAATGACTTTTATAATTATTCTGGGCAGCGTAGTGGTACCATTTTGTTTTTACTACACATAATTAATTAGCCAATATCCAGCAACAATACGTAATTCGATCAAATTTCCAGTGTAAGCATGGGATAAACAGACGGGCAGACAGAAACACATTTGAGAAATAATTAGCTAGATTACATTGGTGGTTCCTGTAGCACTGTTTCACATGCCCAGGGTTCCAAGCTCCATGCTTGACCCATATTTGTTATTTAGCATTCAGAATAAGATGCACTGGTCCTGTTATTTCCTCCACAATAGGAAAGCCCTAGAATCCTCATAATGGATATGAAAGATATTGGGATTTAATGAGTTGTTAGCATTAGACAGAGATATTTGCAGTACACTTTTTACACTAATCCTTTGTCCAGAACATTCGAGTAGCAAAGTGTCCCAACCATCGAAGATGTTGTTGGCTCAGCAGCATGTTCATGCTGGGAGTGTTTGCTTGCTGTGAAATCACATTATGTGGCACTCTCTCTTGCCGCCCAATCCCCAATATACGCCATAGACATCTCATGTGAAAGGTGTTGAGCCGCCGCTCCTGCTTAGTGTAAGTGCTCCAAGTCTTGCTTCCGTACACGAGAGTGCCAAGCATGTAGTTCTGATAAACCAACAATCACAAGAAGTTTTCACACCACCATTCATCACCTATGAAACACATACATATTTCTCAATTTGGCACTGACTGTGAAAGAGCCAAAAGCTTCCCTGCCCTAGCTTAACTGCATATAAATTATATAAATTAAACTCATAATAGAAAGATGTAATGGCTGAATGTCAGTAGTGCAAACATAGTTCAAGTTAAAAATGAGTGATCAGTGCTCCTGCATTCCAGTTTATGTTTATCTGCCTGGCTGTGTATATTTTTGAGTGTTATAATGAAATTCTTTTACTGTTACACACTCTCTTATCAGGTTGGCTCATTTATATATCTCTTGTGTTTTCTTTATTTCGAATAATATTTGTTTGTGAAAAATTTTCATCATTACATCAAAACAAGCAAACAGTTAAATTTGTTAACCACCCTACTATTTCTTAAGCATTTCATTATATCTATTACTCTGGTGTTCCGTTTCCATTCTCTTATAAGCATGTCATATTTTGTTTTCTGTTATTATTTCTTTTACTATAAACAGGAGATTGCTGTTCCATATCTGTGTCATCAAATACGCACAATTGCATAGTTTTTGTTGCTATCATGTTTTAATAAAGTAATTTAGGCTGTGCCAATAATGAAAATAAAATGTTATCACATAAATAAGTATGATTTCATACATGGGCACAAATGTAAAACATAAATAATCTACGTTATGACCAAAATGTCTTTTTCTTGAACCAAACAACACTTGGAATACTTACTTGAAATCCTGGTTTTCAAACAGGCAGCTTATATCTGCTACCTGGTAGCCAAAGGCTATCAGTAGTACTTTATTTATTTTGCAATGTTTACTTCTTGCAGCTTACTAGGCTTGAAGGAAAGGGGATTGCATATTGGTAGGAATTTCATTATTTTGTTTTAGAATTTTGTTCGGACAGAATCTAACATTCAACCATTATCGATTTTCAACTGCACCGTGTGCAAAATAACTAGACACTTATCTCACCTCCCTTTAAACCAGGGGATGCTTTAAACTTGTGGTATTTGAAACCACACCATTGCTTTTGTTTCTTGAGGCAAGCACCTTTACTTCTCAGCCATCATCATCATCAGGTGATGCCCTGCTGGTTGGCGATTGTGGACCTCCATGCCATTCTCTCAGGCAGTCCAACATCTTCTCCATCTGTCTTTCTTTCCTGCTGTCTTTCCCATTGTCACAAAGTGCTCCAAGCTGCTTCTTCTCATAACATGCCCGAAAAAAGGATGTCTGCCGTGTTCTGACCTTTGCAGTGAGTTGTCTTTGTGTTTGTGCCTCTTTGAGTACTATTTCATTACTCTTCATTGTAGTCCATGGGCAATAGTGATATCGACCCCAAATGAGAATAACTAACTAATCAAATAATGAAAAGGGACCAAGAATTGTATTTATCTGACACATGTTCATTATACTATCTGACATTATGTTCATCAACATGGGCGCACTCTATATGTCTCTTATCTCAGACTTTCCTAAACCTACATTTGCACAGAAACAAATGATAACAATTACTTTATTATTGGATGACCTGTCCTGCAGCTGTGGTTTTCACCAATTCTGATCCAAACTTATCTTCCTTCTTCTTCTTCATCGTACGCAGTCAGACAGTAACCATTATTTTTTCAAAAAAAGCAGCGGTCATCCTGAGGCTGTCGATACTGCCATAGAGCTTGTCTAGTGTTGCCACTGGTGATGGCCACATCTGCTCTCTCTGATCCTCGTATGTCGGGCAGTTTTGCAGCAAATGTTCAGCAGTCATTTTCCCGGTACCACACGGGCATTCATCAGTGCCACCTATCTTCAATTTGTTGAATAAGTGGTACCTCAGTCTATTGTGGCCAGTGCGAAGTCTGAAGACCACAACCTGCTCTCTTCTGTTCAACTGGTAATAGGCATCGTTTTTTGTGTAGCCAATATGTTCGGTTTCCCATTTGGTCATGTATCTAGCTCTAATAAGCCGTTTTGACTCTTCGTATGTCATACTAGTATCTGGTTGTGGTAGTCTTGCACCTTCTTTTGCCAGTCTGTCTGCCTCCTCGTTGCCTTGGATGTTGCAGTGGGATGGAACCCACTGTACCACTACCCTTTTTTGTGCAGACTGCTGGCATAGTTGACAGAGTACTGCTCTTAAATCATTAAGTTCAGAATTTTTCTGGCTTTTTAGTGCTTTGACTACGGCCAAGGCATCTGTAAGCAGGACTATATGGCTTTCATTACTATTACCTGTCACCATTTCTTCCACTGCCACCCTCAGTGCCTCTGCCTCCGCTCTGCAATTGCTTGTGTATTTTCCAGTAGCGAATGACAGTGTTATTTTTCTGCCATTTAGTAGGTTCAGAAATGCTCCTGCCCCTCCGTTCTGTGTTGTCAAACTTATCTTCCAACGGTTTGTCATGGGTCACAGTGGACCAGTGGATAATGAGTTGTAGAATCGAAAATATTGTTGCACGGAATGCAAGGGAGTCGAACAGGGATTACAATTAATTGTAATTTGAAAAAAACGAAATTCCATATTTATTCAATTATGTTGTCTGTCAATTGTTGAGGATTGTCTTTTCAACTAAAAAATGTAAATATTGAAGAAAAATTGCCCTGTTCAGAATTTTGCTGTGAAATCTTGATTTCATAACATTTGCAAGAATAGTGAAGAAGCATATGTGTTTTATGATTGTATATATTTCAATGTTACTCTTCCTCAGGTGTGGTTCTTTCGTCGAATTGAAGTGCCAACCCACTTGACTGCATTCCTGCTGTCATCCAAAGCTTTCGACTGCAATGAACCTCAGGTACAGTGTCAAAGAATGTTGTGCTATGTTTATTATTCTCACGTTTATATTTATATGTGTTCTGGATCTTTCTGTTTACTACCAATGATCTTCATTCCTTTGCAGTTTATTATTTTTGTGTCTTTAACCAATGTTTCTCACATCATCATGTTATTTTTCGCTCTGGTAGGAGTATGGTTTCGTTACAGTTGATGATTTTTGTTCTTCTTCGGCATTGGTTCTGCAAAAGACATTTGTGACATGTCGTAGTTAACAGCGAGGCTGCAATATCTGTGCTTTCCGGCCCAACATACCCAATTTCAACACAGCAATTTTGGGACCAGGCTTGCCTTCCCTATTTGATCCCTAATCTCTTAACCAGGCTACACTATTGCAACCTGTTTCCAGGGCCACCACTTAGAGGCGGAATAAGGTCTTGGTCAGTTATGGGTCACTGATGCTGATGGAAGCAGCCAGCTAAAAGTCACTGACTGCTGTATCTTTGGTCTATTTAGAAAAAAATACTGAACGCCTATGTAGTTTTGGTGATATATGCCTACACACATCCACAGGGCCACCCACCTATGCAATGACGAAATAAACTGACCAAAGACCTAGATCTGCATTGGTACAGCACTGCAAAAGATCAGGACGCATATAGAATATTGTTGGCTTCCTCGCATATGACATATTTGCCGAACTGATGCAGAGCATAATTTGGTGACCCTGCTTCAAAGCATTTATGTGCTTTTGTATATGTAGTTTCTGTGGCATGTCTATGACATAATGAGCTTGCCAGCCCATTAAATAACCCTATTTTACCATCTTTTATGCTGTGCACATAGTAAACGTACCATGGCCTTGTTTTATCCTCCAGATTAAGTGGCCCAATATCTCTACAATGAAACATATTTTCTACTTCAAACTAAGGAATTTAGTTTAAGAAATTGAGCATCTTTTCTATCTGTTAATGGTCCTCTTTATTTCCTCAGAAAATTGCCAAATACCAAGGCATGTACAACAATCGTAATATCTTGATTCGACCTCAGTGGGATAATGTGAGAATACATGATGAAATTGGTCTCCCTATGTATTCAGCTTGGCGGGCAGGTAAGTGTACTAAATATATCTATGGTTACAGCATAACAGTATTTTAAAAAGAAACAGAACTATCAGTACATTCTTTTATTATCATTGTTGGGGTTTGTTGGAGGGGTTTATAAAGCTAGGAATAAAGGCTGCTTGTCCTTGCAGTCACCATGGTGTCTGTAAGCTAGGTTTTTTTATTCACCCCCTTAAGTAAAATCCTATGCCTTAACAAGGTTTTTAACCAGTGCCCCTTTGGTAAGGAGACAATATCTAAACCTCTGCACCACCTGCTTCTCACTTAACATGGTTACATTTGGCAGAATCCATACTTATGTTAAGCTTTCTTCTCATGCAAGCTGCTGTCTTAATACATTTAGTTCCTCTTAGAAAATAGGACTACAATCTATGATTTTCACCTATTTTCATGTTGGGTCATCTTCTTGAGTTCCGCTCACGAGACTCGCAACTGCCTTGGTTTCCACCTCCAGCATTTTTCACCAAAAGTGCAGATTACCTGATTTATGCAGCACAAATGTCCTCAGTAAGACAGTAGTATTCAATCACTTTGTTCTTAAATGTACAAGTCAGGATTTGTAATGAAAGTGCAGTTCATAGACCTTGATGAGGGTGTTTTGGTGTTTATGTAGATTGTTTTTGTATCTGTCTTGCAAAATGGGCTCACATTTATTAAATTTTTTATAACTGCAGGTCACAAGTCAACAGTAGTGGATGCTCTGGTCATAGACTCTGATTATTTTAGTAGACCGTAAGTGTACCAGTCTTCTTCTTAGATCTGTTTTGTTCCATATGATGCATAGGGAAATCACATATCATAGTCTCACAGGAAGGTACTAAAGCCCTTTTATGGATGCTTTTGAATGGGTGGTTTCTGTAACACTTCATTTAACACAATGTTGTTGCTAGCCTTGAATACAACCCCTTTTAGTTGTAATTTACAACATGCTTTGAAAGGTTAAAGTGGCTCTCTTTTTTTCTCCATGGAAACCACACAGAAAAAGGTTACAAGTAGCTACTATTATTGTTTTATTATTTTGACAGTCACAATGCTAACATTAGTCATTGAAAATGTATATTCACAAACAATTTTAAGAAAGTCATTATGACACATATTTCCGTTATTTGGGTTCACTAAGAGGAAGCCGCTTGCCCTTGCAGTCACCCACACAGTATAAATGCTAAAAAAAAGTAAATAGCATGTCCTTTACAGAACATCGCTTCTTACAACCGCCCCCTATTTGGCTGTTATAAGTTTCTTGACAAGTGTGCAGTACAGCTCCTCCATACTTCGGAGCAGCCCGAGAAAAAAACCCAGTTTCTGCCATACTGGACACAGTGGGAATCGAACCTGGTGCGTTGAGATTGTGAAAACCGAGCGAGTTTCACTCCTAGGCCTCACAGCCTCCTCAGTATACATGCATACATTGTATTTTTACCTCTAATAGAAAGAATCCTAGGCCTGGCTGAAATTTTCAACTCAAGTTCCCTGGTCAAGATCCCAATGACATAACAATTAGCCACATGTCCTCTTTAAAATAGATTTATTTATTATTTATGTCAAATTCAATTGCATTACTAGAATTATTTTTTAAGATAATGGTTGATTTTGTAGAATCTGCTGTCATAGACACATCGAGTCCCTTTTTAATATTGTCTGAGTAATTCAGTAAATTTGTTAGTTATTTTAACCCTTTTATACCCAAATGCAACCAAACCCATCCACACAATGTCCATGTCCCTAGATCCTAATACACCCAATGCTGACTGGGCAAATCCCCTTATTCTAGAATCAATCTCATTTTTGCATGAAACGTCAATGTTTTAACATTTTTGCCAGATATACTAGTTTCATTTGAGACCAAAATGGCATGGGTAAAAGGTCTATAAGGATATTTACAAGTTATCAAAATTCATCCTCAATAAGTGAAAATCATGGCTTTTGCCATTTTTCATCAGATGACTACAGGATATGAAAAATAGGCTTAACCTTTAGCGGGCGGCTGTCAATTGAATATTGACATGTTCGGTCTACAAATTGGAAATTTAAAAAAAAAAAAAATTGTTATGGGCTGAGCCATTTTTTAATGCTGAATATGTCACGTTCATCTACACAGGTTTTTTGCTGGTAAAAGTATTGTATGTTAGAATACAAATGGATTTTGAACAATTTATCTTCTTATTACGCCAATTGGAGCCGGCCAATTTTTTTTTTTAGAAAGACGAAGTAGGTTGTTGGGAAAGATCTTTATCGGTTAGATCTGTTTATTTTGTTTATTTAGATTTAATAACTATGTGGGAATTGGAAACTAACACATGTGTCGATATTATAAACACAGTATCGATACGTTGTTGTGGTTTCCTTGGATTTCTATCGGAGCGACTAGCTGTCAAGACCCATTTATTTTTTTCTTCAATACATTTTCACCTTCATCTTCTTGTATCTCAGAAATTAACAAAAACACAACAATAACACCAACAAGCTCTTTATTCAATTGTATCTCTACATACCAGAAAATCATATTTATTGACCAACAAACAGAAAAGTTAAAAGCTTTGAAAGTCAACTACCGTAACGAAATATAAAGTTGTGAAAATTTCAGAAAAAAAATGTAGCGTGCTAAATTCCAGTAGTGGCGAAAAAGATGATTATAAATAGGACATTGATGTTATTGTGACCGTATACATTGACATGAGGAAGACTGAAGTTGAAGCTGTTACTAATGGACAGTTTCACAGAATATAGAGATCCTGTTCATAGTCTAGGTGTAGAATCTACCTGCTTGTCTGTTTCTATGCCTGACACACACATAAGTGGTGAAGCCATGATTAGTTTCATTGACAGGCTTTTTTTCAAGCAATATTTCATGTGAAATCAGTCTGGTGGGTTTCGGACGCCATGACTGACTACATGCTGAATTTTAGGTTCTACACAGGAAACACAAATGAGCCATTGCAGCAGGACATTGAATATAATGTGGTTATTTATAATGCAGCTGATTATGGGATCAAAATGCTGAGCAGCACAAGAGTTACAGTGATCCATGGCTGACTGCTAGTGTCAGGGCCAGCGAACCAAAGCTGCTAAGACCATTCTACACCTCTATGCAGTGATCCTGGATAACAGGCTGCAACAGAGCAGGCTAGCTGAGGAGAAGGGATTGAAGAGGGAAGGCTAACTAAAAAAATATCTTCTGCTGAAGATGGATGTGTCGGACCAAAAGGTGCAAACACCTCAGTCAAACTGTAAACTAGCGACACATCGCATTCCGTTCTTGCTACTTGCAAATCCCTGTTCAGGGCTTGGTAGCCGGAGTTTGAGAACTAAAGCAGAAGAAAAAGCAGCAGTTGATTATAAATATAACTACATTTACTTTGATAACTATTATTCGGTAAAACTTCCGGAGGATTTGCTAGAGCATAAAAGCTACATCTGTGCAACCACTTGGTCAACTCCTCTCTGGTTGAAGGCATTTCAACTCATGGTATTACACACTACATCATTTACATTGGCCAAATGCCTTTTGAATGTGGAGAAGCCTTCTGGACTTTACAGAAGGATCTAGAAACAATACCTCCATATACAGGAATAAAAGAGCGAATTACTTGTTTTCCAGGGATCAAAAGAAGAAGCTTTTCTATCCACATTTGTTGTTTAGCTCTGATATAACCAAAATGTATGTTGTTGCAAGACATGTCTCACCAAGTTGTTGCCAAAATACCTAGAACAACTGCAAAGCAACATGTGGAACTAATATTTCCTTTCTTGGAAGTCATCAGGAACACTCTTACTTAAAGTATATTCATTATCCATGTTTATCATTGCTGAATCTCAATTTATACTGTTCATATTTTTTATTGACCATTCTAGCTTGATGTTACAAATTATTGCGTCCATCAAACGAAATGATGTCCCAAGTGGCATGAGACAGATAACAGCTGCTCGCCGTCGAATGATGCTACGCAGAAGACGTTTCAGAAGCATGTACAGAGAGATTCTTTTCCTGTCGTTTGCTGCATGTGGTCGAGAGAATATTGATCATGGTATGAGATGACTATAAAAAAGATTGACTTACCTAATGTATTCAGATATTTTTTAAAAACTGAACCAAAGATATATACATACCATATTTGTCATAATATAGTTAAAAAATATGTATAGATGTGGTTCAGATACCACACAGTGATTAAAAACAACAACAAAATCTACATTATGATCAAAAGGACTTCTGTGGCAACGGACAATATATGAATAAACCAATACATCATGAAAGAAGAGATGAGTACATCAAAAGGAGATAGGAACTCAAAACAAGGATATAAAATTATACTTATCAAATTTCGTATGTGCAGACTATTGCATCCATCAAATAGTTTCGTGAAGAAACAGACTGAAAGTTGTTTCATTTCTTCATCTGGAAACAAGTTAATAGCATGCTTAATTGCTCTAGGTCAATGGGCCTGCAACATTTTATTAAAAGAGGGCTATATGCACAAGATTGTCAGTTGTTGTAGGTTGTATTAAGTTTAGTCTACAGTAAACAGTATAATCTATCCAAATGCTTCAGTACTTACTATTTGTCTTCTTTGTTCATTAAATATGTATGCTGTTACCAAAAACTGAGCTTTATCTAAGGTAAAGATGGACTCAATAGCAGACACCGCCATCAGTGGGGAAGTGCAAGAGACTTTATTTTAGACCTAAGCTTTTTTAAAAAACCTTTTGTTTACCTGGGGTGACCATTTCTCTACATTACCTTTTTGCCTTCCTTAAGTGTAAAGTCTAGTACCTGTTTACAGTCTGGTAGACTCAATGCATGCAAAGAGTGGGGAGTAGGCCAATGATAGACTACTTGTCTCTCACAGCAGAGTGACCATGTTGGCTCTTCTGTTTCTACATGCTTCAATTGATGCAGCTGTAAATGGAAACTAGACAGTTAAGGAAGACATCGCAGTGAGCTGATCACTCAACCTCAGAAAAACCTGAACTTATTACATTGATGTTCCTAATACTTCATCATTGACATCAGTGTGTGCTATAAGATCACCATACTCATATATGTAACATTATTTGATATTTATGTGACAGTTTTACTTTTTCTCTAATATTACAGATGCATTTGATAGAGAATTTGCAATTGCATTTGAGAAGAAACTCCAGAAAACTGAAAAGACACAGCTTCAGTTGGATGATCATCCAAAATCTTCCAGTGTCCAGTGGTGTCGCAAAGTGTTCAGTGAGCTAGAAATTTGATGAGGACCATGACAGAGCCAAGATGAATCTTTCAAATATTGTGAACCTGAATCACGCTGCTCGTAAAACAACACTAGTCTCAATCAATCAAAGCAAATCACTCTCTTGGTGCATTGACCACATCTTGTCAGGATTCACAGTCCTGGTCTTCTCTTACTCTTTCTGCCTCACACCAGGTATAACCATTTAATCATAGTTCCCTCCCACATTTTCTTATCCATGTATTTTTAAGTCTGCCTCTCCTTCTCTTTTCTTTCCTTGAGGATTCCATTATAAGAGCCTGCCTGGCTATGTTTGGAAGCGTCTTCCTCAGCATATGTCCTTTCTAGCACCATTTTCTTATCCAAATTTTTTGTTGGTTCCTTTCCCACCTGTCTTCATTACTCGCTATGTCCTGTCACTTAATGCCCATTATCCTTTGTAGACATCTGTTAACGAAGGACTGGAGTCTCACACCTGTGATTTTAGAAGAATTTGTTATGTTTAGATACTGTAGTAGAGTAGTTGCTTCTTACAGAAATTCTTCTCTATTAAAATATTCATTGAAGATAAATTAGAGATAATATAGAGATAGAAATTTAAGCTTTTAACAACCTGGCAATATCCATGTGTGGGCTTCTTTTTTGTAAAGCAATAAAAATATTCATTCCCTGCTATTGTGAATTCCATTGAAATGTTTTAACAACTGTAAATGATGATAAGCCATAAAGAATGAAGATGCATATTATTTTGCAGTGCCATCATTCCGGGTACTTATACACACTAAAGTATGGTTGTGTCTTGTTTTTTATTTCAACAGATAATATTTTCACCTATTATGATCTATGTATTACTAATATTTGCTGTACCCATGTGAAATATTGCATTGATTTTTACATTTAGGTTATATCTTGTGCTTGCTTTTTATTTTTGAAATGCTCTTTATTTTACATTTTTTTGCTACATTATAACTGATAAAAGTAATTGTTCTGCTGACATCATACCTCTTTCCATCTGTGTCATCTCAGAAACATCACTGTTGCTTATATGTTTTATTTTGTTGCAGATCTCTAGTTTTACAAGTTTCCAGCATTGTACAGCACATATGACTTCTTTGTTTATAGATGTTATTATTCTAATTTATTCACCATGAATTGACTTATTCAGATGTTTGGTATTAGTTAGAATTAAATGCAGAAGGCAATAATTGAAATATCTGAAGATTATTATTGCTACATTAGGTTCATAGTCCCCATTTCATTCCTTACAAAGTATATGGTTACCACTGCATTATGGAAGTCTGTGCCAAAGCTCTGTGTACTCGTGCAGTATGGTTTCTGTAGCAATTTGGTTTACATGGTACAATTGCTAACCCTATGCACAGCACACTTTAGTTGTCTTTTATGCCATGCTTGGGTGATGGGCCTATTCTTTACTCCTCTGTATTCACACAGGTGAGATGGTTCATTGCTGACAGTTGTTACTGATTCAACAGCATTTACACTTTAGATTTTGGTGAAGGGCTGTGTAATATATTTGTACATGTTAACATGATGTTAGGTTTGTTCCAAGTAGGCTATTTTATCTATCCTCAGAGGAAGATATTTCTAACACGAGTACTTTATATTCTTGTTTATTTTAAGGAAGATGGTATCCATCTATGTCTTCATTTGTAGAGTGTTCCTCTCTGACAGTTGGTATTTATCTAGTCTCAAGTTCGCACTTTGTTTGATGACTGAGGCTTTTGGTAGAGATAGCATACACAAGTCTTTTCACAGTTAATCTTCAATTGCAATGTTTCTCAATAGCTCAATTGTTTTCTTAAGTCTCCATTTCATCTTTAATTTTAGCTTCCTTATGACTTTACCATATTGCCCGATCATCAGAATAGATAGCTTTTTCAGCTATAATCTGGTTAGCCAGTTCATTGAAGTAGATCAGATAAAATGTGCAGCGTAAGAGTGAGTATTGTAATGACAAAGCCTTTCTGTAAGCTTATTAAGAAGAGATTGATCAGTCATCTCAGACAAAATAATTAATAAGTACATTATCCATTTACATAACTTGCCATGTTCCTCTAAACATGATTGAAAACTTACTGCAAGTTACAGAAGATTGTCCTTGTGTACTTGTTGTTGCAGAAATAGTCACAAAATATTATTAGTCAGTATTATTCTGCTTCTTTGTCATTCAGTATGAATAATCACTTTTCTTTCCCTCATAAACTTGATCGTCTGTTCCAGGCTACTACTGTCACAATACAGCTTATTCCTTATCTAGGTTGAAGAGACATGGTTATCAATTTGCTCCACTCATGTAGTCCACAGATTTATAGAAGATGATCTACTGTTTGTCTTTCCAACCCCTCAATAGCACATACTTGTGTGTTGTGCCAATTAATATGTCACTTGATCTAATCTTTGTAAGGATTAGAATAACTCTCTTATGTCAGACTATGTCTGCTCTCTGTGTCATTTGTCTCTGAGTCAGTGTTTTATCATTTTTTACTTGTCTATATCTTGACCACACTCAGTTTGTATTTTGCTGGTCTGAATAGCTGGTTTTCTGTGCAACTGCCTGATTTGAAAACTGACTCTTCATAGTATAGATTATTAAAGCTTCCAAGGGAACGTTAGTTAGATGTTATCATTACTTTACAGTTAACTTTGCCTATGCAAAATGTTAGAGTGATAGACTGATATAATTTGTTTCATCTGAAGATTTGTTGTTTGTCAATATGGAGGCAATGGGTGTATTCCTCCATACTTTAGAACATTTTTGATTCTACATATTTGTTGTGATATTCAGCTTGAGGAATGCTTGTTTCCCAGATGGGTCCAGGCAAGAAAGCATTTCATTATGCACATTCTCAAGTTGATTGACACATAATGTTATTGATGACACATGATATTGTAAATCCACTTAGATGAAGTATTATAGTGTTCAGAATTGTGTTATACACATCCACAAGTTTTATATTTTTTTATGTTTGTTTCTTTATGCCAGGGGTGAGAAATGATTTTAATGCATTTAACTAAGCCACATACATGTACAGAAGCATATCTGAGTTGAGATATGTAAGAATGAGCTCCTGGTTTAAATGAGCCATATTTTGAATAAACATGAACAAGTTGTCATTATTATTTTTTACAATTTTATTTTAAATAAATTCCACTGTATTCTCTTAATTTGGCTTCCTTTTTGGCAGTGAATCTTATGATTTGTAAGTCCTCCATCATTAATATCTGTTTTCACAAATGCTTACATTCGTCTGTAAAGTATGTCCTCACGTAGATATCTCAAAGCATTGGTTTCCTGAGAAATCCATTCATTAAAGTTCTTTCCACACTTGTCCTCACTTGTGTTTAATATAACGACATATTGTTAACGATATTCATCTAAATTGTTTAGATTTGTAAGTTATGTCTCGTCTGTGCTGATCTCTTTCACTGACAAAGACCTTTTGATCAGAGCACAGATTGTTTTGTTTTGTGACAAGTAATACCAACTATACTTGTTTCTATAAATAATTACATTTGACAAGCAGTTAGACTGCAGCAATCATGATATCAAACTATTATTGCATCATTTATTACCATTACTGGGTCATTTATAGGGCTGAGGAATAAAGGCTGCTTTCCGCTGCAGTTGCCATAGAGTTTCCAAGCTACATTCTTAAAATACTTGGTAGGGAAAAAACCTATCACTTTGCAAAACCTGTGTACCCTAGGTCATAAGCCAGTATCCTAACAGTTCTGCCACACTCTTGACACTGATTATAAATTTATTTCCTACACTTTGTGTTTTGGTGGAGGGCTTTAGATATTTCTCTACATTGGTCATCCAGAATAATGACTGCACTGTTATGTCTTCTACTAGTCCTTTTTTTGCACCATATGAAGCATGCAACCACCACTACAACATTTGAGGGTCCCTGTGGGTTCTTAAGGGCTCATCAAAATGACTTACAATGCGTATTGAAAGATCATATTGTATTACTTTTTATATTAATTTCAAAGTGGCATAAGGTCCTTTTTAAGTAAAATAATATTTGGATGACATCACTTTCATATGAAAGTAGCACATCACTACCTTACAGGACACAAATACCGAAGCAATACATACATTTTTGCAGTGGTGATATCTGTAGCAATTTATTAACATCATGAGGCTGCTAGTCCCATGCACAACTTTCTGTAGTTGCATTCTATGACATGCTTTGTAGGCTGCTGTGATTCTTTTTTGTTGCTCCCAAGATCCACAAATGTTACCCTCCCTTATTTACCAACTCTTTATCTGATGCTGCACATTGTTGATTCTCTATCATTTTGGACCTCTTCTGTGTAAGCACTGAATTATAAGTATTTGCAAATTGTTGGTAATAATTTGTTATTTGCTTTCCATAATTTAAATTAATCTGAACTCTGTTGGTATACAGAATTTGTGGCTACAGTAATCAGTTGTAATAGATCTCATTTACATGCATAAAGGAAATATGTTGTTAGGCTCATATTAGATTGACCAACGGCACACCAGGGGTGATGATGTGGTCAGCTTCACTCTGGTCGCCTTTACTTTCCAGATTTGCTCTAGCTTTCAATTTATTTTGGCTGGGTTCACTCTGGAGCTGTTTGTAATAATAAAATTTCATCACCAATTGAGGATTACTCTTTTGTGAGCCTTGAAAAGGACATTTTAGTTGTGGGTTGTTGTAACTTTCCTCACATCCCGAGCATGCTGATGAAGGTAGACTGGTGTTCCCAGATGGTTGTGCTATGCTTCGCTTCATCTGCGTGCTGCTCACTACTACAGGGATCACATCGATCCTCTACCTTGTTAGCCAGGCTGCCATGAAAACAGCCCGTTTCCAGGAAGGACTACAAGGAAGATGAGTAGGGAGTGTTGGCCAGCATATTTTGCCTGACCCTGAGTAACAAGTCTGATCTAAATATTGTGCCTGTCCAGACATTAGTCTTCCTCCCCTCAATTGGGGACTGAATCTAGATCCCTTGGCTGGGCAGCCAGTGCACTAACCACTGCGATACTGTGGCTTGCATCAGTTGTAAAATAGGTAGAAATGTTTTTGTAGAAGCTACTCATACTGAGCATTCTTGATGATTTTTCTCTCTGGAAGAGGGTTACAGTTGCTCCTTATATATTCTGAGGTGTCCTGAAATAAGTAGGGTTCTCAGTAAATTTATTCATTTGGAAATCACAGTGTCAATTCCAACCTCATGGTCAGGCTGCTGCATAGTTTAGTTAAGTCAAAGAAACGTCATTGCTCATGGTCTAACCTATAAGTGCTCTGTTCTTCTCCATAATTTTAGAGAATCTCAGCACAATGCACGAACTCTGTAGCACCTGCAAGGATCCCATAATAAATTGGGTAGGTTTTTAAACATAACCTTGAATTGTACCACAGCCTGCTTCCAGGTGCACTGTGTGGGCATGAGAGAGAGAGAGAGGAGGGGGGGGGGTGGAAAGAGAGTCTTGATCAGTATGTTGCTAATGATACATCTAGATGTACGTAAGGAAATCACTGTGTCCTATATAATAAGTGTGGGATAGGATGGTTTCAAATATATATATTATTCCACTGTAGCCTTCCAAGCATGTTGTAAAAGGCAGCTTAAGAGGGTTGTACACGTTGCTAGAAACTTCATCATGTAAAACAAATTACTGGAGAAGTCACCACTGTATGAATATACAATGTGCTTTGGTGCAAGTTTCCTAGAGCCAGTTGCAATGGGCCTGGGCTTCATAATAAGCAGAAATTGGACAAGAAGAAGTTGTTAAATATGAGCAACGATTACAAAATGTTGTCCAAACATCCTTCATTTAGAAATAATATTCTCAAAGTACAAAAGCCAAGTTTACATATATAGGTGACAGTGTGCAGGTGTGGCTCTGGCTCTCTCTCTCTTAGTGTGTGTGAGTGCAAACAAATAAAGTAAAATGAGAATAAATAACAAACAAAGATACCCAATAAAGGTTAATGACCAGATAATCGATGAAGTACACAATTTTACTAATCTGGGAAGTAACATTGATAAAGATGGAGGAACAAGCCAAGATATTATTGAGAGCAGTAGCAAGTCAAGATGTGCTTTCAACTCTCTTCACCCAATATGGAACTCTGCAGCATTCTCCATGGTGAATAAGATTAAGCTGTATAACACAAATGTAAAGTTAGTCCTATTATATGACTCTGAGACATGGCATATGACTAAAGAGTATCACATCTGGACTGCAGACTTCCGTTAACAAGTGTCTTTGTCACACACCATGTTAGATGGCCCCAGAGGTAATGGCAAACACATATCTATGGAAAAGAACATGGGGAGAAAAAGTAAGGATGGTTAGGAGACGCTCTCAGAAAGAAGGAGGACAGTATAACCAGACATGCACTGGATTGGAACCTACAAGGAAAGAGATGAGTGGGAAGGCCAGGGAACATCTGGCACCAAATGATTGAGGAAGTCAGTTCAATTTGGGATCTCATGGGCGAAACTCAAGACGATGACACAGAATAGAAACAGATAAAGATCATCTGTTGCTGCTCTATATCCCAAGGTGAACCAGATGGATAAATGATGATGCTATATACTGGGGGTATCTGTAGCTGACTGGCTGTATATACTCCTGCCCCCTTTTTCATATGTCCCTCCCTACCTGATCAACCGTTGTTTGATATCATACTCTTACAATTTGTATATCACTATTTTATCATTTGCAGTGTCATCATCTACTGTTATTTAAAAGTGAGTACAACCTACCTAGAAGTACAATAACTTCATCCACTAAGCGATGTTTCTTTCTCTCTCTCTCTCTCTGCCTTTGTCTCTCTCCACATCTCTCTCTCTCTCTCTCTCTCTCTTTCTATCTCTCTCGTGTTTGTAAAGAGCCAGAACAGGAGAATGTTACAAAAAGACAACATCCGAGTAGCAGAGTGGTAGAGGGCTTGGGTCTACGGCAAAGCTAACGGGTTCGATCCCTGTTAATGACACACTGAAATTAACTCAGCTTCCTGATTTACTGTTAAGAAAATAAAGATAGCAAGGAGGGGAACTGACCAACCACCACTTCACAAAAAGAAAAGCTGAAGCCTAGTACAATGAAGTCTGTAACACTTCATCCCTGACAGCAATGTCTGCTGGTGGGACTATCTTGTATCTGTTTACAACCAGACATACCATAGTGTGATTGAGCTGGCATATATTGATGTTTACACTTCATTACCTAGTTAGACCAGTCAATATGCACAAATATATCAAACATGATTGAAATGGCTGTACATGTTTTTTGATAAGTTCTTTAAAGTTAGTTAGTTGCCCATTGCAAGCGAGGATGGTGACATTGGCAGACGGTCTTGTCTTGATGTAACTTTCGCTGTAATTGGATTATAGTGAGGAAGAAACTGCACTGGTCATTAACCTCACTCTCTGGTCCTGAGCTACATTGGACCAGTGGCAAGACATAAGACGATTGGAGGTAACTCAGAATGCAGGCACTCTGGTCCCACCTCCCTTGAGACCAGGGATCACTTGAAACTTGCCGGATTTGATTACCCAACGTTTTCATTCATCTATTTGATAGGCAAGTGCCTTACCTCTCAATCACAGCGATGTCACACACATACACACACACTCTTCCCCCCCCCCCCCCCCCCCCCCCCCCAATCCCCCATTTTTATAACAGTGAAGATCAGATATCAAATGTTTAATGTAGATAACAAATGTTGGAAATATTAGTCAATGCAATTGTTTATTAAAAACAAGTTGTGTCAGTGTAGACCATTATTTAATAACCTCTATAGGGTAGAAGATTCTCCAACTCATGAAGTTACAGACCTCATCCATCACACAGGCCAAAAGCCGCCTGGGTTTTAAAGAAAGCATTAGAAACAATGGCCCTATATATGATGCTGGATTAAAAAATTAGATTACTTGTTTTCTTGGAGATCAGAAGAAGATGAGGGCTACTGTATGTTATATGAGTTTGTCTCGTCACTACTTACATATGAGTGAAATCACTGGTTTCATATCACATAAAGCAGTCCAAGTACAAGGGCAGATGAGCAAAAAGGTGACACTCGAGGCAGGGAGTACCCCAAGGGGGAGTACTGTCACCCACACTCTTCCTGGTATATATAAACGACATCACAGAGAATATACCAAGGAGAGTCCATAGCTCAATGTTTGCAGACGATCTGGCTATGTGGACCTCTGAAAAGAATCTCACCATAGCAAGAAATCGGATGCAGACGGCCCTAACATCGCTGGAAGAGTGGGCGAACTCATGGCTGGTTAAAATAAACGAGGAGAAAACCACATGCACAATATTCTCGCTTTCATTAAAACCCCAAAATACCAAATTAAGTCTAAATGGCAAATTCCTGCAGCCAAACGACAACCCAACCTATCTGGGAGTCACATTTGATCGGCGCATGACATGGAAAAGTCAGATTGAGAGAAACCGAATGAGAGCCAGAGAAAGAATGGCAATCATGAGGAAACTTGCTGGCACAAGCTGGGGAGCAGACGAAGGCATACTAAAGAAACTGTACACTGGAAGAGTGAGACCAGTTCTCGAGTATGGCATTGCGGCATGGACAACAGCAGCAAAGGCGAACTTCGATAAAGTTAGCAAACTTCAAAACCAAGCCATGAGAATTATAACAGGAGGCATGAAGTCAACGCCAATTGTAGAACTTGAAAAGTTTACAAAACTGCAACCCATGACCGATAGAAGAGACTGCAGAGCCCAGCTGCAGTCAGAGAAACTCCGAAGACTGACTGACCATCCAATGCACCAGAGACTAAACAATTTGGGAAATGGGAAACTGAAGCGGAGAAACTTTGCAGAAATAGCCAAAGCAAAGATGCACGAAGATCCCATAAACGCACTAACAACACCAAAACCCATCACTACTGTACGAAAACCTACCTGGAGGCAAGATATATTTCCAGAGGTGGTAGAAAATATACCAGGTATTGGAAACAAAAACTGCCAGACTGAAAAAGAAAGGAGAGATACTACCCTAAGCTTCATATCGAAAAGCTACCCAAGCATGGACTGGACCTATGCATACACCGACGCTTCTGTAACAAACACTACACAGAACGGAGGGGCAGGAGCATTCTTGAACCTACCAAATGGAAAACAAATAACACTGCCATTCGCTACTGGTAAGTACACAAGCAATTTCAGAGCGGAGGCAGAGGCACTGAGGGCGGCAGTGGAAGAAATGGTGAGACACAATGAAAATGAAAGCCATATAGTCCTGCTTACAGATGCTCTCTCCGTAGTCACAGCGCTAAAAAGCCAGAAAAACACTGAGCTTAGTGACTTAAGAGCAGCACTCTGCAAACTGTGCCAGCAGTCCGTACCAAAAAGGGTAGTGGTACAGTGGGTCCCATCACACTGCAACATCCAAGGCAACGAGGAGCCAGACAGACTGGCAAAAGAAGGTGCAAGACTACCACAAATAGATACTAGTATGACGTACGAAGAGTCAAAACGGCTTATCAAAGCCAGATACATGACCAAATGGGAAACCGAACATACTGGTTACACCAAAAACGATGCCTATTACCAGTTGAACCGAAGAGAGCAGGTCATTGTCTTCAGACTTCGCACTGGCCACAATAGACTGAGGTACCACCTATTCAACAAATTGAAGATAGGTGGTACCGACGAATGCCCGTGCGGTACTGGTAAAATGACCGCTGAACATCTGCTGCAGAACTGCCCGACATACGAGGATCAGAGAGAGCAGATGTGGCCATCACCAGTGGAACTGCAAGACAAGCTCTATGGCAGTGGCGACAGCCTCAGGATGACCGCCGCTTTTTTCGAAAAAATAATGGTTACTGTCTGACTGCGTACGAAGAAGAAGAAGATATCACATAAAGTTTTACAAGATTGGTAGTGAACCTTTAATTAGTGTAGTGTTAGAGTGCTCACTTTTCACTGCAAAAGTATGGGTTCAACACCCATTACCCGCATGCTGCAGCCAACCCAGCTGTAAATTGGTACCTGGCTTACCGCTAGTGAAGGAAACAGACCACTTTGTCTGAAGTACAATGAAGTCTTTAACACTTCATCCTGATGGCAGTGTCTGCTATGGGACTACCGTTACATTTAATTAAGGAGCCTCAGCCAAACTAGCGTTGAGTATGTTTGATCTAGTGTTTCACTAATACCTGTCGGCATTCAATACTAGATCAGCATTTTCTAATAGACTGAGGGTAATAAGGAACCTTAGATATCTTGAACATAAAAACATTATGAATACAAATCCTTCTGATGTATGTTTCTTGCCACATCTAGAATTAGAAAGCTTGTAATGAACTTCTGTCAACTTGTACATTCTACTATGTTGCACTTAGCAGAAACCTGTCTAGATTTAATGTTGGGTTCACTTTTTTAAATACATTGACTTAAATGAGGATGGGACATATTAGATGTCTTGAACATAATGGTCTGATACATGTCTCTTGTCACAAACAAACAGTGAACATCGACCACACTGTACAGTTGAGTATGACTGTTGCAGGTTATCCTAGATTCAATATTTTATTTAGTGTATTGTAGCATCCTGTATTCAACCTTTACGAGACTAAACTGACGCAATTTCCCCTGCAGCTGCATTATTTTTGAGCATGTACATTTTAATATGGTTGGTGACATTGAGAGCTTGTAAACTTTTTATTAGTTGGTCTATAGATATGATTTTGTTGTGTGTAGAGACATCAATGAATCAAAAACGTGTGGCTGTTATTGTTTTTGTTGTATGTGTGTTAGTTTCTGAGATCAAGAAGATGAAGGTGAAAATGTTCACAAATATATCACAAACAATTAAACTCACCAATCAAGATCCGACAGGGCTCGAAATATTATTTTGTATTTGTCACAGAGCACTGATACTGTTCTTATATAAGACATATCTGTTAGTTTCCACTGTAACCGTATTTCTAACATCTACATAAACAAACTAAACAGGTCTAATTCAGAAAAATCTGTTGCAGCACCTTAACTTCATCACCCTCAATAATGGAATAACCTTCAAATCTGAGTACATCGTTTCAAAATTCTCTATTAAAAACAAATAACCCATTTTTCAACTTCAAACAAGCATAAGGATGTTGCCTCGTTTTCAATATTCATGCTCAGCCACATTTCTATAGAATTGACCTGGAAGTTTATACATGATACTGCCACTATCGACTAGCAATAATGAATGGTTGTCGGCGAATTAAATCATTTTTTGTGTGTGTGGTATAAAGATATGATTAATTGTGATCCACATCATAGGAGTTTCACCAATTACATTACATAAGTACCAATATACGAGGCGTGTTCAAATGAAACTGGACCAAACTGAAACAAGTGAATATACGTATGATGCGCATGATGACTCATGATGGCAAACTTCTGGTGTAAACAGACAGCACATACCAACCATCAAGTTTGAAAAATTTCATTATCCTTCGACTCATAGTTTCCTTGGCAGACCGTTGAAACCATGGTGGGTGTGATACGTAATCCGTCCAGAATTGATCAGTGTGCGGTGATTCGGTTTCTAACAACTGAATGATGTAGACCAATTGACATTCATCGCAGAATGCAGGCAGTGGATGGTGACAAAAGTGTGTCGAAGACAACAGTAAAGAACTGGACAACGTTGTTGAAAGGAGGACGTGAGTTAAAAAAAGATCTTCCGAGACCAGGTCAGAGGTAGATTATTTTGTCAGAAGAAATCATCCCCAAAATTGATGCAGCAATTTTGGTGGACCGTTGCCAGAGCTTATGTTTGCTAGCAGAGGAATTCTCTGTGTCACTAGGGGCAGTTCAAATGGAGGTTACCAAGAAACTGAAGTATCGGAAGGTGTGTTCACAATGGGTACTTTGGTTGCTGACCAATCACGATAAGAAAGAATGCATGGGATGGAATTTGAACCACTTGCTGCGATACGAAGAGGAGGGTGATTGGTTTTTTTCGCGCATAGTGGCAAGTAATGAATTGTGGTGCCACTACTTTGAGCAGAGCAGCAAAACTGCTAGCGTGCAATGGAAATATCCCAGATCACCGAAACCAAAAAAATTCAAGTCGTATATTTCTGCTAGTAAGGTTATGCTGACAGCGTTTTTTTTTACCATGAAGGACTTTTGTTGGTATATTTTAAAGAGTAAAGAGCCTGGCGTGAACATAATGCCATTCTCTACAATGACACACTAGACAAGCTGCATACAGCAATCAAGAATAAACGACCCGGCATGCTTTCTCGTAGTGTGATTCTGTTGCACAACAATGCGCATCCACATGTCGCAAACATTGTTCAGAAAGCGTTAGCACAGAAAAGGTGGTAAGTACTGCCACACCCATCCTATAGCCCCGATATGTCCCCTTGTGACTTCCATTTGTTCGGACCCTTAAACAAATTTCTGAACTGACAAAGATTCGACTCCGATGTGAGGAGCCATGGCCTCGGTGACCAAGTCGTTCAAAGAGCAACCAAAGTAATTTTTTTCCCGAACGGCATCCGCTGTCTACCCAAGCAGTGGGATGCGTGTCTGAATGACTAAGGCGACTTTTTATAACTAATCATGTGGCATGTTTGCTTCATAACAATTGCTATATTTAATTCTGTCACATCAAAGGATGTAACTTTCATATGTTTGTAATAACGCCACTGGGTCTAGTTTCAGTTGAACACGCCTCATAGTATAGAAAAATAAATTATAGATTTTGTCAAAGCTGTACTCTTGTCTTAATTTAGAACTTGGTTGTACAAGAATTAGAATACCTACATTTATCCGAAACAATGGAACACTCCCTGTTGTCCTGCCTATCACTGCAAAAGATTAGACAGCTTCTCTTGGCTCTGAACCCAATAATTTAACAGCCTATATTGCAGACGTGAACAACTGATCACACCTGCGAAGCTTCACATTAAGGCATCAAAATCACTGAAATCCAAAACAGGTGTAATAAAGCAAGACAAATATTCCTGATATTACAATGCAAACACAATGGATACAAAAAGAACACTATACAAGACGATACTCCCACAAACATTGTGCTGTCGGTGCCAGAATTGGACATTAACAAACAAAGATAAAATAACATCAGATAGTATACCTCAGAAAGCATTGTTATATAAATATAATGGATAAAGAGCCAATGGCCATTATGCAAAAGATGGACAGAAAAAATAACAGAAGCAGTGAAGCTCCCCATGTACGAAGGGCCAAGTCAAGAAACATGATGACGAAAAACACGAACAGGACCTATGTGAAAAGAAAGAAAGAAGAATCATCAAGAGCTGGTGCTGAGTGATAATGGATTAAAAAACAAGAATTATAGAAAAATGAGAACCAGTTAAACACGTTTCTGAAATGTTTATTTTAAATATGCTTTTATGACACCTCTGTAGCGTTTCTTAAGAATACATTTTCCATTCTGTTTTGTTCATCAAATTCCAGATAATAGCGGCAGTTATCACTCAAATGTGCTGATATCTTTGCTCAAACGTTTGTTAATATTTGTTTGCCAGTTTCATATTTCTTTTTGAGTTTCATATTTCTTTTTGTTGTTTGTTTAACATTGTTAGAAAAAACATTAAATGTGTTCAATAGCCAATTACATGACTCGGAGCAGTTTCAGCACAATATTTGGAGTTGATAATAAACGACTGCCATATCTTAAGGTTCAAACTTATGCAAATTATGCTGAACTTTATGGATAATGTGTGTTGTTTATGTACCCAACCTAGCTAGTATTAATTGATACCTTGATATAATAACCCCAGACAAACTAGCAACAAGATGGACTTGCACATCGTTTAAACCACCATCCAAGAAACTAGTTGTAAACAGACTCTGTAGAGTCTTCTAAACCAGTATAAATGACGTTAAGTTAAGTTAATCAAAAGAGCACAGACAAGATAGCCAATAGGGCTCCCACCGTAAACCTGCTTTTAAACACTTCCACACACTCTTGCATCAGTGGTTCTGAAGCTAATCATTTTGTGTTGAGGTTGCTAATCGCATACACAAGTGACACTGATATTAGTTCGTGTTCACGCTGAGCTTGGACAAATTGTCAACAAAGCTATGACACAAGTCACAACAACATGAATCTTTGCACTGGGAAAACATAATCCAAACAATATACAATGAACTGAAGTTGAAGGCAGTCCATATTTGAACCTTGATCCTCCAAGTAACTTTCTGCAGGAAAGACACAAGTATAGGTAAGCAAATGTAGATACATTTGAACCTGCTTCTAGAAACACTTTTGTATAATGATCAAAGCACTGCCAGTATTTTGAACTCATGACTTGACAGCATTTGTTACATCACATTTAAGAACTGTGTCCTAATTGCTAAAAGAAATGACGTCCATAAAATAAATATTCATTGAAAATTATCACCAAATATGTGTGTGGGGAATATCTTTGCGGAAATGGCTGATATATCTTTAGAAAATGTAGTTTTGTTGGGACTATAAAGATGTAGTGAGGCAAACACACACATATATATATATATATATATATATGTGTGTGTGTGTGTGGTTGAAAGAGCGAGAGAAAGAATGTGTGTGTGTTGCATGCATGCACAGACTACAGATTAACTTATATATATATATATATATATATATATTTACATATATAAAGAAGTTAGTCTAAAGTCGGCTATATATATATATATATATATATATATATATATATATATATATATAGCCTTCATCCTAGAAAACCATAAATCTATCAGAGAAGAACAAAAATTCAAACTACCAATACTAAAAAAAAAAAGGAGGTCACGTAAACGTGTCACTGTTTTCTTCTTCTTCTTCTTCTTCGTACGCAGTCAGACAGTAACCATTATTTTTTCGAAAAAAGCGGCGGTCATCCTGAGGCTGTCGCCACTGCCATAGAGCTTGTCTTGCAGTTCCACTGGTGATGGCCACATCTGCTCTCTCTGATCCTCGTATGTCGGGCAGTTCTGCAGCAGATGTTCAGCGGTCATTTTACCAGTACCGCACGGGCATTCGTCGGTACCACCTATGTTCAATTTGTTGAATAGGTGATACCTCAGTCTATTGTGGCCAGTGCGAAGTCTGAAGACAACGACCTGCTCTCTTCGGTTCAACTGGTAATAGGCATCGTTTTTGGTGTAACCAGTATGTTCGGTTTCCCATTTTGTCATGTATCTGGCTTTGATAAGCCGTTTTGACTCTTCGTTCGTCATACTAGTATCTGTTTGTGGTAGTCTTGCACCTTCTTTTGCCAGTCTGTCTGCCTCCTCGTTGCCTTGGATGTTGCAGTGTGATGGGACCCACTGTACCGCTACCCTTTTTGGTGCGGACTGCTGGCACAGTTTGCAGAGTGCTGCTCTTAAGTCATTAAGCTCAGTGTTTTTCTGGCTTTTTAGCGCTGTGACTACGGGGAGAGCATCTGTAAGCAGGACTATATGGCTTTCATTTTCATTGTGTGTCACCATTTCTTCCACTGCCGCCCTCACTGCCTCTGCCTCCGCTCTGAAATTGCTTGTGTACTTACCAGTAGCGAATGACAGTGTTATTTGTCTGCCATTTGGTAGGTTCAGGAATGCTCCTGCCCCTCCGTTCTGTGTAGTGTTTGTTACAGAACCGTCGGTGTATGCATGGGTCCAGTCCATGCTTGGGTAGCTTTTCGATATGAAGCTTAGGGTAGTATCTCTCCTTTCTTTTTCAGTCTGGCAGTTTTTGTTTCCAATACCTGGTATATTTTCTACCACCTCTGGAAATATATCCTGCCTCCAGGTAGGTTTTCGTACAGTAGTGATGGGTTTTGGTGTTGTTAGTGTGTTTATGGGATCTTCGTGCATCTTTGCTTTGGCTGTTTCTCCGCTTTAGTTTCCCATTTCCCAAATTGTTTAGTCTCTGGTGCATTGGATGGTTAGTCAGTCTTCGGAGTTTCTCTGGGCTCTGCAGTCTCTTCTATCGGTCATGGATTGCAGTTTTGTAATCTTTTCAAGTTCTACAATTGGCGTTGACTTCATGCCTCCTGTTATAACTCTCATGGCTTGGTTTTGAAGTTTGCTAACTTTATCGAAGTTCGCCTTTGCTGCTGTTGTCCATGCCGCAATGCCATACTCGAGAACTGGTCTCACTCTTCCAGTGTACAGTTTCTTTAGTATGCCTTCGTCTGCTCCCCAGCTTGTGCCAGCAAGTTTCCTCATGATTGCCATTCTTTCTCTGGCTCTCATTCGGTTTCTCTCGATCTGACTTTTCCATGTCATGCGCCGATCAAATGTGACTCCCAGATAGGTTGGGTTGTCGTTTGGCTGCAGGAATTTGCCATTTAGACTTAATTTGGTATTTTGGGGTTTTAATGAAAGCGAGAATATTGTGCATGTGGTTTTCTCCTCGTTTATTTTGACCAGCGATGTTAGGGCCTGCTGTATCCGATTTCTGGCTATGGTGAGATTCTTTTCAGAGGTCCACATAGCCAGATCGTCTGCAAACATTGAGCTATGGACTCTCCTTGGTATATTCTCTGTAATGTCGTTTATATATATCAGGAAGAGTGTGGGTGACAGTACTCCCCCTTGGGGTACTCCCTGCTCGAGTGTCACCTTTTTGCTCATCTGCCCTTGTACTTGGACTCTGGCCGTTCTTTGTTTGAGGTAGTGGTTGATCCACTTGTACATTTTCCCACAAACATCACTTCTTCTTAGTCCGTCTTTCCAGACTTTGTCAAATGCCTTTTCCAAATCCACCCAAACAGCTACTGTGTGTTTCTGTGCCTGGTAGGCATCTTCTATTTCCTGGGCTATGAGGATGACCTGGTCCTCAGTGGATCTGTGCTGTCTAAAGCCGGCTTGCTGTGGAATTAGAATTCGTTTTTCTTCCAAATGCCACATCAGTCTGGTGTTTATCATACGTTCCATCAGCTTGCCGACACAGCTCAGTAGGCTGATGGGCCTGTATCCATTTGGATCTGTTTTGTCCTTTCCTGTTTTTGGTACTGGTACCAGTATTGCGTCTTTCCATGCCTGGGGTACAATTCCCCTTTTCCAGCTTTGGTTCAGGACCGATAGCAGTTTCCTCTTCGCTGTTTGGCCCAGGCCCATCAGCATTTCGTTTGTTATCCCGTCTTTTCCGGGAGATTTCCTTTTCTTTAATGTTCTCATAGCCTCTTCCATTTCGCTCATTGTTAATTTGGCCATCATGTGCTCTTCAGGTGCCGTATTGATAGTGGCGGGCGCCTTTAGCTCTTCGCTAATGTATGTATGCTTATCTGCAGGGACCTCGATGTGGTTTGCTCTGGCATAGTGATCGACAAAAGCGTTTGCGGCTTTCTTACCTGTGAGCAAGTTGTCACTGTTTTCAATTTGGATTAGTTAATTCGTTGTTTTTTGTGTTTTCTTCCCTCCAATTATCCTGGCCTCGACATCGGTTACATGAATTAGCACTACGCTTAAACATGTGTTGTATTTTCACGGTCTAGTGCACACGGCTGAACTTCACGAGATTGGCGCCCTTCGCCCTAGCTGCAGACAGTGTATGTTTTGGTGTGACTGTAATTTAGGCACGACTATAATGGACTAAAACACGGCCAGAGAGAGATGCCCAACACATCACTCACACACTAAATGATGTCCTACGACCTCTTACGGTTATTGGAAAGGCACGACACACAACGATATATGTCATCCCCCTCCCCTGCTTTGTGTGTTTGCGGGAAAGGCTTCGGGAGTAACCCCTGAGGAAAAATCTGCATCCTGTGTTATCTCCAGTCGTCTTGATAGAATCTTGCCACTGGCCAAAGGAAGCTCAGGACCAGAGAGTGATTTTAACAAAAGTTACAGTTCTTCCTCACTTTAATCCAAAGTCACCCATTTCAGCGGACACAGCAAGAGAAAAGACTGTCCACATGGCTGAAAAAAGAGAGTGGTCTTCATCACATGTGCTGGACGAACATCACCTGGACCATTCATAAACTATCTATATTAACACACAAAAACTATCTGAAGTGTTAAATCTAATTTATGGGACCGCTAGGCGTGTTAAAATAGAGAATAAAGGCCACGAGTTCCCGCAGTACCATACAGTGTCCAGATAAGTTTTTAATTTTACACATAATAGGGGGGAAATAGACATTTTTCACCAGTCCTCTTGAAGATCTGTATTCAAACCGTTCGGAAGCCCATGAATTATGTTCTGTGTGTGCGTCAATGTATACACTCATCTCATCTCTGTGTTAGCCAATGTACACGATCGTCTCGTCTCCGTACATAAATGTACACGCTCGTTTCGTCTCGATGTGTACCAGCGTACGAATGTACACTGTCGTTTCCGTGTGTAACAATGTACACGCTCGTTTCTGTGTCCGCCAATGAACACGCTCGTTTCTGTGTCCGCCAATGAACACGCTCGTTTCTGTGTCCGCCAATGAACACGCTCGTCTCTGTGTCCGCCAATGAACACGCTCGTCTCTGTGTCAACCAATGAACACGCGCGTCGCTGTGTCCAGCAATGAACACGCTCGTCTCTGTGTCAGCCAATGAACACGCTCGTCTCTGTGTCCATCAATGTACACGCTCATCTCTGTTTGAACCAATGTTCTCGCAAGCTTCGTCTTTGTGAGTAACAATGTATACGCTCATCTCTGTGTGTAACAATGGAAACGTGTGTCTCTGTGTCTGCCAATGTACACGCTCAACTCGTGTGTGTTTATCCATGAATTACCTACGTGTTTTAAAAATACTGAGACTTGTGTCAAAACTGGAGACCAACCATGACTGAATAACACAAAAGTCAACCCGCACGAACAACAGAAACACAAGGACCAATGTTACCAACATTAAATGTGTGTGGGACTAGACAACACGAAAACAGCACCAAATAAAGTTAAACTGAATAAGTAACGTACGGCGCAGAAACATGGACATCGAATACAACTTTGGGATCAAGATGCTGAGCAGCGCATAAGCTGCAGTGGTCAGCGACCCATAGCTGACTGCTAGCATCAGGGCCAGCGAACCATAGCTGCCAAGATCCTTCTACACCTCCACGCGGTGATCCTGGATAACAGGCTGCAGTAGGGCAGACTGGCTAAGCAGAAGGGATCGAAGAGGGAATGCTAACCCGGTACTAAAAAAATTCTTGCTGAAGTCGGATGTGTTGGACCGAAAGGTGCAAATATCGCAGCCAAGCTGTAAAACTACGACACAACGCATTCCGTTCTCTGGACTACATCCTGCTACTTAAGCTCTTTCAGGGTTTGGTAGTGGGAGATTGAGAACGAACGAAGAAGAAGAAGAAGAATACAACTTTGAAAAAGATAATCGAAGCCTTCGAAATGTGGGTGTATAGAAGATTGGTTCGCAAATCGGAGAAAGAGAAGAAAACAAGTAGGGGTAGGTATTGAAAAATTGTTGGGTGGAAAGAGAATTAACACCCGAAATCAAGGTTCGACAGTTTATATATTTTGGTAATATAACAAGGATAAGGTGGAAAACAGTTGTCCAAGAGGCCGACAACGTTATAAATGGGCGGATGGCACTGGGAGATGGACTGGAAAAAGCCTGTCAGATTGCAGCAGCAATAGATAATTACACTGGAGATCCACTGCAGCCGACCTTCGATGCGGACCTGACACTTGAACTCAACTGAGTAAGCAAGAACAGATTAAAAACGCGATTCACACATTTTTTATTTTACAAATTGTTTCCCCTTGCTCGCCTAGTTCTCAATCTTGACTGAATTGTACGTACAGCGACGCAATGCAACCGACTTTATAATTTAAAAATGCGTTCTATAGTACTTCCCATACGGGTACGTACGACCTTACTATTTCATGAAGCATGCATAATCTAAGCAAAGTTAGATAGGAGAACAACGATTGTTACCGGGGTGGAAAGAATGGACCCATTGTAGCCTGAAAGGTGATAATGATGACTATTCGTGGGTTTAGCATCCTCATCATGTACGAATATTACTATTGAAACATCCATATAAAATCCCCGGATACGGTCTTCCAGTTAGGGGGGCCCATTTGTGGAGGCTATGATTGATGTGGAGAGAAAATACTATATGAAATTAATGAAGGTAGGCGGACATCCTGCATTGAAAGACGGTCTGCGGCTGTTTCACTTAAAACTGGGAATTAAGATACTGAGAAGAACATGATCTGCAGTGGTCAGCGACCCTTAGCTGATTGATAGCGCCAGGGCCAGAGCTGCCATGACTTTTCTACACCTCTTTATGATGATCCCGGATAATAGGTTACAACAGAGAAGACTGGCCAAGGTAAAGAGAGCGAAGAGCCTGTAGACAACCAGTTACATTTGCATTACCCTGCTGCAAAAGCTATGCGCATCCAATCTATTCTTAAATGCATTAACTGTCGCTGCATCTACTACCTCCTGGGTAATGCATTTCACGCATTCACCACTCTCTGACTAAAAAATATGTCCTAATATCAAATCTGGACTTTTCTTTAGTTAATTTGTATCTGTGCCACCTTGTTCTCGTTGGTGGTTGTATTTTGAAAAACGTGTTATAGTCTAATTAAACCTTTCCTGTGATTATCTTACAAACCTGTATTAAGTCATCTCGATTTCTTCTCTTTTCTAGACACTGTAGGCCTGTTTTTCTTAGTCTTTCCTCATAATTGTAATTCTGAAATCCCACTATCACTTTTGTCGCTCTTCTTTGTATCCTTTCCAGCATATTTATATCTCCTCTACGTTAAGGACTCCCCACCTGTACACAGTACTCCAATCTAGGTCTAACTAATGTTTTATACAGTTTGACAATCACTTCCTTACTCCTATGTTTAATATTTCTTTTGATCATACCTAACATTGCATTTACCTTTTTCACTGTTACCTGGACTTCCTCACTCACTTTACCTGTATGCCCTATTATAACCCTTAGGTCCCTTTCCTTATCTATCTTTCTAATATTGTTCTCGCCCATTCTGTAATTATGTGCCATATTGGGTCTACCCATGTGAATGACTGTACATTTATCTACATTATACTCCATTTGCCATCTCACAGAGATTTTATTGTTTAGTTTTCGTTCGCTCTATTTTCCTGACGAAAACTTAGTAGCCGTAACGTTGGTGTCATTTTGTTTTTTCCTTTTGCTGTACTAAGCCGTTATCTATAGATGTTTTTATCGACCATCTCCAGACCTAAACATCTTGTGTCAATGTTCAGACTAAACTAGTCTCGTTTAATTATCCTTGTAATTATCGCATGCTTACCGATTCCACATGCGTGTGTATCCCAGCGTACCAAACTGGGAAGAGACGATTAAGTCCACTGTACCCCATGCATGTTGTAAACGAAAATAATTATGGCGTCTGTTCCCATCGCCGGGGTCCGTCTGGGGGATTTATGGAGGCTGAGAAATAAAGGCCACTTGCGCATGCTGTGGCCATATTGTTCAGGTTAAAAAAAAACAACTCTCCTAGGTTTTGATCACGAGTCTTCTTGGTCAAGCGAATAGGATGTTAATCTTTCGGTCGCCTGCTCCTAGTAAAGGGCGACAAAATAGGGTTGTGTGTGGAGCTAGTAACTCATCATGCAAAAAAAAAAATGGCTACACAAATTACCGTTGCAAGACTACACCAACTGCTTTTGGTTCTTGCTTCTTGTAAAAGGACATTTATAGTGGTGGGCTGTTACTTTGTATGGACCAAAGACGAGTTGAAATGCACATAATAATAATACTAATAATAATAAAATAATAATGAAAGTTGCCCATAGCAAGTGCAAATGGCGGCAGTGACAGGAGTCAAGATTTTGTAGCAGCTCAAGGCTAAATCTCTCAATATATGTCAATTATTTCTGGACCTTCAAGCGAGGACAAGGATGAAGATCGTTATTGTGAGGGGAAAATTCTAGCAGTATATGCAAGCAAAATGACAGAGAATAGCTCAAGGCGCTAATCAGAGCGGAGCAGGAAGAATGGATGATGCTGTGAAGACTATGCCAGAAAAGTGAATAGGTCATAGGTCCAGATGAACTTTGCGTTTGTGCTGAGAGACGTGTGGAACTGATATTGCCCATATAAATTTGCAGACTTTCATTACAGATTTACGAAAGGGACTTTTTCATTCTGAACACAATTTTAAGATCAACATTTATAGGTTCCAATTAAGTTGCATTGCCATTTTGTTAATCTGTTTTCTAACCTGCTAATGCTGAGTTCTTCACTCCTTGAAGAATTTTCTCTGGTATGTTACATGGGCTCCTCTTATAACATGAGAGATACTGAAGAAGGTTGGCCTCGATCCTCTTCGCTGTAGTGCAATGCAAGGTTGATCAGCTGATTCACCACTACGAGATCATAACGTCGATTTCCGCCTCGTTGTCTAGGCTGCTGTAATACATCCTATTTTCATGTCCAAAGCGTGGACGTGATGTGGTGATTTATGTTGCCCCTGACATTGGCATTCTATAAGCTATGTTAAATAATCGACATCATGGCACGCCAGACAGACCTACAGATCCAGGTCATTAGTCTCGCAAGTGTTGAAGGGTACGGATAATTATGGTTCTTGTATCTCGCTGGTTGTGCACACTCCTCATCAATTCTCATAGTTCGTCGCTCTCTGCTCATCAGCGCACTTTTGTTGCAAGCTCATGCAGTCTGTATATTGCAGATTAATCTATTTGGCGGTCAGTGGTTAGTTTCGGCATGTTACTGTACACACATCTAATGTAAGATTATAAGTAACGAAAGAAAGATTCCAAAACCATGGTAGAAATCATCGGGCTCTACAGACCATACGTTTCACAACACATTTTTTTTGGCACCCTTAAGTGAGAGAACAGCTGTGCGGGACATATGAAGCAACTTAAAAGGAGAGAGGGCACATGAAACAGCTGGAAAAAAAAATAGGACATGAAACAGCTGAAAAATAGAGAGGACAGCTGAGCGGGGCATATGAAGCAATTGAAAAAGAGAGAGGACAGCTGAGCGGGGCATATGAAGCAATTGAAAAAGAGAGAGGACAGCTGAGCGAGGCATATGAAGCAATTGAAAAAGAGAGAGGACAGCTGAGCGGGGCATATGAAGCAATTGCAAAAGAGAGGACAGCTGAGCGGGGCATATGAAGCAACTAAAAAGAGAGAGGACAGCTGAGCGGGGCATATGAAGCAACTAAAAAGAGAGAGGACAGCTGAGCGGGGCATATGAAGCAACTAAAAAGAGAGAGGACAGCTGAGCGGGGCATATGAAGCAACTAAAAAGAGAGAGGACAGCTGAGCGGGGCATATGAAGCAACTAAAAAGAGAGAGGACAGCTGAGTGGGGCAACTAAAAAGAGACTTATTGGTCTAAAGTCTGACCATTCTGTTACATGATGTTTTTTCTGGGAGTGTTATAAACATACAAAACGAGTGAATGACTGTAGTAAAACTGAATTTTCTTCGTGGCTGGAAAACAAATCTACTTTCGTATCTTTTCAGTCCATTTGTAATGTTTTCATGTTAAGCACAGGCATGCGCTAACGTTTCCACTCTTGGATCAAGTGCGCTGTGTTGGCCATTGTAAGCCAGTGTTTGCTGTAAGACTCCTATTATTATCCCCATCAATCTATCACGTGATCCACCCGATGCCTTTAAACCAGATTTTTGGATTTTTCAAAACTAAACCGATAACCATTGTATAACAGGAGACCCAGTGATCTCAAGGTCAGGTGACCGCCTTGTGTGCCGGAGGACGTGGGTTCGGATCACGGTGGAGACTGGAATTTTTTCACGTGGGTATTCTGGTAAAAAATGTATTTGATCTCTGGGTAGTGAGATCGGACTCCCGTGTTCAGTGTCGAGCACGTTAAACATCTTTTGGCAGTTAGAAATCGAAAAAGTAAGCTTATCGGCCGCTGCCTGGGCAAAATTCAAAAGTTCTAGTTCAAAATCCAAACAGATTATGTTTACCTTCCCCCAAGGCCTATAAGCAGTAGAAAGTTTTAAAATACCTACTACGTATAGCCGAAGCCTTCGGCTACCTGGCAACAGACAACATCATCTTGAATACCAGAATTCAAGTATTGCAAGTATATGTAAACAAAAATAGAATTATTGAAATATTTGTTTGTGGTGAAAGCATGACCCTATTAGAAACGTTTTCTATTAAAAACTACTCCCATTTCTTTCTCAACAAATGCATGGCCATTTGAACATTTAATCACAAAACCTGGTCTAGTTTCAAACCTTTATTAATGGACTTCGCTTGGAGCTCTCTGCTTCCCCGCTAAAAATACATCAACTGCAAAACGTTTCCTGACGAACTCAATTTCTAGACAGCATGAGATTTGGTTACCTTTGAAGTGCCCTTTGCGGCAGCAGTTCAACAGCTTGGCACCATAAAATTATAGTTCAAAGATTCGTGATCAGAATCGTGCAACTCTGGCGCTGGCGAGGGATAATAACAGACACACCAAATTAAATCTAAAAATATGTACAGAAACAGTTTCAATGACGTTGTTATAATAACACGTGTGCCTCGACTGAAACTTGTGCACATCAGATGATACCTTCTGGTACAAGAAACAACTGATTTTCGCTAAAGAAAGCAGAACAGATTATTTACATGGCCATAGATATGTACAAGATTTAAGAGGTTCGAGTCCTCTTTTGGACATTTTTAGATCTAAAAATAAATTTACAAAACACACATTTTGCTATTCATTAAACCTCCACATCGATTAAGTGATTTTTACGGTCCACTTTATTTCGTGGCATGTCGTACGACTTTATTCCCATTGAGGTGGTAGTCGATGAGTTTATGAAGTCTGAGGACTACAAGCCGCTTCGCCACTGCTGTCGCCACGTCGTGAGCTGGATGCAGAGTCTTCTAAACCAGTATAAAGACGTTAAGTTAAGTTAATTTTATTTCACCCATAACATAAAAACAACATGCCATTCCGGGGATTGTTGGCAGGCAGGCATGGAAACCAATCAGCAACGCACTTATCACCACTTTATCTACATACATAAAACAGAGTGAGTAAGGGAGAAAAAGAAGTCAATACAACACATCGTTAAATCCTGAGGGGAAGTTAAGTGCAGTTAACGTCAGGTGAAACACCTGGAAACAGGCCGTGCCAGTCTGACCAACATGGTGGGGATCAAAATTGTAATCCACATAATGGTAAGCTTACTGATGAGCCATGCATTGCAGTTCAACCCAGAGCATCCAGGTGAACTTTCTCAAGTACACTTCTGGATGTAAAGATATCCACTGTAACTCACCCCCATGGAAACGTCGTCAGGACTTAAATTACTAAGTACTAGTGGCTTCCGGACTCCGACGTTAGTCTTCGCTCCCGCAGTAAAATGTAAAGCAGACACGGCTGTCAGGGATGAAGTGTGAGAGACTGTTGTACTAGGCCTCTGTTTCTCTGAATAAGGAGGGTGGATGAAGTGGGGGGGGGGGGGATTATGTCTCATCCTCGCTGTCTTTTTTGTTTTTTATAAACTAGGTACCTGCATGCATATTCCGCTCTTTCAGCTGGCTAGAGACCAGAAAACCGACAAAAAACGAATGAAGAAAGGTTTAAGGCGAGGGGTCGACTTCGTCTCCTCGAGTTTTCACCAAATGTCCCAGGCTCTCTCAGCAGAAAGGCATTGCGTCTGCCGAGAGCATCGCACAAGGCACGAACTCGGTAGCTCCAGTGATGAACGCAGGCATCTCAGGAAAAATTGGCACCATGAACCTACCTTTGCAGCTCAAATTCGAACCTCGGCTACAAGACAAATGACTTGACCACTTCTCCACAGAGACCCCCGAACCTACGGGGGACAGTCATTACGTAACAGCAGTTTCATTATAAAGTGCATGGAAGAGTACGTTCAACAGAAAATGTTAGTCTTATTGCAAAACACAAAATGGCTCCTTAGCAACACGCCATGTAGGGATTGTGACGATCGAGCAGTGAGTACACGAGCTGGTGGACAGGTGGACAAAGTGTGTTGTCAAGCAAGAGAAGTATGTAGAAAAATAAAACCGAAAAAATGTCTGGTAAGCATTTTTGTAAAATGTAAAAATTTTTATTAATATTAAAATAACTTGCTTAACGTCTGTCCTTCGTATTTTGTTGTTCTTTTTGTTAAAGGTGATTTGGATTGAGATCATGTTTTTTTTATGAATGAGATTCGGATGGAGTACTTGTTCTTTTATGAAGGAGATTTGGATGGAGATATTGCTCTTTTTATGAAGGAGATTTGGAAAGAGATCTTGTCCTTTTTTCTTACCAGAACCTCACCATACTGAGGAAAATCCTATGGAGCTTGTTTGGGGTAAAGCGAAATGTCAAGTGGCCGCTCAAAATACAACTTTTAAAATATGCGATGTTAAGAAACTGATACATGATGCTCTATCAAACATGAAGAAAGACTACTGGATTAAATGTCACGATCTTGCATTGAAAGAGGATGAGGGATATTGGCAGAAGGAGGGTTTAAGATTCATTCAACGTGTTACACTCATCGATCTATCCGACTCGTCTGATTATGATTAGGGAAATCATATTTTTTTAGTGGATACATCAATTATGTGATAGATAATTGGTTGATGACTGCATTACAATTCTTCTTCACTTCCATTTTCTCCTTCTTTTGCCTTTCGGCGTCAGGTTATGAAGAGGTTTCTTGACCGGGCCCTTGTATGTGCTTCATACATGAAGAGTTTCTTGACTGGGCCCTTATATGTGCTTTACACATGAAGAGTTTCTTGGCTGGGCCCTTGTATGTGCTTCATACATGAAGAGTTTCTTGACTGGGCCCTTGTATGTGCTTCATACATGAAGAGTTTCTTGACTGGGCCTTTGTATGTGCTTCATACATGAAGAGTTTCTTGGCTGGGCCCTTGTATGTGCTTCATACACGATGCGGTTTCTTGACCGTTCCCTTGTATGTGCTTCATACATGAAGAGTTTCTTGACTGGGCCCTTTTATGTGCTTCATACATGAAGAGTTTCTTGACTGGGCCCTTGTATGTGCTTCATACATGAAGAGGTTTCTTGACCGTTCCCTTCTATGTGCTTCATACATGAAGAGTTTCTTGACTAGGCCCTTGTATGTGCTTCATACATGAAGAGTTTCTTGACTGGGCCTTTGTATGTGCTTCATACACGAAGAGTTTCTTGGCTGGGCCCTTGTATGTGCTTCATACACGATGCGGTTTCTTGACCGTTCCCTTGTATGTGCTTCATACATGAAGAGTTTCGTGACTGGGCCCTTTTATGTGCTTCATACATGAAGAGTTTCTTGACTGGGCCCTTGTATGTGCTTCATACATGAAGAGGTTTCTTGACCGTTCCCTTCTATGTGCTTCATACATGAAGAGTTTCTTGACTGGACCCTTATATGTGCTTTACACATGAAGAGTTTCTTGACTGGGCCCTTGTATGTGCTTCATACATGAAGAGTTTCTTGGCTGGGCCCTTGTATGTGCTTCATACATGAAGAGTTTCTTGACTGGGCCCTTGTATGTGCTTCATACATGAAGAGTTTCTTGACCGTTCCCTTGTATGTGCTTCACACATGAAGAGTTTCTTAACTGGGCCCGTGTATGTGCTTCATACATGAAGCGTTTCTCTGCTTCTGTCATTTCTGCTGTCCATCTTGTATATGGGCGGCCCTTGGCTCTGAATCCATCGTTGCTGTATAATATTGCTTTCTGAGGGATACTATCTGGCGTTAGTTTTGTCACGTGGCCGAGCCACTTGGTTTGCTGTCTGATGTTAGTCGTGTCACGTTGCCGAATCATTATGTTTGCTGTCTAATATTATTTAGTATCAGTCGTGTCACGTGGCCGAATCATTTGGTTTGCTGTCTGATATTATCTGATGTTAGTTGTGTCACGTGGCCGAACCATTTGGTTAGTTGTGTGATCGTGGCCGAACCATTTGGTTTACTGTCTGATGTTAGTCGTGTCACGTGGCCGAACCATTTGGTTTACTGTTTGATGTTAGTCGTGTCACGTGGCCGAACCATTTGGTTTGCTGTCTGATGTTAGTCGTGTCATGTGGCCGAACCATTTGGTTTGCTGTCTGATATTATCTGATGTTGGTCGTGTCACGTGGCCGAACCATTTGGTTTGTTGTTTGATGTTAGTCGTGTCACGTGGCGGAACCATTTGGTTTGTTGTTTGATGTTAGTCGTGTCACGTGGCAGAACCATTTGGTTTGCTGTTTGATGTTAGTCGTGTCACGTGGTCGAACCATTTGGTTTGCTGTTTGATGTTAGTCGTGTCACGTGGCCGAACCATTTGGTTTGCTGTCTCTTGACGAAGTTTAGCACTGTCTCCTAATATCTTTGTTTGCTTTTGTATGTATTCAATGCGCAGTTCTAACTACCTTTACAGGTCCTACCACTTGAATAATAAAGTCCCACTTGTAAATTTTTAAAAGCAGCTTTTTTTTTTATTGTTGTTGCAATTACTGTAAACTTTGTTGTGTATAAACATATAATGTATCACACAAAGTATAAAAGCATAGAAATCGAACATTCTGATTCTCCCTTACATCATTATCAAGAAAGGTTAATGCCACCGTAACGTCTTTTTGATTAGAGGACCTCATGCAAATAATAAGCTTGATGCATAAGTGAACTACTGAAATATTTCAAAAAGATCGCGGGTTCTAATTTCTCAACGTACTTTACTTGCCCATCGCTGGCGGCAAAGATGGCGACATCATCAAACAGTTTTGTCTTGATGATTTAACGTGGGCTGTATTTTGATTATAGTGATGAAGGAACTACGCTGGCCATCAACCACATTCTCTGGTCCCGAGTTACCTTGGACCAGTAGAAAGACGATGATTCTAGACCACTGGAGGTAAACTCAGGATGCAGTTACTCATGCCCCACCTCCCTTAAGACCAGGTGTCGTGTTAAATCTTAGGGATTCGATCATGACTCGATCATGACTCGATCGTCCACCGTTTTCGTTCATCGCTCTGAGAGGCAAGGGCCTTACCTCTCGACCATTGGACACCGGAAACCGTTCTCACACTAATTACGCCGCCATAATTTCTCATTTTATTTCAGAACTACATCATTTATGTTTACTTTTTAAAACGTATTTTTTGTTTTAATGACAAGCCTGACCCATTACCGCTGTACGTCTAATGGAAACAATTACACTGGCCGAAAAAATACGATCCCCAATGTCTGCTACAAAGTACATAAAATAGTTTCGATTAGGAGAATGATAATTAAAAGCAGACGTGAACCCGAGCTGCGCATCCGAGAATAGATATAACACGACGCTTTTCTCCAGAAACGTATACGGTTAGAGCTAGGAATTCCACTCGCTACCGGCCCCTGGTTTTCCCTAATAACTTTGAAACCAATGAACGTAATTCAATGCAATTTGACATGGTTGGTGTGTGAGAAACATAATGAGCTAGTAACAAATTTTGCGAGAAGTCGCAATTGGCATCGGCATGCATGCATGTTACGGAAGGTATTAACCAGCAACATCAGGAGTCACTGATTCAATTTCCCACCGGATTATTTCTTTTGCGATTGCATGAGATTCATTGGCGACACATCCTGATGCTGTCGCCACTGCCATAGAGCTTGTCTTGCAGTTCCACTGGTGATGGCCACATCTGCTCTCTCTGATCCTCGTATGTCGGGCAGTTTTGCAGCAGATGTTCAGCGGTCATTTTACCGGTACCGCACGGGCATTCGTCGGTACCACCTATCTTCAATTTGTTGAATAGGTGGTACCTCAGTCTATTGTGGCCAGTGCGAAGTCTGAAGACGACGACCTGCTCTCTTCGGTTCAACTGGTAATAGGCATCGTTTTTGGTGTAACCAGTATGTTCGGTTTCCCATTTGGTCATGTATCTGGCTTTGATAAGCCGTTTTGGACCTTGGTGGTCAAAGTACCTTAGAAGAGACGCGATCTTTAAAGAAGGAAGGAGTTTCAGCCATGCTGACATTTGAGATGTAGCATGGGGCTAAATTATGCTGAAAATAGACAGTACGGATTTCCTCGTCGTCCATGTTGGTCCATGTTGGTCAATGTTAGTCCATGTTGGTCAATGTCAAATTGGATTGAATCACGTTCATTGGTTTAAAAGTTATAAGGGAAAGACAGGGAAGACAGCGAGTAGGACACTCTGATGAATTGGTGAATTCCTACCACAATATGTAGGTATGCCAATGCTAATCGCGACCACTTACAAAACTTGCTATGACCTTATTATGTTTCTCACACACCAAGATATGCCCATGTCAAATTATATTGAATTACGCTCATTGGTTTAAAAGTTATCAGGGAAAACCATGGACCTGTTGCGAATGGGACACCCTGTACTAAAAAAAAAAAAAAAAAAAGGAAATAACATGTCTTTTACAGAATGTCGCTGTTACAGCTGACAATCTATTTTGCTTTTATATTTTTCGTGGCAAGTGTGCAGTACTGTATGGTGTCATTACTTTTCATACGTGAAGAAGCGATCGTATAAAGAAAAAGCCTGTGTCTGTCAAACTGAACACATCTACAAACAAGTGGAGACGGCGTGGGATAGTGGTTAAGTGACACGGCTCACAACCCGAAGGTGCTGGGTTCAATCCCCATCTCAGCACCGGCCGTTACCCCGGGGAAGCAAACCCTTAGAAAATGCAGGAGGAAGCAGACTTTTACTTAAAATGCATAAAATTAGGATACACTGGGCCGACAGGCACAAAATAAAAACCACAGTGCCTTGAGGATTATAGAAATAAGGCAAACGCAAAAAGAAAAAGACAAAAAAAAAAAAAACAGAAACAGAACTAGCGTTTGTACACAACTACACTGATTGTACCTTTAGAAACTAAATCATAAAAAAGTTGGCAAAAGGATTACTGTAGAACCATTGACTCTTACGACAAATACGATACGGCCTCCTTCTCTGTCAGTTCTCACAGGGCGCCATCTTTCCTTCGCTCTCTTAACTGTTGTGGCCACCTTCTCGAGCTCCGCCATCAGCCTTCCATTTCTAATTTCCACGGTTCTTCGTCACGTATGTCTTCTCAATACTTTACTACCCCTGTCTTGCAACATAGCTTGATTTCTTTCTAAAAATAAGTATACCACCCATCTTTGCTTTCTTGGCTTATTCTTTGTCTATCTCAGCACCTTAGCACATCACAGGGAGCACAGTGGAATAGAATAAAGAGACTAGTAGGCTCTGGTCTTGACTATCTTCCAGGTCCCTGTTAATGGACGTCCTCGCGGCGACGTCTTGTCAATTCAGGTTTCATGTTATTCTCCATATTGAGGAGGCGCCCATGATAAATGTACTCGTTGACATCATGTAGTTGCACCCCGCCCAGAAAGACTGAATCACAATTGGCGAGACTATTGAGCAACAGTTTGGTCTTTAAAACATTAATCTTCAGTTCCGCTTCCCGGCCCCCTCCATCAAGTAGCTGCATCATTTGGTTGACTCTGCTGCTGGCTCTATAATGAACACTATGTCGTCCTCAAATCGAACGTGATTGTGGCGTTTGCAGTCAATATGGATGTCAAAGGTGTCCCAGTTGCATCGGCTGATGACTTATTCCGAACATGCGGAGAAGCGGTTTGGTGAGATAAGATCTCCCTGGCGGATCCCCTTCTGAACTGGTACCACAGTTGGACGTTGGAAAAGATTAAACGTGGTAGTGCAGTTCGTATAACTGTTGACAAGTATTCTGCTACAACCAGGATCGATACCCTGTTCCAAAAGTGAGCACCAAACAAATTCTGGTTTTACCGAATCGAAAGCTTTTTTGAAGTCGATGAAGGTGAGTATCAAAAGTACCAAAAACTTTTGGGCTACTTCAATAAGGCGACAGTAGGTTGCAATCTGGTCAATTGTGCTGTTAGAGCGACGAAAGCCTGCTTGTTCGACCGGATGTGATTCTTCGAGAGTAGCGCGGACTCTGGTAAAGATGCATTTCATTAATAGCTTGTAATCAGACGATAATTCCATAGGTCCTCTATGTCTCCCTTCTTGTGCAAGAGTGTTGTCATCGAGGTGCACCAATCGGTAGGTGCTCCTCCCGAATGAAGATAACGTGTAAAACGTTAGGCCATGGCTTGGCGAAGGGGAAGACTGCAAGTCTGGATGACCTCTGCAGTGATTCTTTCTTCACCTGGTGATTTTCCAGATGGCATTGACTCGACTGCATGGCGAGTTTCCTAGGGCAGTAAGTCCGGAAGAGGGAGAAAAGTTTATGGAAAGGCAATTGGAGGGGATTCTAATGATCTAAACAGGTCGACATAGTAAGCTTTCATGATTGACGCCATTCCCAGCTTTGAAGTTGTGCCAGACCCATCGGTAGCTTTCAGAAAAGGAAGGATTTGGTGGTGCTCGGTGCCAACTTGATGCTGCGCCGATACTCTGCAGCTTTCAGGAGACGTTAGCGGGCAAAGGTCGCATGATCTTCCATAACGTTTTTGACTGCAGATTTTGCTTAAGGTGATACATGGACACTAACAAAATCATTGGAGGACAAATTGAGAGTAACCCAGGCCTCTCTTGAGAAACACTTGGTCGGAATCACTCTCCGGAAACAGTGTAACCAAAATCTTCACAACTCTGACATATGACGATTGGTCTTGGTAAAGGATACAGTAATCTATACAGACAAGGCAAAACATAGATAGGCAGTTCACATATTGCGACGAAACGATGGAACACGATGAAAGCAATCTGGTACCCCCGTGGTAAAAGGAAACCGCGGGGAAGAAATCTAATGCGTTGGTCAGACTCCTTAGCTGTACACAACATCATCCGAGACGCCTCTGGAGAAGGGCTTACCATGCACTGGACACAAGACAGGGTCCACCGGAGATGAACTTTGAACCCACAGATCTTCAAGATCAAGAAGAAGATCTCTATCTGCTTTGGTTGTTGTTATATTTTTTTGGCTAGACGTTTAAATTTGTTTTACCATTTGGCAATCCGATGTAGATTATGGGACGTAGACATATGTCGGTGAATTTCTGTAGTTTTGATATGATACATATATTGGTCGGACCCTTTGGTGCCCAATCTCTTCCCACGGATGACTAATTGTGTAAATACTAATGATTCCTGTAGTTTGATGATTTTACACATTTCTGCTATATTCTTTCAAGTGCCCTTTCCTGTTGGATTCACGTCTTTTTCTGGAGTCTTTCTATTGCTGATTCATCGTTTGCAGTGTTATCATCCATCCGGTGGTCATTTCCTGTCTTGAGAATGCTATTATTATCCATATAGTATATATCTTAATGAGGTCTGTACGGATTACAGTATGAACATCAATATAGAAACATCCGAAGTTATGACGATTGCAAGAAAAGAAATAGAAACAAAAATATTCATACAAAACCAAGGAAAATTGGTGAAAAATCGCACATACATGTGTAAGATAATCTCAGCGGATGGAAAACGCAACACCGATATCAAAAACAGCAAGTAAAATCATTGGGCAAATGTCCCGGATGTTACTATGTAAGCACGTGACAATGGATAAAAAACAAAACGCTAAACAAAACAATATCCCAACCCACATTGTGCTATCAGTGCCAGAATTGGACATTCACTAAGAAAGATTAAAGAAACATCAAACAACAGAGTTGAAACGCCTGCTCAGAATGCTTGGAGTAACAAGAATGTATAGAGTCAGAAACGAAGATATTAGAAGACAAACAAGTATAACACCAGTGCTAGTCTTCATAAAGAAACAGCAAACCAAATAGTTTAGCCACGATAGAATCCCTAAGGAAGCAATGATAGAGAGATACTATGGATACAAAACCAAGGGCCGACCAATCAAAAGATGGACATCAGAAATAACAGAAGCAGTAAAGCTTCCCGTGTACGAAGCACAAATTAGGGTCAGGTCAAGAAACCTCTTCATAACCTGACGCTGAAATTCACAATTAGCACAAAAAGCGAAAAGAAGAAAGAAGTTCCATTTATTAAGGCTTCCTTCGAGTCCAGGTCACAGGCGTTTTCATTTCATTTAGAAACAAATGTTTCTGAGTCATTGAGTAGGTCTGCTTTTACATTAATGTTGAACCACCACATCGACATTTTGCAAGCTGTCACGTTCATTGACTCGTGTGTTACTTCTTCTCCGCTTGTATGAACCGTATGACAGTTTTCTAATATAAAATACCTCAGATGATGGGGAGACAAATGAGTGACATCGCCAAAGTCCCGCTTGGACACCGACACGTGTTGACGCCACTACTGTGGCACATTGTAACACTAATTCATATTCGCTTGTATAGTTATCGAATATCGATATATTTTTTTAATATTAATGTGTGTGTGTGTGTTGTTTATGTATGTATATATATATATATATATATATATATATATATATATATATATATATATATATATATATATATATATACACACACATATACGATGGGTTCATAAGTTCACAATATTTTCCACTGTAAGGTGTATCCCACCTCTCTGCGACACCGTATGACAAGAGCAGTAGGACAAAAGCAGAGAAGATAAGATATAAATATACTCACGAGGTTTGTTCAAATGAACCCGGACCTAACTTCAACTAGTGAACATAAGTACGATGCGCGTGATGACGTCAATTCTGATAGAAACAGCACATAACAACGGTCAAGTTTGCAAAATTTCATTATCCTTCGTCTCATAGTTTCCTCAGCAGATCGTTAAAATCATGGCGGGTGTGATACGGAGTCCATCCAGAGTTGATCAGCGAGCGGTGATTCGGTTTCTAATAGCAGAAGGATGTCGACCAGTTGATATTCATCGCAGAATGCGGATAGTGTATGGTGACAAAAGTGTGTTGAAGACAACAGTGAACAACTGGACAACGATGTTTAAAGAAGGACGTGAGTTAACGAAAGATCTTCCGAGACCAAGTCAGGCGCATATTATTTCGTCAAAAGATGCCATCGCAAAATTGATGTGTACCGTCGCCAGAGCTTACGTTCGCCACACTTTTGTCACAATACACTGCCTGCATTCTGCGATGAATGTTAACTGGTCGACATCCTTCAGCTGTAAGAAACCGAATCACCGCTCGCTGATCAACTCTGGACGGATTCCGTATCACACCCGCCGTGTTTTCAACGGTCTGCTGAGGAAACAATGAGTCGGAGGATAATGAAATTTTGCAAACTTGACCGTTGTTATGTGCTGTTTCCATCAGAGGTGACGTCATCATACGCATCGTATGTATGTTCACTTGGAGCAGTTAGATCCGGTGTGATTTGAATAAATATCGTGTGTATATATCTATCTTGTCCTCTCTGCTTTTATCCTACTGCTCTTGCCATACGGTGTCGCAGAGAGGTGGGGTACACCCCACAGTGGAAGAGATTTGGGCCTCGCCCTGTATACACCTTACAGTGGAAGAGATTGGGAACTTAACCATGCATACACCCTACTGTATGCAATATGCAGTGGAAGGTCAAATGAATGAACATTATTTCGCGGACACTTCCTGGTTGCGCGTATTAAAAGGAAAGACACAGATTCTCTAGCGGTTTTATAATGACAAATGCTTCCCAAATTAGGTGGTAAGGAAGCTTGTTGAAAAAGGCTACCTAAAAACTCGAAGAAGAAACTTTCACAATTGGAATTTAAATGTCAGGGCATTGATTGGTTTCTGAAGGTTGAACAATTTGTTCTTAGAAGACAGTGATATTAATCTTGATATATTGCGTGTTGCAGAGACAAGACTAACAAATGCCAGTTGCTTGTGGAAAGAGTAGCACGTGCTTATACATTCATGAGATTTAAGTGAGAAACGAAAGATAGGATATTTTTTCCACAGCTCGAAAAATATGTGCATGATTATCGGACACAGAACAATCGAATGATATTGCTGGACCATTAGATATTGTCAGTTTCCAATCATATCCATCAACTCAAAAACACAGTGAAAAAGAAATAGAAGATGAGCAGAAGATATCTGGACATAAGATATGAAGATATGAAACCAATCAAATATAATTATCTTCTGATAATAATGTGGAATATGAACTCAAAAATAAGAAAATGAAAATATATGAATTTTGTAAGGCCATTTGAATTAGGAAAAAGAAATGACAGAGGATTTATACTGACTTTTTTGTAAAGAAAACCAATTAGTTATATGTAGCACATTTTCCCAACAAGCTCTAGAAGATTATTCACGTGGAAAAACCCAGACGATATATTAAAAAAGCAAATTGACTTTATTAGGATGAAGGAGAGATTTTAAAAATGGTGTCACGATGGCAACAGCTTATCCAGGTGCTGACATAGGTTCCCATAATAATCATGTAGTTATTCAAATAGACACCAGACTGAAAACATAGAAAGGAGATAAACCCTTTATTCCCAAATAGATATATCGGCAATAAAGCAGCCAGACATTAAGATTAAGATCTTGTGGAAGTAAAAATATATGATAACCTACTGTCAGAAAGCATAGAGCAAAACAGAAAAGAAAACCTCAAATAGAATGCGAATACTAAGTGGGAATGTGTACAATCAAGCAAATAAGTAGAAAATAAGAACGTTATCGATCAAAGAGTTTACGATAAATCAAGTTTGAATGATATACGATATCTTAAGCAAAATTCAAGAAAGAAAAAGAGAGAAAAGCATTCCAGAATACAGGACACATACTATGTTTCAACATACAAAAGAACTACGGATCGAGTCAAAAACACAATGTAATGGCGTATAAGATAAAGAAGAACATCACGAGACCTATGCATGCAGAAACAAATCTTCTTTAAAACACGACAAGGATAAGGAAGAATTAAGAACAAGCATGCATACATCATGCTTGATGAGAAAATTATATGAAACAGATAAACGGAACATGTCAGTAAACTGTTGGACAACAGAGGTGATAAACTACCAATATTTAATAATGGCAGGCTCAGTAATCTTAGATTAAAAGTAGAAAAAGCTATGAAAGATATGAGTAACAGAAATGATCCAGGCTCGAAAGGAATTCGGTGTGAATAAAATCCCCAATCTCTACAATGACGTCTACAATATCTTGCGACCTGATTACATCTGTCTTTATAACTCTATTTTTAAAAAAAAAACATATAGGAACCGAATGTCCAGATTACAGTTATCAGCCTGATAGTCATGCCATTGAGATACTGCTGATAATTATTCAGGAATGAATTAGAAGTAGACTAGGCAACGAAGAATCGTGTGAATAATTTGAATTTAGGCAGAACAGCAGAATAAGAGAAGGAACGTTATGTATGAAGATACTAGTAGAAGGATATACGGAATTATGACAAGTATTTAAATATACTTAAAAAGGTCATTGACAAGATTCCAGCATTAGAAGCTTGAATGACATGTCTGGAAAGTATATGCATGGATGGCAAAGACACAAAATACTCAATAACCCATACTGGACGCAAATTGCTACTGGCAGGCTTTACTATATTAATAGCATTGCTATTAATAATGAAGAAATCGAAAATGTCACACATTTTGAATACAATGGCTCTACGTTATCCAACGACGGAGACTGTTTAAAAGAAATTATAAGACGTTTGGCCATGGCGATGCAGAAGCTAAACAACATGCACAATATATGGCATAATACTAACAAGCAACTAAAACTGAAGATCCTGAGAACATGAATATTCCTTGTGGCAATGTACGGGTGCGAGACATGGACTATAACACAAGTAGCAAGGAAGAAAATTAGAGCGTTCGAAACAAAATGTAACAGAAGATTCCAAAAAATTCTTTGGATAAAGAAATTAACAAATAAAACCATCTCAAAAGACCTGAATGTTGAAGAAAACTGGTTTAAAAACAATGTTATGTTATTATCTAGATTTTGCAAAGGACTTTGATAGAGTACCTTATCGAAGATTATTGAGAAAGTTAAAATCACATGTAATAGGTGGGGAAGTTGCCAAATTGATTTGGAAATTCGTAAACGGGAAGAAGGCAGAGAGTGGGCATAAATAAGGAGTACCCTGAGTGGTGTGAAGTAAAAAGTGGAGTGCCACAGAGCTCGGTTTTTGGACCAATTTTGTTCTTGATATATATAAACGATTTAGACTTGATATGGGATCCATGTTTGCAAAATTTGCTGATGACACAAAACTATGCAGTAGTGTCTCATCTAAAGCAGAAGTGGATATATTGAGGTAGAATTTATATAAAATTCAAGAATGGTCTGTAAGATGGCAAAGGGAGTTTAATGTAGATAAATGTACAGTTATCCACATGGGTAGATCCAATATGGAACATAATTACAGAATGGGAGAGAACAATATTAGAAAGATAGAAAAGGAAAGAGACCTATGGGTTATAATAGACCATACAGGTAAGGCAAGTGAGCAAGTCCAGGTAGCAGTGAAAAAGGCAAATGCAATATTAAGTATGATAAAAAGAAACATTAAACATAGGAGTAAGGAAGTGATTGTCAAATTGAATAAAGCATTAGTTAGACCTAGATTGGAGTACTATGTACAGGTGTGGAGTCCTAATCATAGAAGGGATATTAACATGATGGAACGGATACAAAAAAGAGCGACAAAGCTGACAGTGGATTCCAGAATTACAGTTACGAGAAAAGACTCAGAAAAACCGGCCTACAGTGTCCAGAAAACAGAATAATTTGAGGTGACAATAACGGTTTATAAGATAATCAAACTATGTCCAGTTTTTTAGAAAAATACAACCACCTACAAGAACAAGAGCTACAAATTAATTAAAGAAAGGTCCAGATTAGATATTAAGAAATATTTTTTTAGTCAGAGAGTGGTGAATGTTTGGAATGCATTGCCACAGGAAGTAGTGGAGGCAGGGACAATTAATGTATTTAAGAATATTTTGGATGCGCATAGATTTTAGAGCAAGGTAATATAAATGAAACTGGTTGTATACAGACTATGCAGAGTCTTCTAAACCATTATAAAGACGTTAACTTAAGTAAAGGCGGACGGCGATATGCTGACCACATCATCCACTAAGTGCCGTGGGTTACAAAATAATATGAGCTCAACACCATATTTCCTATGCGCCGCATGGCGTGACGGGACATTTTACATTTGTCGATAGATAGAGTAAATGTCAGGCCTTATTTTCGGAAGAGTGTCAATGAATAATCTCAGATATGCAGATAACACAGTTTTTCTAGCTGAAAGTGGAAAGGGATTACAGACATTGGCGATTCAATTAAAGAACAAAAGTCAGTTACCTGAACTCGACATTAGCATCTAGAAAATCAAAGCTACGATAATTAGTAAAGAATCTCGAAATCTACAATACAGATACAAATAGATACTATCAAAACACAAGAACAGGTCTTATCTTGAAAATATAATCATGGAGGGGGTTAAATAGTCTCGAGGTAAAGTGTCCGCCACAAGTGCCGGAGGTCGCGAGTTCGAATCACGGTGGAGACCGGGATCTTCTGGTAAAAATTCCCCTGATCTCTGGGTAGTGAGATCGGACTGCTGTGTTCAGTGTCAAGCACGTTAAAAATACCTTAGCAGTTAGAATTCGAAAAGAGTAGGCTTAACGGCCGCTGCCCGGATAGAAATTATAGTTAAATAAAAATCTAACCAAATTATTTATATCTTCTCCCAGGCCTAGTAAGCCGCAGGAAGTTGTAAAATACCAATTACATTTAGCAGAAGCATGTGGCTACCTGGCAACATATATTAATATGCCTGTGTGAATACCAGGATTCCAAGATAATAACGGAAGATTAGAGATGCCAAATGGAAATCCAGAAGATAATTGGGATGGTCAAATGTATTTTCATCAACATGATTAGAAATGAGAGTGATCCGAGTTTATGTATTCTTGTCTTTACTGTGTAGTCTAGGAAGGTGGACAATGAACAAACGATTGGTGAAGAGAATTACTGCCCTTTGTGTGGGAATAAATAACAGAAAGGCTCCCATGTCATGGAATGAAGGGAAAACAAATACGTCTCGGACAAACGAAAAGAATTGGTGAATGAAAGTCCGATAGTTAAGATAATTTGGTTTAAATTTCACAGAAAACTACTAGAAAGAAGGTGCAAGGAAAACGTAAACAACGATACTAGAAATGGGAGTGTAACATCGAAAGGTGGACAGGGGAAAGCCTGGGTATGCATGTGCATATTAAGCAGAATAATTCACTGGCGAATCAAATACATATCTTACGTCATCATTCTCATTACACAAAACTGCTTCAAATACAGTTATTACATAGTATTCTGTTTTAAATTCTGAATAAATGTAATTGAAACCAATACTAGAAATGTTCCAAACCAATTTCTGTAAAGATGGCCAGCTGCATTGGCGGGACCCTGTGCTTCACTTGGAGTGAGAAGACGAATCAAATAATCTTATATGCAAATTAGTTTCAAATTGTGAACAACAAACGTGTAACATAACGTATAGGGAAAATGGCCATGCAGACACACTCAACACGAGGGCAATCGATCTCCTGCATTATTGTGGCCCAGAAGTCTGACATGTTCCACTGACCTCATAAACTTTGTGTGAAGGATAACGTCTTCCTGCTTACCAGGTTTTTCCGGTGCTGATCTACATCATCAAATATGAGAAGAGTTTGCCACGTCTGGAATAGTTCTTGCTACTATTAGCTTTCCTGGTACCCGTTTAAAAATATAAGTCCACAGTGACCTTTCAAGGATGTCGGAAAGGCGACTAAACAGAGTTGTGCATTAGATTGGCAACATCAATTGGGAAAATAATTGTTTCGAATCAGCAACTCAAATTGATTGGATACATGCTTCCTGTAAACGAGTTATTTTATAGACTGCAATTTAGACATAGGCACATAACATTAGCTTTCGTTGAGTGTATATCATTGTGGTAGGGCCTTGCTTCTTTCGACAGAGGTACCGGGTTCGATCCCCACTATCGATTCCCACGTTCCAGTCGGCGCAGCTGTAAATTGGTGCAAGGCTTACTGATAGAAAAGAAAAGTATGGGAGAAAGTTAACAGTCCACCTCATCTCATATAAAACTGAAGCATAGAGCAATTAAGTTTCTGACACTTCATCCCAGATAGTTGTATATGCTATAGGAACATGAAACTTTTAATGCTTGTATTCAAACAGACATGTCATGCCTGCTGTCAGGTAGCCGAAGGCTATCTGTAGTACGTTATTTATTCATCTTGCTGCTTGCTCGACCTGGGAGAAGATACGTTGTTTATTGAATAGAAAATGCATTACTTTTATAATTTTGTCCGGACAGCAGATACCAGCCTGCTCTTATCGATTTTCAAATGGCAACGGTTCGTTTGCATGTCTCTGAGTTTTTTCGTCAATCTCCAATATGACCAGACGCTGGTCGCACTTATCGTGAAACTAGGGAGCGCTACAAACTTGTGGGATTCGAATCCACACCATTTCGCGCTTTCGTTTCTTGAGATGCCAACACCTTTACCTCTCAGCTATAGCGATCCCGACAAGCGGTTAATCAGAAAGTAGATATTAATGGCTTATTTGACGCAATTTAAAGATACCTAAAGAATCCTATAGCTCTCCCTATAGCAATCGTATGAAATCCTGGGAGGGGGAGACGGCGACCCCAGTGGGCATCATATAAAGTGATTAAAGATCGGCAGAAATCTAGCCAAACTGAATGTTTCTGTTGCCACCACTATAAAGATCAAACTCTAATCTCACATAGAAGCTAACAATGATCAGCAGAAATCTAGCCAAACTGAATATTTCTATTGCCACCACTATAAATATCAAACTCTAACCTCACCTAGAAGCTAACAATGATCAGCAGAAATCTAGCCAAACTGAATGTTTCTATTGCCACCCCTATAAAGATCAAACTCCAACCTCACCCTGAAGCTAACAAAGATCTGAGGTTGAGGACTTCAAACAGAAATCCAAGATTGGATTGATACCATTCACAAGATCAAAGCTCAAGTTTCTAATTTGAACCGTCAAACATTTTGTGTATATCATTTCGTTTCCCCTAATAGTTTGTTCGTTTGCTTGTTTGCTGGTTTGTTGGTTTGTTTACTTGTTTTGTTGATGCTTGATTATATCGTGCTCAGGGGACGGCATGGGATAGTGGTTAAGTGACACGGCTCACATCCCGAAGATGCTGGGTTCGCTCCTCAATAACAGCACCGGTCGTTACCCCGGGGACGCAAAACCTTAGAAAATGCAGGAAGAAGCAGACATAAAATGCTTGCCGAAGTTGCATGCACTAAGCCGACAGTCGCAAAATAAAAACATAGTGCAACGCACACCGCCTTGGGGAATTGTAAATAAGTTGAACGCTAAAATAAAAATAAAAATCCTGCTCGACTGATGCAGCGACTTTTCTTCCACCCGGTGTATCAGCCGACTGATTCAGGGATTCCACTTCTACCATATGAGCAGCCGACTGATTCAGGGATTCCACTTCTGCCATATGGGCAGCCGACTGATTCAGGGATTCCACTTCTGCCATATGGGCAGCCGACTGATTCAGGGACCACTTCTACCATATGAGCGGCCGACTGATTCAGGGATTCCACCTACCATATGAGCCGCCGACTGATTCGGGGACTCCACTTCTACCATATGAGCGGCCGACTGATTCAGGGATTCCACTTCTACCATATGAGCAGCCGACTGATTCAGGGACTCCACATCTACCAAATGAGCAGCCGACTCATTTGGGGACTCCACTTCTACCGTGTGGTGTAAAGGTTGTCTTTTATTTTCTGGTGGTTTACAGTTTCTAAATTATTGCGTTGCTGGCCACATGCACAACCCTCATTAGGCATGATATGCCTGTTAGTCTGCAGTGGAACTATTCATCGTTCCTTTTGACTATTCATGTTTATAGATAGATCAACTAGGAATCTGTTTTGATGCCTTTTTCCGTCTGTTTTGTTAAGGTGTCTCAAAGGCAAAGGCCGCCGTCCATCGTAGACGATGATGGCATAATTTATTTTGCTATCGCTATTTTTAGCAAGGATTACCTGCGCTACTTTTTATCCTCACTCTCTCGTCTCGAGCCACCCGACCCCAGTGGCAAGTCAAGGACAAGACGACTAGGGGGCGACTACGAGATGCAGGGCACCCGTGAAAAAGACGGTCGAGTCCGGAGTCAAACCCACACCAACTTATCACGAGGCCGACGGCTTAGCCACTTCGCCACGGAATCCTAAGGTGTCTATCAGCGTTGTAGATCGTGTTCTCTATCATGGTTGGAATGTGCTGTTTGTTATCAGGAGTTCTGCTTTTATCTGTGCGAGATTTGGCAAAGAGAAGGCTATTTCGTTACCTCTGAGTACAAAGTAGCTTCACTTGAGTCTGCCCCAGCAATAGACATGCTATCTTTTATCCATTAAATCATTTGGAAGTCGCTTGAATTGTTCTATCAATTGTATTACTCTTGTAAGGAATGAAAGCCACATAGTCCTGCTTACAGATGCTGTGGCCGTTGTCACAGCACTAAAAAGCCAGAAAAATACTGAACTTAATGATTTAAGAGCAGTACTCTGTCAACTATGCCAGCAGTCCGCACCAGAAAGGGTAGTGGTGCAGTGGGTTCCATCTCACTACAACATCCAAGGCAACGAGGAGGCAGACAGACTGGCAAAAGAAGGTGCAAAACTACCACAATCAGATACTAGTATGACATACAAAGAGTCAAAACGGCTTATTAGAGCTAGATACATGACCAAATGGGAAACCGAACATACTGGCTACACCAAAAACGATGCCCATTACCAGTTGAACAGAAGAGAGCAGGTCGTGGTCTTCAGACTTCGGACTGGCCACAATAGACTGAAGTACCACCTATTCAACAAATTGAAGATAGATGGCACCGACGAAGGCCCGTGTGGTACCGGGAAAATGACCGCTGAGCATTTGCTGTAAAACTGCCCGACATATGAGGATCAGAAAGAGCAGATGTGGCCATCACCAGTGGCAACACTAGACAAGCTCTATGGCAGTGTCGACAGCCTCAGGATGACCGCTGCCTTTTTCGAAAAAATAATGGTCACTGTCTGACTGCGTACGAAGAAGAAGAAGAAGAAGTATTACTCTTGTAATCGATTATATTCTTTGAGTAATGGGTTGAAGCGTCCATTTTTTCCTAATTTATTTGATTGTTATCGATTTCATAGCTCTTGTAATACTTCTTCCTGTCAGGTTGTGAATTTTAGCTGTTATATAAAACTATAATTTTTGCTTGACTTCGTTCATTCTCAATCTCCCACTACCAAACACTGAAAGGGCTTAAGTAGCAGAATGTAGTCCAGAGAACGGAATGCTTTGTGTCGTAGTTTACAGCTTGAATGCGATATTTGCACCTTTCGGTCTAACACATCCGAATTCAGCAAGCATTTTTTGAGGTCCGGGTTAGCATTCCCTCTTCGATCCCTTCTTCTTAGTCAGTTTGCCCTGCTGCAGCCTGTTATCTAGGATCACCGCGTGGAGGTGTAGAAGGGTCTTGGCAGCTTTGGTTCGCTCGCCCTGATACTAGCAGTCAGCTATGGGTCGCTGACCACTGCAGCTCATGCGCTGCTCAGCATCTTGATCCCAAAAGTTGAATTTTGAACCTGTTACCAAAACTGACATTCCATACTATAATACTGATCTAACATTTCCTGTATACTCCAATTTCGGTAGTTGATGTTCTGCATCTGATGAAGAGCCCGCAAACTTTAACAGGTATAACTTTTTAGAGGAAGTGGTCTAACCATTCGTACATGTGCAGACAGGCTCCATATTTAGGACGTCTTTTTCCTTTGCCTCAGCTTTACACACTGTGTCAAAGGGACGAAAGAAGAATGGCGCGACGCAGAGAACGACATCTGCTCAACAGAAAATATACAAGGAGTAAGTGGATAGAGATGGAACAAATGCAGACCGTTTCAAAGACCTTTGCCCCATATGGACCTCAAAGATTATGATAATGACTAATAATTGCACACAACAATATGCACGTGTATACTAGAAAAAATATACGTATGAGGGGTGTACAATTCAAACCGGAACTTTTTGTTCTAGTTCTACCTAAATGGGTGATAGCGTACTGGAACTACTATCATTAGTTAGGGACACTTGTGTCCTATTGCTGCTAGATGGCCCACTTGCCATGGGTTAGTCACGGGACAGAGATAAATAAAAATGGTGGACAACACTGTTAGTGCTTGCACGTAACAGCGTGTTGTGATGATGTTTCTTATGAAAGAAGGCGTGAAACCTGACGAAATTTACAGAAGACTGCAGTCACAATATGACGACGAGACACTCAACTGCAGTAAAACATTTGAATGGTGTAAACGTTTTAGAGAAGATCGTACATCCGTGAGCGATGCCTGGCTCTCAAACAACCACAGTAATTCCTGTGAATATCTGGATTGTAGAACGCCTTATCCTGGAAAATGCAAGGCCTAACCTGTCGCAAAATTGCACAAGAGGCAAGTATTTCTCTGGGTATGGTAAGCCCTAATATTCATAAACATTCGCATTTTCGGAATATTAGTGCATGTTGAGTCCCAAGATAGCTTTCCGCTTTTGACCGACACAGAAGAGTTAAAGCCTGCACTGAATTGAAATAACGTTTTAGCATGAAAGAGCATGACCTTTTGGATCGATATATTACATGTGATGAAATCTGGATACATTATTTTACTCCTGAATTCGAAACGAGCACCCAAGCAGTGGAAGCATGCGGAATCATCATCACTCAAAAAATTTCGGACAATTGCGTCTGCAGGTAAAGAAATGGCGAGTGATTTTTGAGACAAACGTGGCATCATTCGTGTTGGTTTTCTGACCACTAGCCAACAGTGCCACTAGCAACAGTGAACAGAGCATACGCATTTTGAGTGATGTGCCTAACCGTTTACGGAAAAATCGGCCTGGTTTGATCACAAAGGGCGTCCTGCTCCTGCAAGATAACGTTCGACCTCAAACGACTCACGCCACTATGTGACATCTGCAGCAACTAGACTGGGAGGTATTGCCACATCCACCTTACACCTCAGACCTTACTCTAAACGATTTCCCCCTGTTTGGACATCTAAAAGAATTCACGGGAAGCTTTCCAAGAATGACTTAAACCTCTGTGATAAGGGCATAAACGTTGCAGAAGATTATATCGAAAAATAAATGGTATTTTGACTGCTTGAAATGTTTTTCCTTACGAACTCCGTAGCACCGGCGAGGATTCCGTAACAGATTGGTAGATTTTAAACAAAGTTTTGAATTTTCACTGGGCAGCGGCCTTTAGGTCTACTCTTTTCGATTTTCAACTGCCGAGGAATTATTAACGTGTGCGACACTACATGGGAGCCCGATCTCTACTACCCAGAAATTAGGGGAAGATACCAGAAAGTCCACGTGAAGAAATCCCATCTCCACCTTGATTTCAACTCCCTACTTCCAGCACCCGAGGCCCCGTCTCACATTCAGACCACTCAGACTAAGACTTGTTGCTTTGGTTATCTAATCTGATTGAATACCATGATCGGAGTCGAACGAGAAGCAATGAATGAGCTGTCAATAGGCAGCGAGTCATAACTGGATGCTCGTTTCAGGGACAGCGAACTATAGCGGATGTCATGTCACGGACAGCGAACTATAGCGGATGTTATGTCATGGACAGCGAACTATAGCGGATGCCATATCACGAGTGGGGAAGACTCGATAGTCCTGCAAGACAACTTTCCTAAGAGAGACAACTCTGACCACAAACAACTGCTTCCTTGCCGACAGGCTGGGGACAGCCAAAGGCTAAGGAAGGCAACTTTACAGAAATGCCTGTTGAAATCGTATGCACTGGGCCACAGGCTTAACGAAACAGTGCAACGTATATCGCTGTATGATGACGTCACAACTTAACAGAAGAAAGTATGGTGCTCATCCTGTTGAGTCCAGCCAGGCAGTGAGAGTGCCGGGCCCCACGCCTCGAAGGGGCCCACCCAATGCCATTGGTGGTCACCCATCCATGTGCTGTGGAGTCAAGGCATAAGGAGATGGGAAAAGAGCTATTGATCAAAAACTCAAGACCCTAAAAATACTACAGTGGAATGCGGAGGGAGTCCTAAACAAAAAGGTTTCTCTAACAAATCGCCTGTACGAAAGCAAGATTGACGTGGCATGTATCCAAGAAACGCACCTCAACAACAACCACATATTCTCAATCAGAGGATACCAGACCTTCCGACTTTGATAGAGAAGGTCATAAAGGAGTGGTTCTGATACTGACACGTAACTGCATACCAAGTAGCGCAATAGCTGTAAATCACACCGGACAAGCAGAAATTGTAGGAGTCAACATAATGACACAAAAAACGAAAATCCGAATATTCAACCTGTATGGCCCATCCAACAAAGACATGTCGCCCTCGAGTATGGAAATCAAGAACTCCAGCTGCCTAGAGGTTGGATACTTCAACAGTCACTCGGAGAGATGGGAATATTCAGATACAGACAGCAGAGGGGATGAAGTGGAAGACTGGGAGATAGACACAAATCTCTATCTTATCAATAGGCCGGACGACAGCCCTAGCTTCTATTCTAGAACATGGCATACCACTTCCACTCCAGACTTGGCCTTCTCCGCGGGGGATATTCACCACAAAATAGATCGTCAGGTGCTCGACCAACTGGCAGGTAGCGACCACAGGCCAATTAGGCTAGAAATTTATATGGAAGTAGGCCCCCAGGAAATAAAACCGCTGCCACGTTGGAACTATAGACGAGCCAACTGGGACAGATTTGCAATGCTGACAGATGGACTGTGTGAAACTATCAACACACGAAATAACAATATGAAACCTATGGTGGAAAGCCTAAGCAAAGAAATACTGCAAGCAGCCACCGAAAACACCCCAAGAGGGACAAGGAGAAACTACAAACCATATTGGAATCACGAACTGCAGATAGCGGAGGATGAAGTCTCAAATGCTAGGAACATGGCAGAGAGAGAGAGAGAGAGAGAGAGAGAGAGAGAGAGAGAGAGAGAGAGAGAGAGAGAGAGAGCAATCTATTGAAGCAAATATCGCCCTCAAGGCCATCACTGCGAAATACAAAAGAACACTGAACCAAATAACAAGAGACAGCTGGAAAAACAAAACAGAAAGCCTCAATTTAGATAAAGAAGGGAACAAACTATGGAAGTTAATCAGAGCCATAAATGACGAAACAGCATCAAATAAACAAATTACCATCAAGCATGGCGACAACATGCTTACCGGAAAAAATCAGCAAACGCCTTTATAGAACATTATGCCAGAGCAAACCACATTGATGTCCCTACAGACAGGCACACAGACATTAGTGAAGAACAAAAGAGCCACGACAACATCAAGGTGGCACCAGAGGAGCATATGATGGCAAAAGTAGCAATGAATGAAATGGATGAGGCCATGAGTTCTTTAAAGAAAAAGAAATCGCCCGGAAAAGATGGGGTAACAAGCGAAATGCTGATGGGGTTGGGCCAAACAGCAAAGAGGAGGTTACTCAGTCCTGAACCAAAGCTGGAAAAAAGGGAATTGTACCGCAGGCATGGAAAGATGCTGCACTTATTCCAGTACCAAAGAAAGAAAAAGATAGAACAGATCCAAATGGGTACAGATCCATCAGTCTACTGAGCTGTGTAGGCAAACTGATGAAGCGTATGATAAACACCAGACTTATGTGGCACCTGGAAGAAAAACACATATTAATTCCAGAGCAAGCAGGATTTAGACAACACAGATCCACTGAGGACCAGATCACTTTCATAGCCCAGGAAATAGAGGATGCTTACCAAAAGAAAAAGCATACAGTAGCGGTTTGGGTGGATCTAGAGAAGGCATTTGACAAGCTACGAAGAAGTGAAGTATCTGGAAAAATGTACAGATGGATCAGCCACTACAGAAACAGAACAGCCAGAGATCAAGTACAAGGGCAGATGAGCAAAAAGGTGAAACTGGAGCAAGGAGTACCCCAAGGGGGAGTACTGTCACCCACACTATTCCTGGTGTATATAAACAACATCACATAGAATATACCAAGAAGAGTCCACAGCTCCATGTTTGCCGACGATCTGGCTATGCGGACCTCTGAAAAAAATCTCACCATAGCAAACAATCGGATGCAGCAGGCCCTAACATCGTTTGAGGAGTGGGCGAACTCATGGCTGGTCAAAATAAATGAGGAAAAGACATGTACGATATATTCGCTTTCAAATGAACCACAGAACACCAAAATAAGCCTTAACGGCAAATACTACTTGGGAGTCACATTTGATCGGCGCATTACATGGAAAAGTCAGATCGAGAGAACCGAATGAGAGCCAGACAAAGAATGGCAATCGTGAGGAAACTTGCTGGCACAAGCTGGGAAGCAGACGAAATAATACTAAAGAAAATGTAAACTAGAAGAGTGAGACCAGTTCTCAAGTATGGCATTGCGGTAGGGACAACAGCAGCAAAGGCGAACTTTGATACAATTAGCAAACTTCAAAACCAAGCCATGAGAGTTATAACAGGAGGCATGAAGTGAACGCCAATTGTAGAACTTGAAAAGATTACAAATCTGCAATCCATGATCGACAGAAGAGACTGCAGAGCCCAACAGCAAGCAGAGAAACTTAGAAGACTGACAGACCATCCAATACATCAGAGACTAAATAGATTTGGAAATGGGAAACTAAAGCGGAGAAACTTTGCAGAAATAGCCAAAGCAAAGATGAGCGAAGAGCCTATAAACACCGTAACAACACCAAAGCCCATCCCACTGTACGCAAACCCACATGGAAGCAGCATATCATTCCGGAGGTGGTAGAAAATATACCAGGTATTGGAAACAAGAACAGCCAGACTGAAAAAGAAAGAAGAGACATAACCCTGAGATACATAGCGGAAAACTACCCAAGCATGGACTGGACCCATACATACACCGACGGTTCTGCAACAAACAACACAAAACGGAGGGGCAGGGGTATTCCTGAGCCTACCAAATGGTAGTAAAATAACACTGTCAGTGGCAACTGGAAAATACTCAAGCAATTTCAGAGCGGAAGCAGAGGCACTGAGGGCTGCAGTAGAAGCAATGCTGACAGACGAAAGCAATGAAAGCCAGATAGTCCTGTTTACAGATGCTATGTCCGTAGTCACAGTACTAAAAAGCCAGAAAAATACTGAACTTAATGATTTAAGAGCAGTACTCTGTCAACTATGCCAGCAGTCTGCACCAAAAAGAGTAGTGGTACAGTGGGTTCCATCCCACTATAACATCCAAGGCAACGAGGAGGCAGACAGACTGGCAAAAGAAGGTGCAAGACTACCACAACCAGATTCTAGTGTGATCTACGAAGAGTCCAAAAGGCTTAGTAGGGCCAGATACTTTGCCAAATGGAAAACAGAAGATACTGGCTACACAAAAAAATGATGCCTATTACCAATTGAACAGAAGAGAGCCGGTCGTGGTCTTCAGACTCCGCACAGGCCACAACAAACTGAGGTACCACCTATTCAATAAACTGAAGATAGGTGGCACTGACGAATGCACTTGTGGTACAGGGAAAATGACCGCTGAACATCTGCTACAAAATTGCCCGACATACGAGGAACAGAGAAAGCACATGTGGTCATCACCAGTGGCAACACTAGACAAGCTCTATGGCAGTGTCGACAGCCTCAGAGTGACAGCTGCTTTCTTCGAACAAATACAGGTTGATGTCTGACAGCGTATGAAGAAGAAGAAGAAGAAGAAGAAGAAGAAGAAGAAGAAGAAGAAGAAGAAGAAGAAGAAGTAGAAGTAGAAGAATAAGACGGATGTCATGTCAGGGACAGCGAACTAAAGCGGATGTCATGTCATGGTCAACGAGCTATAGCTGAACTCTCGTGTCAAGGGCAGCGAACTATAGCTAGATTCTCGTGTCAGGGGCGGCGAACTAGTTGAATGGTCGTGTCAGGGGCAGCGACGCATAGCTGAATTCTCGTGTCATTGACAGTGAACTATTTCTGGATGCTTGTGTCAGGGAATGCGGACCATAGCGGATGCCATGTCAGGGACAGCAAACCATAGAGGATGTCGTGTCATGGACAGCGATCAGTAGCGGATGTCATATCAGGGACGGCGACTCATAGCTGGATTATCGGGTCATGATAGCAAACCAGCTGACCAGGACCCTAATCCGCCTCCAAGTTGCGGCCGTGGAAATATCTGTACCCCTGACGAAGGCTAAGAGAAGAAGGATCAGAGAAAGAATTTTAAAAAACCGGTCCCAAAAAGGTCGCGCTGACATCGGATGTGTCGGCCAACAGGCGCAGGCATCACAGCCTCGCTGTAATCTACAACACAACGTCCTTTTCATGACGAAGGCAGAGTAAGAAGAAAGAGAAGAAGAAGAAGAAGAAGAGGAAGAAGAAGAAGAAGAAATACCAAGCTCTTACTGAACTTCGTCCGTGATTGATCTCCAATAGTATTTGTTTCTGGCCTTTCATTGTATTACCAGAGATCGCGATTTCTATTCCGGATCTCCGTTAGTTAGTTTTCTTTCTACTTATGCCGTTGAATAGCACGGAGAATTTAATTTGTCTGTCATGGGTCAAGTGCATTGCGTCGGTCATTGTGAGCCCATGTCGTTGCACATTCACTCTAATGTCATCTATCCACCTGCCTTTAAAATGGGCAAGTTGCACTGGTGGCCTATTCTTCAGCTGAGAGCAAAAATGGGAATTAATGAACATTATTCATTTATATAACTTGCCATGTTTCTCTAAAGATGATTATAAACGTATTTCTCAAGTTAAAGAAGATTGTCCCTGTACGATTGGGTGGAAAATAAATTAATCGAAGACGCAGTGGTACTGAAGGTCAAACGTAAATTAAACCATATATATAGATAATTGATCAGGACAAAAATCAAACGACATATACGTTACGGCCTCAACGCCTTCGACAGGAGCAAAGTACGAAGGAAAACAACCATCAAATTACAACAAAAATAAAAAAATCTGCGGCTTTTAGCTAGCAGTCATGCCTTAAAGAAGCCAGAAACGTTTGAGTCAACGGAATGTCAGTTATGATAAAGAGTAGATAAAAAAATAGGCCAAACAAGAAATGCTTAATATGAATACACGTAGAAACACACACACGCACACGCACACGCGCACACACACAAAACAGAATTTAAAAAAGTGAACAAATGAATCAGAAAAACTACCAAATATTTAAAAGAAATATATCAAGACGGACAATGCGCATTCGCGGGGAAAACAAATGAACAAATAAATAAACTACGTCTAGATTACTTTCTCTTCCATGGTTCTCTCTCCAGAATCTACATACCACCTCTTCCTGTTGGATGTTTTCATTTACCAATCTCGTTCTCTCTTCCCTCATTTTCTCTTCCATTTCTCGATAATTCTCTCTTATTGTTATCGTTGTTCACTCATCCATATCTGTATCTTGTTTCTCGATATGTGACTATGTTGTACATATGTTGCGGTGTCTGTTTATTTTTGTTTTAGTTTTTCCTCCATATATATATATATATTGTATATGTTTTGATATTTTATGTTATTGTTGTCTTTTGTGATTTGTTCATGTTTCTATCTGGAAGAGGTTGGGAGTGGGGGGGGGGGGGGTGGGGGGGGGGGGGGGTTATTGTCTGCTTGTAATCATGTTGTTGATTTCTTGTCTGGTCCACACTTGGCTACTCGTTGGTTCTCTTCAGAGGACCTTATTGTCATTTTGCTTCACACATGTAGACCACAGATTTATAGAAGATGATCTACTGTTTGTCTTTCACTATGAATAATCACTTTTCTTTCCCTCATAAACTTGATCGTCTGTCCCAGGCTACTACTGTCACAATACAGCTTATTCCTTATCTAGGTTCAAGAGACCTGGTTATCAATTTGCTCCACTCATGTAGTCCACAGATTTATAGAAGATGATCTACTGTTTGTCTTTCCAACCCCTCAATAGCACATACTTGTGTGTTGTGCCAATTAATATGTCACTTGATCTAATCTTTGTAAGGATTAGAATAACTCTCTTATGTCAGACTATGTCTGCTCTCTGTGTCATTTGTCTCTGAGTCAGTGTTTTATCATTTTTTACTTGTCTATATCTTGACCACACTCAGTTTGTATTTTGCTGGTCTGAATAGCTGGTTTTCTGTGCAACTGCCTGATTTGAAAACTGACTCTTCATAGTATAGATTATTAAAGCTTCCAAGGGAACGTTAGTTAGATGTTATCATTACTTTACAGTTAACTTTGCCTATGCAAAATGTTAGAGTGATAGACTGATATAATGTGTTTCATCTGAAGATTTGTTGTTTGTCAATATGGAGGCAATGGGTGTATTCCTCCATACTTTAGAACATTTTTGATTCTACATATTTGTTGTGATATTCAGCTTGAGGAATGCTTGTTTCCCAGATGGGTCCAGGCAAGAAAGCATTTCATTATGCACATTCTCAAGTTGATTGACACATAATGTGATTGATGACACATGATATTGTAAATCCACTTAGATGAAGTATTATAGTGTTCAGAATTGTGTTATACACATCCGCAAGTTTTATATTTTTTAAATGTTTTTTTCTTCATTCCAGGTGGGAGAAATTATTTAAATGCATTTAACCACGATAAGAAAATATACTAGCAGTAAAATAAATGGATCAATGATCATTTAGAGCATATGGTAAATACATGGGTTTTAAATGTACACTTGGAGCATCTACTTAAATAATTTGGGTTCAGATGGGCTCTGGGAAAATCTAGTAACACAATTGGGGTTCAGATGTGCACTAGGAGAATTTAGTAGAAAAGTGTGTTCAGATGTGCACTGTGAGAATCTAGTAACATAATTGGGGTTCAGATGTGCACTGGGAGAATCTAGTAACATAATTGGGGTTCAGATGTGCACTAGGAGAATTTAGTAGAAAAGTGTGTTTAGATGTGCACTGTGAGAATCTAGTAACATAATTGGGGTTCAGATGTGCACTGGGAGAATCTAGTAACATAATTGGGGTTCAGATGTGCACTGGGAGAATCTAGTAACATAATTGGGGTTCAGATGTGCACTGGGAGAATCTAGTAACATAATTGGGGTTCAGATGTGCACTGGGAGAATCTAGTAACACAATTGGGGTTCAGATGTGCACTAGGAGAGTCTAGTAACATAATTGGGTTCAGATGTGCACTGGGAGAATCTAGTAACACAATTGGGGTTCAGATGTGCACTAGGAGAATTTAGTAGAAAAGTGTGTTCAGATGTGCACTGTGAGAATATAGTAACATAATTGGGTTCAGATGTGCACTGGGAGAATCTAGTAACATAATTGGGGTTCAGATGTGCACTAAGAGAGTCTAGTAACATAATTGGGGTTCAGATGTGCACTGGGAGAATCTAGTAACATAATTGGGTTCAGATGTGCACTGGGAGAATCGAGTACCATAATTGGGTTCAGATGTGCACTGGGAGAATCTAGTAACATAATTGGGGTTCAGATGTGCACTGGGAGAATCTAGTAACATAATTGGGTTTAGATGTGCACTGGGAGAATCTAGTAACATAATTGGGTTCAGATGTGCACTGGGAGAATCTAGTAACATAATTGGGTTCAGATGTGCACTGAGAGAATCTAGTAACATAATTGGGGTTTAGATGTGCACTGGGAGAATCTAGTAAAATCAAGGTTGTTAAAGTATACACTGTGAGAATCTAGTAAAATCAATATGGTTAACGTATACACTGAGAGAATCTAGTAAAATCAATATGGTTAAAGTATACACTGTGAGAATCTAGAAAAATCAATATGGTTAAAGTATACACTTAGAGAATCTAGTAAAATCAATGTGATTAAAGTATACACTGAGAGAATCTAGTAAAATCAATATAGTTATAGTGTACACTGAAAGCAAATACTAAAACAAAAAGTCCAACAACAACAACAAATGCCGGGATGCCTTTCAGTCCAAGTTTTCAACAGCAGGGTACTGCACTCTTGGCTAATGAACAAATTATGCTTACCCAGTTATCGCATCCCGTCAACTACTGTCTCGCACCGAACGTCAGAGGTGAATGATCTCCAAGAGTTTTTGTTCCCTGGCGCTTTGTGGTACAATATAAGATTATTGTTTCTAATCTAGGCCACATACCCCTTGATGTTAATGATAAGTTCTGCTGGAAAACCATCTCTCTCCCCCTTCTCTCTCTCTTTTCCTGTCTCTCACACACTCTATCTCACACCCTCTCACTCTCTATCTGGGGTGTGTTTAGCGTGGTCATTATAGCGTCGAATTATCCCAACAAATGTGCCTGGTTCAGTCCTCGGTCTCTACACGTTTCAGTTTACCCAACTGTAATTGAATGCTTGACTTTTACAAATAAAGAAAGAAAGATACCTAGAAATGTAACTGCTGATCACAACAAAACGAGGCAGAGATCTAGAACAATGTAGTCTTTAACACTTCATCCCTGCAGGCAATGTCTTGTTGTTGTTTGTTAAGTTGTTAACCTTCTATTGGTGAAAGTATTCTCTTTACAGCTATGCATAGAGTCGTTTTGGTTTTACGAGATCTCCCGATGCGTCAACAATATTCAGCATACGTCTTTTTTGACGTTTGTCTTGAAAAGAACGCTGTGACGTTGTTTCGTAGTATTCAGCGAGGCTGCGGTATCTACTTTTTTCGGCCCAACACGTGTGGTTTCAACTTAAGATTTAGGAAACAGGTTTGTCTTCCAACGGGATCCTTTTCTCTTAGCCAGACTGCACAAGTGCAGCTTGTTTCCAGGGTCGCCGTTAGGGTCTTGGTCAGCTCTGGTTCCCTTACTCCGATGCAAGGAGCCAAGTAGAAGTCACTGGCTGCTGTCAGCTAATTTGCTGTACTGCATTGTCGACCCAATTCAGCCAACAGATTTACCCTCTTGGGAAGCGCGAAGAAGTGCTTTGCTCTGAAAATAGTCTTCATTCTGATCCAGCCAAGTGACGGGAAAACAGTGTTTGATATAAGATAACCTTCACATTTACCTTCAACTCACTTCTTAGAATATGCAGGAGGAAGCAGACCCTTATATAAAATGGATGCCGAATTCGGATGCACTGGCGTAAAAATAAAAAACCGCAGTGCAACGCACACCGCATTTGGGAATAGAGAAATAAGGCGAATTCACAAATAAAACATCAGGGAGGGGGCGAAGACACAATTAAGTAGCTGCAGTCAGTGACTGATAAGCTGATTGCTTGCGTCATGGTCAGAAAATCTCTAAGTGGTGATCCTGGAAAAAGGATGCAACAGTGCAACCTGGCTGGGAGAATTGGGGTGGAAGCGAGTAAGGAAACCCATTCCCAAAAGTGTGACGCTGAAACTGAGTGCGTCAAGCCGAATGACTAGATATCGCAGCCTTGCTGTAAGATACGACACAACATAAAGAAAATCATCTCAGGATGAACGACGAAGAAGAAGGGAAACCCAAAATCTTGTGTTCAAATCTCAATTTGGGCTTTCCGTGGCCTGACAACAGTTAACTGACAACAAGTTGTGACCCACACACCAAAACACAAAACGATACGCCTTACATGATTCTGAGGACTTGTGGCACATAAACAAAAGACTTGATATATGTATTCTTGTTGTTGTTGCAATTGTTAAACATAGATCACTAGGTGCGCTTACCTCTCAGTATACGAACGAATGAAAGCGTGCAATGGTGGGTATTCTTCTTCTTCTTCTTCTTCGTTCGTTCTCAATCTCCCGCTACCAAACCCTGAAAGGGCGTAAGTAGCAGAATGTAGTACAGAGAACGGAGTGCGTTGTGTCATAGTTTACAGATTGACTGCGATATTTGCACCTTTCGGTCCAACACATCCGACTTCAGCAATCATTTTTTGAGTACCGGGTTAGGATTCCCTATTTGATCCCTTCTCCTTAGCTAGTCTGCTCTGCTGCAGCCTGTTATGCAGGATCACCGCGTGGAGGTGTAGAAGGGTCTTAGCAGCTATGATTCGCTGGCCCTGACGCTAGCAGTCAGCTATGGGTCGCTGACCACTGCAGCTCATGCGCTGCTCAGCATCTTAATCCCGGTGGGTATTCAAATCATACAAGTTTCAAGTGTTCCGTTGTTTCAATGAAGGTGAGATCCACTCCTAGTCCTATCGAAGATGTACGATAAATTTGGAGGTCCCATGTTCACATTGTTCATATAAAAGAACCGATGGAAGTTGAAATAGCAAGTTGTTAGTCCAGGCATAAATTCTACAGGCAACAAAATTCCTATCAAGATATGGCCTGCATGAAAGTTAAAGGAAGACAGCCCATCCATTATTCAAAGGTACACAAGGTCAATCATCTGTTGTATGTCTCCACACTCAGTTGCAAGTATAACAATATCTGTGCAGCCCCACAGGGGTAGAAGAAGGGTGATTAAGTAATGAATTGTTAAATATTAATTTACTTTCAAATTGCAATAAATTTTCAGATCTGAAAACTCAATACAATTTTGTGGGAAACACTGTCAGTCACAGGCAATACTTTTTTGAAACTAATGTTTAGGACGTGTTCTTAAACTAGAGTACGACCGAATATTTTTCATATTTCACAGGTCTCGCTTTTTTCTAGACCCTCAACCTCATTGATCTCGTTAACCGAAAGGCATTTGTAACCTGGTGGTTTACCAGTACCTTACTTTCAGGCTTTGTGCACATGATTTGTATCCATTTTCTGAAATGGTCTCCTATTTTGCAACTCTCGAGGATTTTTTTTTGGGTGGGGGGGGGGGGGGGGGTGGGGGTGGGGGGGGGGGGGGGTGTTTACTGGTGGGATATCATATCGAAAACTTTTTCTTGATCGATGGAAAGGATTGAGGGTTTCGTGTTTTTCTCGTGTGTGAGTTGATGTTTCCCTACTGCTCTATACCCTTGTCTTGGAGCCCCTTTTCGAGAAAAGCAGACAATACAGGTCCATAAAAGATATACACATACATAGAGCTTAAGAGAAGAAGTTGCTGGCCTATGCAGACGACAGATCAATAGAAAACATTCTAAACACTTTTGCTCACTTTGACAAAGACAGTGGAGCAAAAATAAATATTCAAAAATCAATTACAATCGACACAGCCCAGTGGAAAAACAAAGTGGATTTTCCTTTTGTTCTAAAAATAACAAACTCCATTAAATTATACGGCATAACCTTCCTATCAGACCCCAACCACATACACCACGACACGTGGACAAATTTAACGACCAAAATAAAAGACATGCTACAAATATACAGATACAAAACAGCCACAATTTTTGGCTGTAGCATAATAGTAAATGCATACATCATCCCCAAATGAGTCTACACAGCCACAGTGTCTGAACCCCCACAGCAGACAATCAAGGATATCAACAAACTCATCAGGGTTTTCATTTTCGCAAACACCATTCACAGCATAAGCCAACACACAAAGAGATTCGGATGTATCGCACTCCAAAACATTCGGACCAAAATACAGTCCCTCCGAATAGGCCATGTCGGGCGGATTGTCAAACATCCAGAACAACACACACTTGCGCACTACTACATTGGCTTCAGTATATCCAAGCTTATACCAATAAACAACGCAACACCACACTTCTGTGGGCCATTACCACACTACTACATTGGCCTCAGTATATCCAAGCTTATATCAATGAACAACGCAACACCACACTTCTGTGGGCCATTACCACACTACTACATTGGCCTCAGTATATCCAAGCTTATATCAATGAACAACGCAACACCACACTTCTGTGGGCCATTACCGCCCTTCTACGCGTCATGCATAAAAGCCATCCTAGAACACGAACAACTAACAAAACAGATGACAAATACAATATACAAACATCTAGTGAAGCTACAGACGCCCGCACTACGCCTTAGAATAAAAAGAGGTTACAAATATTTTAAAACAGACTACACGAACACGTTCACAAATCTACACAACTCAGACATTATCCCAAAAGCTAGAGAAGTCGCTTACAGACTTTTATTCAACATAACTCACATAAACACAGGAAAACAACGCAAACCAAAATGTCAACTATGTCAGACGAGCGAAAAAGAAACAAAAGACAACATAATCTACTCGTGCAGTACAGTCATACCCACAAGACAAATTCTACAAGACACAATCGAGACACAAACAAGACAGACTCTGATGTGTCGTCTAAACCAGTATAAAAAACGTTAAGTTAAGTTAGAAGATAGACATGTATAAGGCAATAATGCTAAACACTATACCCCACACGACACTACTCATCCAAACGCAAATGCTAATTCTGCTATCAGAATACAGACACATCATGTGGAAATGCAGAAATGAAGCCTCCTATCGCTTCAGAACATACTCCCCAGACACTCTACTACACATGTTCATGAGAAAAACAAACTTTTTACAAAACAAAAACAACAAACAAATGGTTTACATAATCATATTTTGTACAAATTGGACAAAGTTTCAGAACTTCGTTAAGGCATATGTATGTTTTTCTTCTGTCGAGGGTGCAATATAGACCTAACCTGTACACTATGTGCCAACTACAATGGCAAGCGATCTTTGTTCCTCGGTGTTATCTTTCCTCCCTATCTACCTCAGCCGTGGGAATAAACGTCGTCATGATCTATTTTTAAAACATAGATATTCTAATTATATTTATATGAAAGTTTTATTTTATTATTCTGTTTTGAAAACATTAAAACAAATGTAAATAAATAGGAGAAAATCTGGAGGTCTAATTTAGAGCACATTAAAAACAGCTGGCTGAAAAGGTCAAGCAAGGCTGAGCCATATTTAACACAGCTGTCGGTCATGAAACGTAAGAGATTTCATTGTCGACAGTCTCAGCTTTCTTCGCAAATCTGGGTGACCACTTTTTTTGTCCCATCTTGCTGTTTCTTTTTTAATTCTAATTCAGAGTATGAGGTGTGTTCAAAAAGTATCCGACCCACTTTCTTTTTCCGCGGGAACAAATGAGGCACGGGTGTTGTCCTTCGGTGGAGAGGTATGGGTGACCATCATGCGCATGCGTGAATTCTTCTGGCAATCAGCATTTCAGCGTTCAGTGAAGTGTGCAACCTCCGGGTTTTCATTCACCACGAAATGACGCAATATCAAAGTCATTTTGGCCGTTTTATTTGACTCTCGTGAAGTTGTGCATCCCGAGTAAACACTACAAGGTCGAAACATTACCAAAGAGTACTACCTGGTGGTCATCCGTCACATTCATGATGGTGTTCGCAGCAAACGAGCGGACATTGTGGACAACGGGAACTTGGCAGCTCGTCATGACAACGTACCTTCCATTATTCGCATCTGATTCAGACTTTCTTGACCAAACACAACATTCCTCTGGTTTGCCAGGCTACCCATTCTCCCGACATGGCTCTTTGCAATTTTTGGATTTTCCCCACGCTGATAATTCCACTTAAAGCGGCCAGATTTGAGTCACGAGAAGACATTATGCGGAATATGACGACCCAGCAGTCCTACATTACCAAAGTGGCCATCCTGAAATTCTTCCAACAATGGCGGGGCCGCTGGGAGAAGTGTGTATGGTCCCAAAGAGAGTACTTTGAAAGGGATTAGGGTTTGGAACCTCCAAGTGAGTAATTGTACTTTTCTGGCCCAATAGTCGGATGCTTTTTGAACACACGTCGCACATTTACAGCTTTATGAGCTTGAACTTCTTGAGACTGGAGATAGAACCCGAGCAGTTTGCTCTAATCACTCCTCCACTGTTTCACTCAGACTTTCAGTCTTAGCATTCTATAGAATATTATGTGAGAAATGTTTTTATTGGATAATTACTTGTCCAACATTTATAAATAAACCGATGGTTAGTTAGTTAGTCGTTGGATGATCTTCATCGCATTTGGGACAAGTGCATACCCGCTCAGATCTGATCCTCAGTATGTCTACCAGCACGTGATGACTGACCGTTCCGGTCCTGTGCTAGTTAACCAGACGTCTTTGGATCCCCGTGTGGTGTTCCTTCCTCGCCGTCCCTCGTTTCACACCCAATTCAACCAGTGGCGCAAAGGACGCAGATTCAGGTACAACTTCCGAATCTTCTTTCCAGCCAATTTCCGTAAGGGCGTTCAGGACATCGGCTCGGACCATTGATCTCGCGCACTCCACTATAGCTGTACTCGCCAACCTATCTGCTAGGACCATTGATCTCCCGCCCTCCACTGTAGCTGTATTTGCCAACCTATCGGTTCGGTTCATTGATCTCCTGCCCTCTACTATAGCTGTACTCGCCAACCTATAGGTTCGGTCCATTGATCTCCTGCCCTCCACTATAGCTGTACTCGCCAACCTATCTGCTAGGACCATTGGTCTCCCGCCCTCCACTATAGCTGTACTCGCCAACCTATCGTCTCGGTCCATTGATCTCCTGCCTTCCACTATAGCTCTACTCGCCAACCTATCTGCTAGGACCATTGATCTTCCGCCCTCCACTGTAGCTGTACTCGCCAACCTATTGGCTCGGTCCATTGATCTCCCGCCTTTCACTATAGCTGTACTCGCCAACCCATCAGCTCTCTTGTTCCTTTCGACACCTACATGTCCCTGAACGAGTATGAAGGTGACTCTCTGCAACCTTGACCATGCTACGTCTAACAAACGACCAATCAGAAATGGGCTATGAGTTGCTTACACGACGACAGGAACATGTGATGAAGGATCCAATATCTATATTAACAGTATATCATGTTTTTTTCAAGATTAATGTGTCAGATTTATTGTATAGAGAAGATTCTGTGACTATATGAAATTACTGATTTACCGGTCAAGGAAAGACTTACATACTAGTAGGTTATTCAAACTTTTAAACAAGACCCACACACACACAAACAATACACAGCTCGTTTTTAGTAACTGTGATTGTAAAAATCTATATTATACGTGACTATCACTTGTCAGTTAGCGTCTGATTGACAGGATGATTAGAGCGGCTGTCTCTTGTGGCAAAAGGACCGGCTTCGATCTCTGGTTTCAACATGACCCAGTATTTGCAGCTTGTAAATCGGTTGCGGAATTACATTTTGGGAAGTCAAGGAGGCGAGGAAGGGAAATGGTCACTTCGCTTTTGGAAAAGATGATATCTAGCACAATTTCGGGTATCTAATATTGCATGTATATGAAGGTACACAGACTGACAGCGAAACACATCGACAAACAAATAGTCAGACTGCATTACACACTGACAAACAGACAGATAGACCAACATACAGACTGGCTGCTACACATACATATATAGAGACAGACAAACAAACATGAGAAAGTGTCCGGAAAAGATTGAAATATATAGATAAATAGATAGATAGATAGATAGATAGATAGATAGATAGATGGATAGATATATAGACAGGTAGGTAGGAAGCTAGGTAGGGAGGTAGGTAGATTGATATAGACAGATATAGGTAGATAGATTTAGATAGATATAGATATATGTAGATATATATATATATATATATATATATATATATATATATATATATATATATAGATATAGATAGATATAGATAGATATAAATAAAAATATATATATAGATAGATATAGATATATATAGATATATATATATATATATATATATAGATATAGATAGATATAGATAGATAGATAGATAGATAGATAGATAGATAGATAGATAGATAGATAGATAGATAGATAGATAGATAGATAGATAGATAGATAGATATATAGATAGATAGAAAGATAGATAGATAGATAGATAGATAGATAGATAGATAGATAGATAGATAGATAGATAGATAGATAGATAGATAGATAGATAGATAGATAGATATAGATAGCTATATATAGATATAGATAGATATAGATAGATATAGATAGCTATAGATAGATATAGATAGATATATATAGATATAGATAGCTATAGATAAATATAGATAGATATAGATATATATTGATATAGATAGATATAGATATATATAGATAGATAGATATAGATATATATAGATAGATAGATATAGATAGATATATATAGATATAGATAGATATAGATAGATACATCTATTGAATTAGACAGAGAGAAATGGTTTAGCTTCACCGATCAAGAGTACTCACCTTGAACAATGAAGATACACAACACATATTTTGATATAAATAACACTAAAATTCTGCAGCGCATAATTAGCATATTCTTAAGCGAATCGTTCCAGTTTTATTTTTCAAAAAGGAAGATCTTAAGAACGTCAATAAAGCACAAAAAACTGTTAATATAATACATTACAAGGACTCGACAATCAACCAGATAACAATGTTTTCAAATTCCATATTTTAGTATTAATTTCTTCTATAATTTAAAAAAAATGTACCGGTAATAGCTTACACAAAAGTGCAAGAAAGCAAAGGCAATAGCAAACACAGAATCAGAAGTTAAAATGAGGTATATTCTACTATCCTTTTATTTGCATATTCATCTAATGTCATCTTCTCATTATCAGCATTTTTGGGGTTGAATAAATTTTATAATTTTTCTTCATGGTCGAGACCAAACGTTTCCAAACGTTTTTATTCGGAAGCCATCATCCTTATTATGTAACATTACCTTTGCAGATCGTCGCCTGCCAGTACAGCCTGCCAGTAGGAAACTCAGTCTTCCGCAAATCTTCCGGCCTGCTCCAAGGTCAAATCCAGTGTCTCTTCGGTCGGCCTTGCCTCTCTTTCAAGTGACCATGACCTCCATAACCACTCTCACCAGTTCGTTGTGTCGTTTGACGTGTTCAAAATTCTCCTCCATATTCAGGTCTTTGCGGAAGGATTTGTTTCTTTCTTTCTTTATAGACATGATTTTCAGGACTCTTCAAAAACACTGATCTTCATTCTTTAAGCTTTTATAATCGTCCATGTTTCACATCCATAGGTTGCGACTTGAAAAATACATGTTTTTTTCGGGAGTCACATGTTATACAAGTGTATTCGCGGAACAAAAGGAAAAACAATCAGTTTTACAAGTAAATGAATAACTTGTAATTTGAGCTTTTTTGAGGCAATCGGCGAGATAGGATTCAGAACGACAGAGAAATGTTAACAATTACAACAAATGGCAGCACGACACGAATTTTCAAGAAATAAAACTTCATATTTATTTTGGACAGTGTAGAGCTAAAAAGGGCATAACTTGAACTTGACGTATTTATACTGGTTTAGAAGAGTCTACATAGTCTGTATACAACCAGTTTCTTGGAGGGTGGTTTAACCGATGTGCGAGTCCATCTTAATAGATTCAAACACTAGATCTAAGTAGACCCGCAGTCAGTTAGGCGCCATCTATAGCTACTCTTAACAAACCACATGGAGAAAGGTACAAATAACTAGTCTACTCTTTTCAATTTCCAACTGCCAAGGAATTTTTAACGTGTTCGACACTGAACATCGTGATTCGAACCCACGACCTCCAGCACCGGAGACGGACACCTTACCTGGAGACCACTGAGTCCCCATAACATGTATCAGTTACGTGATAAAAACAAATGCCTTGTTGTTAAAATGTTAAAACAAATGTATTTTGCACATACAATTGTAACAGAAATACTCGTATATATAATCATTGAATAATGTAATAATTAGTCAAAATAGTTACTTATTTAAAACATTATGTAACATCATTGACGACGTCCCTCTCGTAACGTTCTGTTGGGAGAGTAGGAATTGCTGAAATCTTACAACAAGACGTCCTGTCTTACACCGTGGTTTGAGATCTGAAACAATATGGCACTGAAAATGAAGGTTTGCGAACAACACTCTAGATTGGTGTCACGAGGAAAGCATGCTTGCAAATAGGAACTTGACACACAAACTGTGCTATGGTTAAGAAATAACACAGGGAAATAATTAGTTTAACAAACAAATCTTGTAGTGGGTCGGATGGAATGTTGTGGTGGGCCAGAGCCGTAGTTGTCAAACCCTATTTCTAGACTTCCCTCTGATACTTGCGTCTTAATTCCTCCCAAACAAAAGGAAATATATTTTTAATACCGGATTTGAGGTAGTGATGTCACAGAATAGTCCATTTTTTAACCGTTGGGGGTGTCAATTATTCTGCAAGAATAGACGATAATTTTTGCTTCCTCTTCTGCTTACTACCGCCGTCTCTGCAATGAATTTCTTAGGTTTGGATGAGAGTTAGGTTAGGTTAGGTTTGGATGAGAGTTAGGTTAGGTTAGGTTAGGTTAGGTTAGGTTAGGTTTGGTTTGGGGTTGATAGTTTGTCCATCACAAGTGATGAAGACCACTCTCTTTGTTCAGCCGTGTGGACAGTCGTATCTCTTGCTGTGTCCGCTGAAATGGGTGACTTGCGCGGAGATTTGGATTAAAGTGAGGAAGAAACTGCGCCTTTTGTCAACCTCACTCACAGAGCCTAAGCTACCTTTTGCCAGTGGCAAGACATTCATCGAGACGACTGGAGATAGCATAGGATGCAGATTTTGCCTCAGGGTTACCACCGAAGCCTTTCCGTAAACATGTAACCCGCAGGGTAGAAAGTTGGGAAGGCATCTAACGCAGTTTGTCGTGCCTTTTCGATAACCACAAGAGGTCGTATGGACAACACTCAGCGTGTGAGTGAGTCTGGCATCTCTCCCCAGCTGTATTCAGTTCATCATAGTAGCATCTAAAATTCCCACACGCCATATTCGTGAAGGTGAACCGGCAGAACTAACCCGGGAGATACGACACAGGTATAACTAGTTTAAGCGTAGAGCCATTCAGCCGGCGTCCAGACCAGGATGAACGGATGGAAGAAATCACACAAAAAGAACGAAATAACAAGTCCAGACGGAAAACAACTCCACGTATCCGTGAACACAAGTGTAAGTCGTCGACTAGTGTGAATTCCAGGCAAATCCGTGGTCTGGCGGCATCCATAATGATCCAAAACAGTAGAGAAATGTAGACTCGCAGCCAATTACGGCGCCATCTTTGCCAGATTTGGGGTTACGTTAGGGTTAATGTTAGGGTAGGGTTTGGGCTAGCATATTTTTTACACTTCTATCTGTATCTACGCCTTTACGTATTATTTTAAATAAAATTATATCGGCCTGTCCTTCCCTTGACCACCTGAAATGGAATGTTCCGTTACAGTCATCAGTTCTCAAGCACGTACGATGGGAACTGAGAACCCAGGGTATTCTGTTTGGGGTGAATTAAGACGCAAGTATCCTACCCTCGTTGTTCGAAGGTTTACTTAGGAAGGACAGAACAATTGACACTTATTGTATGTTCCAAGCTCCTTACATCAGGATGGTCTTCAAAAGGTTTAATTACTTTTCATGAATTATTTATTTCATTCAGTGTAAAAATTTCTTTCAATTGAATTATTTTACTTAAATTTATTATTACCGTGGCTTTACTTTTTACATGTGAAGGTTTTGTTGGCTTTAAAAAAATGGCATTCCGTAAAACAGCCTTTTACATTCAAATATTACGTTTAACTTGAGGTACAGCCACGTTTTTTCGCCTATTCTGGCTTTCATGTCCAAACGTATGCTTCGTATTACAATATGTTAGTGTTTAATATAGAAGATCATTAACTAAGTGAGATTTATTCAAATCTCCTGCTGTTTTCGCCTTCGTAGGTAACATGTATGTTGTTAGTTTCAAGACAAAACGCAATATGTTTTCCTCGACGTATGTTGTAACATATTTTTGTTTAGTATGGCGACTAAATCACAACATCTGTTGTCAGTACCTCGAACATATGTTACCAGTACCTCGACCATATGTTACCAGTACCTCGACCATATGTTACCAGTACCTCGAACATGTGTTACCAGTACTTCGACCAAATGTTACCAGTACCTCGACCATATGTTACCAGTACCTCGACCATATGTTACCAGCACCTCGACCATATCATAACATTTGCTCTCAGCACCTCGACCCATGCTGTTAGTACCATGACATATGTTGTTCAATACCATGACATATGCGGTTAGTCCCATGACATATGTTGTTCAATGTCATGATATATGCTGTTAGTTCCATGACATATGTTGTTCAACACCATGTCATATGCTGTTAGTGCCTTCACATATGTTATTCAATACCATACATATGTTGTTCAATACCATGACATATTCTGTTAGTTCCATGACATATGTTGTTCAATGCCATGACATATGTTGTTTAATGCCATGACATATGCTGTTAGTCCCATGACATATGCTGTTAGTCCCATGACATATGCTGTTAGTCGCATGACATATGCTGTTAGTCCCATGACATATGCTGTTAGTCGCACGTTTCTATACTGCCAGTATCATGACCATGTTACGATGTATGGTGTTTAGTACCCGGACGTTATGTTGTTATAATACAACGATTGCATATTGTAAGTACTTCGACCATACAACGACCGTATCTTGTCAGTCGCACAGCGTATTTTGTCAGCCCAGTGATTGCATATTGTCAAAGCAAGACCATATCACGATGTAAGATGTCAGTGCCGCAGTCAGATCAAGGTTTATATGTCAGTGCAACCACCATTATGTGAGTGCACAAGTCTGCACGTGAACTATCGAAAACATATCCGAAGTTATATAACGATGCTAGTTGGCTTCGTAACCAGAGCACATTCGGCTGATTACAGTTAACAACATGAGATTAATTTTCCTGCCTCTGGTATTAAGATTACAGTAATGTACAGAAAATTCGGTCACTAAGGTCTGTAATGCAGCTCACGATGTATTAATTATGTGGGTCAGATGGCACTGACACGGTTGCAATTCTTGATTCTGTATATATTGTTACTGCTAATCCCCATCTCGTTTGGCGTGGATGAGATAAGTCCAAGTTGTTCTTGATTTGGACTGGACCGTCTGGTGAAGTCTGTGTAGAATGAGAAATTAGGTTTGTATCCTCGACTGCACATCTTTAAAAAGTCGTGCTTGAAGTTCGAATTGAGCAGGCCGTAGATGATTGGGTTGAGGCAAACAGATGTAAAGGCAAACATCACACAGAAGGCGTGCAGCAGTGGGAAGTTGACTCCGACAAACAAGGAATAGTTAACGGCGACAAGTGCATTAATAAAATGTAAAGGAAACCACACGACACCGAAGGAAATAGCTATGGTGGACAAAAGAAGAATGTTTTTGCGATGTCTTCTGCCCTTTCGTCGAATGTTAGCATCGTAAGCCGAACTACACGGTAACCTGGATCCGAGGAATCTGCCAATCAGTAAGTGGAGAACAACTATAGCCACGAGAGGTGACAGATATTGTAAGAGTAACATGAGAATACTGTAGACGGTGCTGCCTACTCCTGACTCCCATTTCTCCGTGCACATAGAGTACAACACGTTGCCGTTGAAGCCTTTCACGTGGTCAATGCTATGTACAAGCACCATTGGAATAGATAAACAGATGGAAACCACCCATATGAGGCAAATACAGATGTAGACGTTTCGTTTCATGCGTGCTTGGTGTTTGTTGTAAATGATGGAGCTGTATCTATCCACGGCAAGCGCAACGAGGGTGAAGGTGGATACGAACACATACACTGTCTGTAGTGGTGTCACGAGTTTACACAGCGCCTCTCCTAGCACCCAGTCCTTCATGACAAGACGCACAACGGTCAGAGGTTTGCACACTGCGCATGTCAAGATGTCGCTTCCGGCCAGGTTGAGAATGTACAAGTTCCTGGTGGACTGGCGACACCCTTTGCGCGCTATGATGTAGAACAAGAGCCCATTACTGACGAGCCCAGCACAAATGAGAACAACAAAACAAATGATTATGGAACACTCTACTTGTTTGGAGAACCAACGGTTGTCTGCCTGATACTCCCTAGAAACTAGCAAGAACTCCTCCAATGAGAAATTGATCATGTGACGTAACTCTACCAGCTCTAAACTCGAGCTAAAATTGTTGCTGTACGCCATGCTCGTATTCAAGAGCTGTTCTTTGTTACTGAGAAAACGGCTTCAAATCGTCGGCGAGAGTGATGCATGTTCAGTGAAATTACTGCGCTCGTTAGTTTATCAAATTAAGGTCATGATTGCAGTCACTGTGATTGCTTAATGTGAACTATATTCACTCTGGTTGAGTTGGCTTACTGTGTCCAAATCCATTACCCATGGCATGATATCGAATATTGTGTATGACGAAAATGGCTCTTGTATCTTCTGGTAAACCTGTTAAGTAGAAACAAGTGTACATAATTAATATAAGAGGGAAAGTCAGTAAATATGTCACATACAGATAAGGTGTGGTCTTCAAAGCCATTTATTATTGCACTTAATTTGTCTCTTATTTATTATCATATCAACATTGATATATTTATCTCGTCGCTTTATCAATGGACCAACACCTGCAGCAGAGAAGTCTTTGGTCTAGTGAAATAAATGAACAGACCTGTAATGATACTCTCCCCCCCCCCCCCCTCCCTTCCCAGCCACCATTAATAGTTTAGATCATCTTCTTCAGCTCCGTTTATGAAACAGCATTTACAATGGCCTCCTCCTTCCCAACCAGGTTTATCCAGTTTTTGACTATGGAATTTATTCTATTTAAAATAAACAAATTATCCAGCTCAGAAAACGATATTAATCACATTGCGGGTTTCCAGTAAAATGTAATAATATAAGATATGGAACTCTGCTTTCATAAGCCGTTGTGTGTTTTGATACGTCATCAGGAGAATGTAATAAGATAAGATATGAAACTCTGCATTCATAAGCCGTTGTGTGTTTCAATACGTCACCAGGAGAATGTAATAAGATAAGATATGGAACTCTGCATTCATAAGCCGTTGTGTGTTTTGATACGTCACCAGGAGAATGTAATAATATAAGATATGGAACTCTGCATTTATAAGCCGTTGTGTGTTTCAATACGTCACCAGGAGAATGTAATAAGATAAGATATGGAACTCTGCATTCATAAGCCGTTGTGTGTTTCAATACGTCACCAGGAGAATGTAATAAGATAAGATATGGAACTCTGCATTCATAAGCCGTTGTGTGTTTCAATACGTCACCAGGAGAATGTAATACGATAAGATATGGAACTCGGCATTCATAAGCCGTTGTGTGTTTTGATACGTCACCAGGAGAATGTAATAAGATAAGATATGGAACTCTGCATTTATAAGCCGTTGTGTGTTTCAATACGTCACCAGGAGAATGTAATAAGATAAGATATGGAACTCTACATTCATAAGCCGTTGTGTGTTTCAATACGTCACCAGGAGAATGTAATAAGATAAGATATGGAACTCTGCATTCATAAACCGTTGTGTGTTTCAATACGTCACCAGGAGAATGTAATAAGATAAGATATGAAACTCTGCATTCATAAGCCGTTGTGTGTTTCAATACGTCACCAGGAGAATGTAATAAGATAAGATATGAAACTCTGCATTCATAAGCCGTTGTGTGTTTCAATACGTCACCAGGAGAATGTAATAAGATAAGATATGAAACTCTGCATTCATAAGCCGTTGTGTGTTTCAATACGTCACCAGGAGAAAACATTAAGACGTCCTTAGAGAAAGATGATGATTACATACTTAACCCAAAATCTTAACGTAAAAACAAATATGTATTCTATAAATTTGTCTTGCGAAGTCTCAGAACAACAAAGATGGTCACTCGCGGGGGGGGGGGGGGGGCAACTCTTCCCCTTCTTACCCCACCCTGTTTCATTTGACTCTGTCCAACAGTTACACTCTTGCACAACTTTCACACGCGCCCTCATGGTGAGGCCCTTCCATTGCACTTTGGTTGGGCTAGCTTCTGAGGGCGCACAAACCTAGCATAGGTACATACAGACGCACACATGCATCCAAGCACTGGTTTATGCATTCTGATATTACCCAATGGACTACGGTCTGGGGTGAAATGGGCGCCCCTCCGACAGTAGAAACTAGTGAGGCAAACATCTAAGCAACAACAACATTAGAACAACAAATTTTGTTTTTAATATGGTGTGTGTAAAAAGGTAAGTGTCCTTTGCAGAACGTTTCTCTTAGAACCGCCAATCTATTTGCTTGTTATAAGTTTCATTAACAGGGTTGTGGTACGTTAGGCTGCCATTACCCTACGTGCGCGAAGAAGCGATCTTACCAAGAAAATATCTTATGTCTGCCAAACTTGATACGTCGGGATTCTTTGCCGAAACGTTAGGAATGTGAAACACAGCCTTCCTGTGCTCATAGTAAAAAGTAAGTAGCATGTCCTTCACAGAACGTCGCTTCTTACAACCGACACCTATTTGGCTGTTTTAAGTTTCTTCTTACAACCGACACCTATTTGGCTGTTATAAGTTTCTTCTTACAACCGACACCTATTTGGCTGTTATAAGTTTCTTAGCAAGTGTGCAGTGTAGTACGGCAGGTTGCATTACTTTCCGTACCTGGAGGAGCAATCACCCGAGAATAAAAATCCCAGTGTCAGCCAAACTGGTTTCATAGTATATGATTTAATGTAATAAACTATTGAGTGTGCCTGACCCGGTCGTGAACAGCCTGTCACAGAACTCACATCGTTTTGGAACTTCCTACTCCACTCTTATACTTACTGGAGTAAAAGCCACGCATCACCGTACTGGACCTTCATTCGCCAATGAATTTCTATATGTTTCAAGTGATAACAAAAATGGAAAACAGAACGTTGCTCATCTTTAGTGTATGTCAATAGTGCGGGGGCCATCTTTTAACTGCAATTATTTCGCCAACTCGTTCGTCTGCATCCCGATGCACGTGCAGGACACGCATGACATCTTTAGCATCCACATTAACTAGTTACAATACAAAGGCATGTTTTTTTCCAATTTCTATCCCACTTTGAAGGTTTTCATTTGTAGCACCATTGTACATATAACAAGCAAAATACCATTGATCTTGCCCACGCAGTTTAACGATATATGTGAACAGATGAGTTGAAACATATACATGCACATAAATACGTCTTTCCTTTCTAGGACATATGAAAATTACTTTCAAGTCATCATATAATTGTATCCATGACTTATTCAAGGGCCTCCCTTCTCGGACTGATGATGCCCCCTCATTCCCCTACCACTGAAGGTTTCACGTAAACTCTGCCTTCTCCATATCCCCAGAAGAGTTACGCTGATCTGAGGAAATACACACCCCAGATGTCGGAGATGACTTGAAGATGAACCGAGAAAACAACATACAAACACCGGACTAAGCAGCGGAAGACGGTATACCCTGCATTAACACACCCATGGCGGCCCCCCGTCCAAGGCAGTGGATTACTCGACTCCCCTCAAAGACTCCGCAGGAGCCTCGGTCGACACACTCACCATGAAACCACAAGACGCCACGGCTTCATTACCGGATATTCGAAGTTTTCCATGGCGTCAATAGTTTACCGACTCCCCTTCAACTCTAGATGAGGCCTTGCAATAAGCTGCAGTGGTTGATCAACACAACGGGCCACTGACTTCTAAATAAACATTATTATTATGACTTATTCCTGACATATTCATTTCGTAATAAATAATTTATTTCCTTTAGTAGGAGCCAAGGAATCCTTCTGAAGTTATTAGATGACGCAGTGCTAGCTACCAATATCACCTTTCAGACTAACCGCCAAAAGTCACGCATAAGTACAATAGCCCAAGAATGGGGATTATTGCTGGACAAAAATACGTCTCAAGCATTTTGTAATAAAGAACATGTAGTCACACTTCTGACGACTGACACGACGTCATAAAAGCTCAGACAGAATTCATTCTATACCGCTGAGAGTATTCAAGTTAGACTGACCGACAATCAACTCCATCATTTGTTGGACGAAAACGTAGACTCGATCAATTTTTCACCTGCCACCGGCATACGCCTCAGGGGAAGCTCACGATCAATCAAGTGTCCAGGAAACTGGACAGGCTTCTGGGAAAATCATCATCTGTGTGGGATTTGGAAGTCTGGCGATAATATCAATCTTCAATGCCGATATGAAAGCGCAATGTTTAGTGCATATATAGTGCTGGCAACTTAATTAAGTGCAAACGAATCTCCCGATGTCAAGTATTTACAAGTAGCTGGTATTTACAAGTAGCTGGTATTTACAAGTAGCTGGTATTTTTTGTTATTGACATTGCATGAATTACTTTACGGTATCTGACATGTTTTTTAAGTGGATTATCTACAATGATCGGCCCATGCTTCATATGAAGGGATAATGAGACAATAAAAGAAAGGTAGATTCATTTGTAGAAATTATAGGAAAATTTAAAAATCAAAAAACAATTGGAAAAGTTTAATTGACTGAATAATACAAAAACTCGACAGGGGATTAATTGCTTTATGGAGTTTGTGGAAATGGAAAAACTAATCAAGCTCGCCCCAAAAATTACAAATCTTCAATTCCAGTGTCAAGGACGCCCTATTGTATGGCTCTGTGACAAAGAACAAAGAAAAGTAGACGGTGAGTCGAGACACATCTAAAAACGGTAGAAGAAATGTCGGAGAGCTGGAGTGATGGCGAATGACAGGGAGACTTGGTGAGTATTTTTTGAGGACTTGTGCTCCGCAGGCAATTAAACGCTTTTGACTGATTGATTGAATAGAATTATAATTAATCGTCTTTTCGCTCTCCTAAATGAAGCATGTTGCCACCATTACAGATGGCCCATTTGTAGAAAACCTAGACTTGCTCATTGGCAGTTTCATTAGCAATAGTTTTATATTATGCTAACCCCCATTGCATAGCCATATTTAGTTGTCTTTTACGACCTAATTGGAAGGTTACAATGGCCTGTACTATTTTCAACAAAGTTACAACTCGGGAGGATGAACTGGAGAGATCCAACGTTAAAGTACATAGTGTCTGCATGCGTCAGCTCTGTTGGCCTCTCCCATGACCTATCAGAACTAACACTATGCTACAGTATAACTTACTAGATGAGACACTATATAATGTGGATTTTATCTTTAAACCCCTGCAAGTAACCCATCTGTACAAATTGTGTCTCCTATTAGATAATGCACATGTACCCTCTGTGGTTAGAAAGGAACCAGCACCGTGCTGAACAGATCTTTGAAAAGAGAACCTGCATTCGCCGCACCATGACACTCAAGGCCAATAGTAAAGGCACAGTGGCTCAGGACGTGACGATCCAATTGTCTGGAACTGTTGGTCACAGGTCTAGAGTCTAGGAGAACTCGGCCTAACCAGTAGACAATTGGTAACGGGGAATGGGCACAGTGAACCCTGCCTTGGCTTCTGTACCTTGGACCGTTGCTAATATAGCCTCTCAATTACTTAATGTCAGAGCAGTACATTGCTGGCTTTTCCCGAGGACTGGAAGGAAATCCACAAACTCACCAGCCCCACAATGCTAACAACATGTAAATAATGTTCTGTTAAATGACTGAAATATAATATGTAACTAAAACAGTAAATTGCAGACAGAATACATTTTGAAACAGCTGGCTCTTTGGTATGTTTCATATCTGCTTGCTAGATACACAGATGTCTAAAGTATTGTACTAGGCACACTGGAAATGAATACTAATATCGAAAATCAATATTTTGTCATTAAACGTTCATAATTTATCAATTCATGCTCGTTTCTCTCCAGGGGTGTCTCATTTTTTGTCAATTCATGCTCGTCTCTTTCCAGATATGTCTAATTTTGTCAATTCATGCTCGTCTCTCTCCAGAGGTGTCTCATTTTGTCAATTCATGCTCGTCTCTTTCCAGATATGTCTAATTTTGTCAATTCATGCTCGTCTCTCTCCAGAGTTGTCTCATTTTGTAAATTCATGCTCGTCTCTCTCCAGAGTTGCTTCATTTGGTCAATTCATGCTCGTCTCTCTTCAGAGTTGTCTCATTTTGTCAATTCATGCTCGTCTCTCTCCAGAGGTGTCTCATTTTGTCAATTCATGCTTGTCTCTCTCCAGAGGTGTCTCATTTGGTCAATTCATGCTCGTCTCTCTCCAGAGTTGCTTCATTTTGTCAATTCATGCTCGTCTCTCTCCAGAGTTGCTTCATTTTGTCAATTCATGCTCGTCTCTCTCCAGAGTTGCTTCATTTTGTCAATTCATGCTCGTCTCTCCCCAAAGTTATTTCATTTTGCCAATTCATGCTCGTCTCTTTCCAGTGAAGGACGAAGAGAAATAGGAAGAGAAAGGCAAGATCATTTTAGTTTCATGGAGGGACCTAGCATACCAAGATGGTCGTGAAGAAATTTAAACGAGTATTTTAATAGCTGTAATAAGCACAAGAGAGGCAGTTGTGAGGAAGTGTGCGTGGTTGAGAAATAAAGACCGCTTTCATTTGCAGTTACAGCGTACGGTACAGGCTAGGTTTTCGTTTCACCTCCGATAGAAAGAATTCTACTAGTTACTGAGGTTTTCAACGCATGTCCTCGTTGTCATAAGGCTGACATCCAAACAACTCTGCCAGCTACTTCTTTGCGCTATTCTGTGTGGACGTGAAACGTGGGAGAAGTTTAAAGCTATGTCTTACAACGGAACCCCTTTATCAAATGAGCACATCATATGATGTGATATTTAAATAGCAAAAACTCCATGTATCAACTAAACAAGTTGAAGGTCATTTGATATTTTTTTTAAGTTTCCATTACCAAGAAACAGTGCATGAGGTCCAAGATGCAGCAGTGAATGAGCTGATATGATCTAGCGACTGATAGCTGCCTTTTTGCATCAGAGCTAACCAAGACCCTTTTCTGCCTCCTAGGGGCAGTCCTGTAAACAGGATATACTAGTATAGTCTGGGTAAGATACGGGATTGCAGTGACAAGACAAACCGGTATACACACACACACACAAACGCCAGCTGAAACTGGATGTGTCAGGCAGAAAGGTAAAGATAACGTAGCCCTCTGTCATCTACGACACAACACCCCCTTTTCGGGCCGAACGCCAAAGACAAATATGTGATCCATTAGTGGCTAGACTACTGAGACGCCTTGTGTTACAATATAATGAAGATGATCCACCCCAGCCTTCTTCAGTATGCCCTGTGATATAAGAAAGCCAATACAAATTGCTAACAGAGTCATTAGAGTTAAGAGCTCCGTATTAGTCGCTTCGAAAGCAAATGGCAACAGCAACAAATAAATGCTTCTCTGTATCAGTTAACGGTCCAGTTAACCCCAAGACGGTCAAACACTAAATGATCCTCTGTATCAGTTAACGGTCCAGTTAACCCCAAGACGTTCAAACACTAAATGCTCCTCTGTATCAGTTAACGGTTCAGTTAATCCCAGGACGGTCAAACACTTAATGATCCTCTCTATCAGTTAACGGTTCAGTTAACCCCAAGACGGTCAAACACTAAATGATCCTCTGTATCAGTTAACGGTCCAGTTAACCCCAAGACGTTCAAACACTAAATGCTCCTCTGTATCAGTTAACGGTCCAGTTAATCCCAGGACATTCAAACAGTAAATGTTTCTCTGTATCAGTTAACGGTTCAGTTAATCCCAGGACATTCAAACAGTAAATGCTTCTCTGTATCAGTTAACGGTTCAGTTAATCCCAGGACGGTCAAACACTTAATGATCCTCTCTATCAGTTAACGGTTCAGTTAACCCCAAGACGGTCAAACACTAAATGATTCTCTGTATCAGTTAACGGTCCAGTTAACCCCAAGACGTTCAAACACTAAATGCTCCTCTGTATCAGTTAACGGTCCAGTTAATCCCAGGACATTCAAACAGTAAATGTTTCTCTGTATCAGTTAACGGTTCAGTTAATCCCAGGACATTCAAACAGTAAATGCTTCTCTGTATCAGTTAACGGTTCAGTTAATCCCAGGACGGTCAAACACTAAATGATCCTCTCTATCAGTTAACGGTTCAGTTAATTCTAGTACGTTGAAACAGTAAATGCGTCTCTGTATCAACGAACATCTCAATAAACTACATGACAGTTCCTGTTATTCAAACATCATGTCTTGTACAAGCTGTGACTATGTGACGCATGCGGTGCATGCTGGTACATATGTTTCCAAATGTAAACCTTCTTGTTAACGTTGTCCTCTACTTTATCAAGATCACTGATTCAGTTATTCACTCCGAGGAATTCTCGTGAGTTGTTTGGTTTCTCGTACATGTTCCTTGCACTCGATCAGATCATGTATATAATAAAGCATATCGTTTTCTGTCAATGTACGTGAAAATATAAAAAAATTAAAATATTTGAAGATCCATTAATAGATAGAAATCGACTTTGAAACGGATTTTAATCTGATATGAAAAGTTCTAATTGACTAGAGCATAGTTTTTTTTCTTCCCACATAAACATAAATTCTTAGTTGTGTTCACTGGGTAAAAGGTTATAATATTTTGTTTTTTCTTGCTCCAACCTTCGCATTTCATTACGTGGACAGCAATAGCTGGTTGGATCTAGTAAGATCCCATATAAACGTGGGATTACCACATCTTCTGTCAAGTGTGTTACACGTACCAGTTCGCCTCTGCGTTTCAACATTAGTCAGTGGCAGGATGCACGAAGAAAGGGCATCTTCTTGTTCGGTTGACAATTTGTCGTCAGAGCCCAATTGAGCAGAACAAATTGTCAATGTTGAGCCACTTTTTAACAGAGACCATGTTCTAGAGTGCCTGCCAGCCAGTCTGCGTGCTACTTCGTCCCACATGAAAGCTCTCACATAAACTCTAGAGTCGGAAACGCACATAAGGGCTGTTTTTTCCAAGTTGTTCAAAAACCAGTCGATTCGATGTTATTAAAATGAGAATGAATGAACACGTTGTTTCGTGGGGACAACTCATCAATACTGGCCAGATTTGTGTTATCAAGAGTTATTTCAGATGTAACGAAGGAGAGAACTGGTTTGTTTGCGTCTCTGTATTTTACTGGTGGAGGTACCATCTTTCCGCCCCGGGCAGCAGGCTTTTATGTGATAGCAGGTCGTATTAACCAGTCTTTGGATGCGAGCGTGCGTCTGTATGTACCTATGTTAAATAGGGCGCTCTCAGAGGTCAACCCAACCAAAGTGCAATGGAAGGGCCTCACCCTGAGTTCGCGTATTACATTTGTGCAAGAGTGTGATTGTTGGACAGAGTAAAATGAAATAGAGTGTGGGGTAAGAAGATAGAGGAGAGGAGAGCGAGTGCTGAATCTTGCTTGAGAGTCGATCTACTTTTGTCCATATTACTCTAAAAGTACTGCCATACTACATTCACATTTCTGACATTTTACTCAGATGTTCAATAAATAAGTCATACACTCAATCAATCAAAGTCCGTCGCTCCTCTCTGTGCATAGTCCATTGATAACAAGTAGCCAGATTTAGAGGGCAGTCCAAAGAGAAACCGAATTTTGTATAAAAGAAACTTACTTACAATTTCTCAAACTTGTCTCACTTGAAATAGTTACTTCCACTGTTGATGCACCGCTCCCAACATATTTTCACATTTTTTAAATGCGTCCTGTAACTCGTGTGCAGGTCTCGTAGCGTATTTCCTTTTAACTTTTCTATGGTTTGAAATCGGTAACCTTTAAGGGTAGATTTCAACAAAGAAAAGTATGCAGTGGCCAAATCCGGAGAACATGTGGGCTTGTGGGCAACTGTCGTCTCATGCTTTGCTAAAAAGTCACGAATAAGCTGTGACGTGTGTACAAATGCGCTGTCGTGGTGCAGCATACAGGTACTGTTTGTCCATGCTTCAGGTCTCTTTTTTCGTATTGCTTCTCTCAAACGCTACATAACATTCAAGTAATACGTATGAACAAGCTCATGCCGAACGGTGCCTCTTCAATTAAGAAAGAGACGATCAGCAGAGTCTTGGCATTTGAGTGACTCCAACGTTCAATTTTTGGTTATGCTGTTCCAACTCACTGTGACGACCGCCTTTTTGTTTCGACATCTATCCATATTTCTATCTTTCATCATCTGTTATGACTAATTTTAGCTTCTGTCCTTGAGGTCTTAACTCCTCACCATGTCCCGCCACTTTATGCACTATTCTTTGCAGGCATCTGTTAAGGAAGGATTAGAATCAGTTGTGTGGTCTAAGTCTAAGTTCTCCGTGTCTCCTCTCCATACATCAGCACCGATTCGACTTTGGTGGGATGTGAATCTTGATATCTCTGGATCTCCATATGTGACAGTCTGGGGAGACAAATCTTGTCTCCCCACGGACATCCCACCGGGATCTGACCACTCAGTCGGCGGGTACCGTGACGGATGGCGTAAGACTAGCGACGCCATCTTGCAAGTAGCCCCGACTAAGAAAGTAGTCCCGGCTTATAAAAAGCCTGGCGAGCCAGGACTGTTAATGAGGCTCACCCTGGGAGCCACTCTTCCCCTTCCTCTCCCCTCTCACCTCACTCTGTTTCATTTGACTCTGTCCCACAGTCACACCCTTGCACAACTTTCACACGCGCCCTCGTGGTAAAGCCCTTCCTTGCACTTTGGTTGGGCTAGCTTCTGAGGGCGCACAAACCTAGCATAGGTACATACGGATGCACACATGCATCCAAGCACTGGTTTATGCGTCCTGATATCGCCCAATTGACTACCGTCTGGGGTGGAAAATGGCGCTCCTCCGCCAGTAGAAACTAGTGAGGCAAACATCTAAGCAACAAAAAAAAAAAAAAAAGCAGGGGGTTGGCTGGTTTTTCCTGAAACTTTTTCTGCGGTACAGTGTTGGAGAACGCAGAGCGCGAGACTATCCGATTTGGGGAGACAGGAAAACGAACGTCACCCCACTAGGAGCTGCTTGAACGAACGTTACCCATTGGCAGCAGGTACATTACGACCTGCTACGATCTGCAGTAATTCTACCTGAATTTGTTTGTAGAGCGAATCACAGAAGCGGCAGTTGAGCGCCGTACTTGAAGAGAGTTCACCAGCACGAGCTACCCGATTCCGGCCAGGGCTGACGTATTTACTCGAGGGTTGCAAGCGGTCGGCACCTCGAATTAGTTGACCAGTCTACACTGGCGAGCGTCTACTTGTTTAGGCTGAGGTGTAACCAGTTGGCCATAATCGCTCGCTGGGTGAGCGATCCTTGTCCTCGGAGACGTGTGCTGACCCGTGACCCTCTATCACGGGGTAAGTCCGGTGCAACACAGATCAAACTTCATACCTGCGGCTGCCGAGTCGTGTTTTCCCTGTCAAGAGACGAACGAACAAGTCCAAAGAACGATCTACCTGGGTTGCGCTAACAACGCGAGACACAAACCAACGCTGTTCCGGCCATAATTATGACCCGCGTGGAGCACGGGAAAGGTGATTATTGACAGCAGTTCAGGTGTAGAAGGGGATTGGTTAGGTTAGGTATCCCTGCATAAGAGTGAATGTGTGAGTTGGGAATAGTTCAATTCAGTTCATCCCGTAACTCATCAGGTCGTTGGGGCACACATGAAGACACTCCCAAAAACCCACTCCATCATCCTCTGTCTGTCGCCGCCTGACCACTCAGTGATGTTGTCTACCCATCTCTTCCTTGGACGTCCTCGTCCTCTCTGTCCCGGTACGGAACCAAAGAGTATCGAGTTGGTAATTCCGTTGGGCCTCGCGACGTGCCCGCACCAGGCCATTTTTCGTGTTTTGATAGCTGTGAACAGATCTTCAAAAGGACCAATATCGTCTTCAACTCTCTGACGGATTTCTACGTTCGTGACACGATATTTATATGTAACATTTAAGAGTTTTCTATAGCACCTCATTTCCATTGCATGTATCCTGCCCTGGATATCTGCTGTAATGATCCAGATCTCGCAGGCATACAGAAATATTGATAGCACCAAAGAGCGCATTAGTCTGACTTTTATGCCGAGGGCGAGTAGCTTGTCTTGCCATATAGGTTTGTGCTATTCTTGCAATTACCTCTGGCTTCGATCCCTCTTCACTGATCAATGATCCCAGATATCTGAAACGTTTTACCACCTCAAGTTCCTGCCCATTTGCCTCTATTACAGATTTAAACCCTGCTACGTTATTGGTCATGAGCTTTGTTTTATCTGCATTTATTTCCATACCAAAACTCAGGGCCGCTCTATCCAAGCTACCAATCAACTCCTGGAGTTCCCTTTCTTTGCCTGCCAATACATCAATATCATCAGCAAAGTTTCTATGGATCCAGTCGACTCATTTTATTTCCCTGGATCCAATCGACTCATTTTGTTTCCCTGGATCCAATCGACTCATTTTTTCCCCTGGATCCAATCGACTCATTTTGTTTCCCTGGACCCAATCGACTCATTTTGTTTCCCTGGACCCAATCATTTTGTTTCCCTGGATCCAATCGACTCATTTTTGTTTCCCTGGACCCAATCGACTCATTTTGTTTCCCTGGACCCAATCGACTCATTTTTGTTTCCCTGGATCCAATCGACTCATTTTGTTTCCCTGGATCCAATCGAGTCATTTTGTTTCCCTGGATCCAATCGACTCATTTTGTTTCCCTGGATCCAATCGATTCATTTTGTTTCCCTGGATCCAATCGACTCATTTTGTTTCCCTGGATCCAATCGACTCATTTTGTTTCCCTGGATCCAATCGACTCATGTTGTTTCCCTGGATCCAATCGACTCATTATTTATTGCATTTCTCTCAAATGTTCTTCATATACTAAACCTACATTTATCTCATTTATAATTCAAATACTAAACCTACATTTCTCTCAAATGTTTTTCATTTACTAAACCTACATTTATCTCATATATAATTCACATACTAAACCTACATTTCTCTCAAATGTTCTTTATATACTAAACCTACATTTCTCTCAAATGTTTTTCATATACTAAACCTACATTTCTCTCATATATAATTCACATACTAAACCTACATTTCTCTCATATATAATTCACATACTAAACCTACATTTCTCTCATATATAATTCACATACTAAACCTACATTTCTCTCATATATAATTCACATACTAAACCTACATTTCTCTCATATATAATTCACATACTAAACCTACATTTCTCTCATATATAATTCACATACTAAACCTACATTTCTCTCATATATAATTCACATACTAAACCTACATTTCTCTCATATATAATTCACATACTAAACCTACATTTCTCTCATATATAATTCACATACTAAACCTACATTTCTCTCATATATAATTCACATACTAAACCTACATTTCTCTCATATATAATTCACATACTAAACCTACATTTCTCTCAAATGTTCTTCATATACTAAACCTACATTTATCTCATATATAATTCACATACTAAACCTACATTTCTCTAACATATTATTCCACAGTTACTTGCTTATTTTATTAATAATATTTAGCATATTTATAAATATAATCTACATATTACTTCCATATTATTCAGAGGCTATCTTATCTCATCTCAAATGTCCACTTGTGTGGCAAGACGTCGTGGCATGTGCAACCTTGTATCACGTAACATATGTGTGTCAGTTGTTCTTTTGAATCCACGTCTATGCAGTGTCTTTTTAACATTAGCATATGTCTTCTTACTCCGTTAGAATGTGTATGTTTTTAGAAATAGGGATAGCCGGCATATTACTGCATTTGCATCATGAGTTCTTGCTTCTATTTCTATGTTCGTTCGTCTGTCTTGTGTAAACATGTTTTCCAAATATCTGAATACTTCAACGTGATGCTGTTATGGGAAGGGAGTGGCCTGTCTATTCTATTGACTTTCATTAATTTCATGTTCTGCTGTCTTTTTGCCTGTTTTAATTGAGAGCAAAAATGGCGTATTTGTGCGTTACCGTAATGTGGTTGTTGTTGAAGGTCGCCTTGATGATGTCAACAGAAGCAGTGAATAGAATGGGAACTACTATTGGTCAAAATAATAACAAGATTCCACTTAAAAGGAAGAAAAATCAAAATCGCAGAGTGCTCTGCTCCAACAAACAATACTGACCGAGTTACCAAACAACAAACAAGACGTCTACGACTTGCTTCAAGAAACACTACACAAAGCTCCGAGACGGATCAACAAGATAGTTATGGGAGATCTGAATGCAGAAGTTTCAATAGACAACATCCATTATGAACTGCCTGAGGGTAAGAACTACGTACGATATATAAAAACAAAATTAGAAGATCTTTGATAACCGATCCCATTTCTCTCTTCTCTTTCATTCTATAACATTATACTATATTTATATAGGCATGTATGTATGTATGTATGTATGTATGTATGTATGTATGTATGTATGTATGTATATATGTATGTATGTATGTATGTATGCATGTATGTATGTTTATATGTGTGTATGTATGTAGGGGAACTGAGACGCTAGTCTCATCAGGCATAACGTACTGACCAAGACCACTATATGTCGTCCATGTAACATTTCCTGGAAACAGGATGTTTTAAAGGCAGTCTGGCTGACGAGACGTGGCTCGACGTGATCCCGGTAGTAGTGAGCGTTACTCAGTTGAGGCCAATCATAACCCAATCTCCTAAAGGATCATCGTCACCTTCATCCGCACGATCGGGATTCAAGGGAAGCTACTATTTCCCACCTCTTAAAGCCATTTTCAGCTCGCAGACAAGTTTAAACTAACTCATTGTATCCATTTAAATAACAATAACATGTGCATATATATATTTCCTTTCTTTAGATATGTATGTACACACACTATGCAAAATTGTCATTTTATTTGAGCAATATTAAATCATCTGCCTTATTGAAAACCAGGATTTCGGTATTCCAGTAAAATCATCTCTTCTGAAAATGCTCGCAATTTTGTGTCATTATGGGTCTGACGAGGAAATAAATAGGCTTGCCAGGTAGAACGGGGCTTTTCAGCAAAGGAATATTTTGACAACTTATGACGACCTCAAAAACTGATAGAAATGTTGCATTCTAATAAGCATTGGAAAACAACCTACCAAATAACCAAAAAGAACTGCATCGCCTCAGCTCGTTCGTGGGGCCGAGGCGTGACCAGTTTCAGGTAGCTTTCTACACAATTTCTGTTTGATGTGACGTATCTGTGTACACGTGGCACTGGTCGCATGATGACGAACAATTCTTGCAGACCAGCAACAATTCACATGTGAACGGGTTGGTAGTGTATTCCGGTGTGTGAAGCCGTACAACAGTTTCAGAATTCTTGTGCTTTATGCTGCTTTTGTTAGAGTCATTGATGTTGAATTCTGCTTGTTAACTATGAAGAACACAATGATGTCCGCATTCTATTATTGTATTTCTTTTTTCTAACTTCATTTTCAATCACTTTTTAGTGTTCCAGGCCAGACGAATTGGTCAGCAGTAAGTCACTTTCTGAGGGTGGAACATTTATCTTGTCCTTATTGTTCTTGTTGTTGTTGTTGTTGTTGTTGTTCTTCTTCTTCTTCTTCTTCTTCTTTTTCTTCTTCTTCTTCTTCTTCTTCTTCTTCTTTTTCTTCTTCTTCTTCTTCTTTTTCTTCTTCTTCTTCTTCTTCTTCTTCTTCTTCTTCTTCTTTTTCTTCTTCTTCTTCTTCTTCTTCTTCTTCTTCTTCTTCTACTTCTTCTTTTTCTTCTTCTTCATCTTTTTCTTCTTCTTCTTTTTCTTCTTCTTCTTCTTCTTCTTCTTCTTCTTCTCCTGCTTCATCTTTTCTTCTTCCTGTTCTTCTTCTTCTTCTCCCTTTTCTTCTTCTTCTTCTTCTTCTTCTCCTGCTTCATCTTTTCTTCTTCCTGTTCTTCTTCTTCTTCTCCCTTTTCTTCTTCTTCTTCTTCTTCTACTTCTTCTTTTTCTTCTTCTTCATCTTTTTCTTCTTCTTCTTCTTCTTCTTCTTCTTCTTCTTCTCCTTCTTCATCTTTTCTTCTTTCTGTTCTTATTATTCTTCTTTTTCTTCTTCTTCTTCTTCTTCTTCTTCTTCTTCTCCTGCTTCATCTTTTCTTCTTCCTGTTCTTATTATTCTTCTTTTTCTTCTTCTTCTTCTTCTTCTTCTTCTTCTTCTTCTCCTTCTTCATCTTTTCTTCTTCCTGTTCTTATTATTCTTCTTTTTTTTCTTCTTCTTCTTCTTCTTCTTCTTCTCCTTCTTCATCTTTTCTTCTTCCTGTTCTTATTATTCTTCTTCTTCTTCTTCTTCATCTTTTTCATCTTCTTCTTCTTCTCCTTCTTCGTTCTTTAGTTCTCAAATAATCGCAAATATTTCCCACATGAAATTCGAAGTTTGTCTCCGAATTCTCTTGTCACCATACATCTTATCCCACAGCTGAGTTGGAGAAGGATGGACTGTCGCTGTGTTCCTCTCATAGAGTCTACAGACGTGGATAACACGTTGGACTGTTAGTCTTGGTAGAATATTTAGACGGAATGTGTTTGAATCTCAAGAATTGTGTAACACACACTATTATCTCTCTCTCTCTCTCTCTCTCTCTCTGTTTTTCTATAAGTGCAGGTGTCTGATTGTCAACAATGAAGAGAAGAAGATGTCCGCACTCTACTCTTCTTTTCTTCTTCTCTTTATTCTTTATATGTTTCCCTACACATATATAAGCAAATATGTGTGTACGTGCATTGTAATCTGTGCTAGGAATGACAGAATTAGTAGTAAAAAAAGTGTTCTGGTTTTGTGGTGAGGACATTGTCCTGTATGTTTTATATTACATTCTTCTTCTTTCTCTCTATCTCATTAAGCCAAACAGACAGGTAAAACTCAAATAATTATGTACATTAGGCCTTTGCATGCTTAGTTTTCCTCATAATCTGGTATCTCTATTGATTAACTAAGTGGTTTTGTTAATGTTCGTCCCATTACACGAACCCACACACTCGTTTACTCGCTTACTTACTCACTAACTCACTCACATACACATACACACACTTATTCCCTAACTCACTCCCACACACACACTTACTCACTAACTCACTCTCACACACACACACACACACTTGCTCACTAACTCACCTCAGTCACAAACACTTGCTCACTTGTTCGCCTACTTACTCAGTCGCACATACGCGCTTACTTATCCACACACACTTACTCACTCAGTCACTCACTCACCTATTCAGTCACTCCCTCACCAACTCACACACACACATTTGCTTTTTCATTCGTCAACTTACTCACTCACTAATTCAGTCACTCACTCACTCTCGCTCTCATTTATTCACTAACTCACTCACTGACGCAGTCGTGTACATATTTATTATTTCACTCATATACTTAGTCACACAATGTATACTCATCCACTCACTCACACACTCATTAATTTATTCACACACACTCACTGAGTCACACAGTTATATATATATATATGTTAAGGGCGACTGAGAGACAGAGAGAGAAAGACAGACAGAGAGAGAGAGAGAGAGAGAGAGCGAGAGAGAGAGCGTAGCAACATAAATTATCTAAAGACACGCCAACTCTCTTGTTTAAAACGGTTGACCTCGTCCATTCCTACCGTCTCTCACTCAAATCGCAGACTGTTCTTGAACTCTCTCTTCTGTAAATGTTAATCATCTGGTTTCTCCATGACCGGAAGCTATGCCCTCACAGTTTCACCCAAAGTGACCTTCAAGCACTGACAAAATGGCTGCCTGTTTGTCTGTCTGTACCTCAGTTATTGAACAAAACAACTATATATCATTTTTAGTACTAGTTTTATCACATCGCTAGGAAACCAGGAAGCGTTATGGTACTGGGAAATAAAGGCCGCGAAATATGGGATTTTGGGTGACCTGTCTATTTATATTATAATATTATGAGTGTTTTCTCTGTTGTTTATCCTTGTCAGACTATACTTTATTTTAATACCAGAAGTATGTTTGAACGAGAGCATGGCTCAGTGGCTACGACACCAGTCTCCTGGCCAACGGACATGTGTTCAAAACCCTGTTATGGTCTAGGTTTGCTTTTATCAGAAATAAAAATACGAACCAAGCATGTACACTGCTTGGCGACTGAAGGGCCAGCGGCAGTTATTCCTCATCCCTACAATCCTCAGGGCGGACACCAGCAATGGGAAAGTGCATCATAATGATGATTATTGTAAATATATGTTTTGGGGTTACTCTAATACACAAACACATACACACACAACCACACACACACACACACACACACACACACACACACAACTGATAGTATGTAGACTTTATTGTATGTCTGTTTTGTTCATTCATTGAGCAATTCTAAACCGCTCTATCGATCTGAACCAAGTTTGACATTGTTACCTTTTAGGACATTTAGAACATAACTGCCAGTTTTGGTTAAACATCATTTGGGGGGTGGGGCACTTACTGCGAAGAACAGACGATCGTTGGAGCACAGCGACAGCAATATGGTACCCTAGAGATGAGAAACGACCACGGGGACGACCACCAACACGTTGGTCCGACTCCCTTGCATCCCACAACAACATTTACGATGCCACAGATGGACGACTCATTCTCCACTGGTCCATCGTGGTCCAAGACAAAGACCGTTGGCAGAGAAGTTGGGACCCACAACGGGGAAACCGCCGCTGAAGAACTAGTTATCCAGTAATCCAGTCCATAAAAATTGTGACCTCATGACGCCAAAATATTCCTGGGGAAGGGAGGGGAGAAGAGTTCGCCAAGGAGATGGACGGGGGATGGCAGTTGATCTGGGGGAGGGGGGAGGGAGGGAAGGAATATGAGATGAGCAAATTGAGGGGAGAAAGTGGTGTAAGGAAAGGGAGGGGGGGGGAGGCGTGTTTGTGCAATTTGAGTGATTGGAAAATAAAAGGACACGGGATGCGCGGGATGAGAAGGGGAGAGATGGGTAGGGGAGGAGACCTTTTTGACATGTTGTAAAGATTGGTTGAATGAAGGGGAAAAGATAGGGGGAGATGGCAGGCTGAAGGGGAAGAGATTGGTGGCATGAGGGAGCATGAAATAGGCGAAGGAATGAACAGGCTAAAGGGGAGGAGGGGGAGGGGGCAGTTCGACATAGCTAGAAATGTCGTGTTAAATATCACACATTGGGAAATGGGGGGGGGGGGAGAGGGGGAGGGGGAGAGGGCAGTTCGACATAGCTAGAAATGTCGTGTCAAATGTCACACCTTGGGAAATGGGGGTGGGGGAGGGGGAGGGGGCAGTCGACATAGCTAGAAATGTCGTGTGAAATATCACACCTTGGGAAATGGGGGTGGGGGAGGGGGAGAGGCTGGGATATGATACGATAGGAATGTGAGAGAGAAAAAAAAAGAGGTCTGCAGGTGAGGAGTTCACTTAAAATTTAATATCTGCATATCTATTCCGGACAACGTCTGGTCCCACAGCTAATTCTATCGCATTATTTTGTGAGTGATTTCCCTGTTGACCGTCCTTGTTCGATTGCCACTGGTTTTTTTTTTTTATCTCGTGCAGTAAATATTTTTGTGTTCATTATCTAAATCGATCGTATTATATATATTATGTGGGATTTCCCTTTTGACTGTCCTTACTTTACTGCCTATTTTTGTTGGTCTGAGCAACCTTCATTAACAGTGGTGGTCAAGCTAAGGTTGGTCGAGGGTCAGATTATGGTAAAGGGTAACACCAGAGGGCCAAAGGACCTATAACATCCTTAAAAATTAACGTTCTGTGATATAGTTTTACATTTACAATGAAATCCGTGCAAAAAACAACGGCATACTACATTGTACTTTGAAAATATTTTTACAAATGTAAACTCTCATACATGAAAACGTGCACAACAGCTACAAGCACAGAAGTGTTACTGGCTGATTTATACTTAACACACTTCACAAGGCTGCCAATTGTGCACCTCCATTCCTATAGAAATATACCTACCATCTACCCCCACTCCCTCCATCACTTTCCCATACCGATACTAAAGACAAAGCAGCATCAATTGATCTCAGAAACTTCTGATCGCAGAAACGATGTATCATTGCTTTGTTTCTCATTATCAAAGTAGGTACCGACACTTTTTTCACCTGTCCACGTGCACGATCAGAGATTTGATGTTATCATTTCCATTTTGTCAGTACTATCGAGTAGAGCTCAATTGGTATGAGAGAGAAAGAAAGAGAGAGAGAGAGAGAGAGAGAGAGAGAGAGAGAGAGCGTTGGTGGTGTTATGGGAGGTGAGGAGATGGTAATCGTTAATTTTAGGTTCTATTGGTTTTGTTTCTGGTGCATGTGCGTGCTATTCTGTAATCTTTTTTTTTAGCGGAGTATACAATAACTTTCAATCAACACCTCTGTTCTATAACATAACGTATATAGGCGCCACACTGACAAATAAAAAGACAATAAAAACATTTCTAAAATGTCATTGCGTTTATCATTACGTTTAAGAAAAATATCGTTAAATAGTAGTGACACTTGATCAATTTATGTGTAGACTTCTTGGCACCTAGTTTCAATTTCTCTATTTTCCTCATTGTCGAGGGGTGCTAAGAGGATCTATAACTTAACATAACGTCTTTATACTGGTCTAGAAGACTGCAGAGATTGGATACAACCAGTTTATTTTCCATTCACTTTATCTAAAAATATCTGTGCTCATCGAATCAATTCTTGAATACATTAATTGACCCTGCCTCCATTATTACCCGTGGCATTGCATTCCAGGCATTTAATTCCATCTGACCCAAAAAAATATAGGCCTGAGGAATGAAGATGAATAATAACGCACTGTATGGGGCAAGTTAAGTGTTGCATCCAATAAAAGAAACAGAAACCTCGACCTTACGGAAGTTTTGAGCGTGGTCAATAGGCTGACATACAAACCGCTTGACCAGCTGCTCGAATGGTCTAAAACGATGTGACGGCAGCAGCTGCTTCAACTAACGAAAACGACGTGGACTGACAACAATTGTCATGTGACAAAAAGTGGACAAGTTACGAACACTGAAATAGTACGACACAAAATAATGAGAACAACTTGGAGAAGGAAAATACTCGAAGGAAAAAAAGAGGAACAAGAAAGAATGAAAATGGAGACAAATGGACACATAAAGACAGGAAAGAAAGAAAGACGCTAAGGTATTGCCATGGACATATTTCCTCTTTCTAAAGATGCAAATCATGTATACCAGACTCTCTTATTATATTGACATGAAGCAATTTCTACACGAAATGTTACCGAATTGTTTCTCTCTCTGAAGATCAATATAAAATGTATAAAAAGCCTGACCTAATTATGCTATCAGTGATCTATTTCTACATTATCTTCTTTCCTAATAACCTATTTGTGCATTATTTTCTCCAAACCTTTCATCCATTGGATCGATATTGACTATACATTACATACCTTGGAGTATTTACATATAATATATAGTCCAGTCTTTCTCTCTCCTCTTCTTTCTCTCGTTGTTTCTTTTATATCTTTCTCCCTCTTTATATCTCCCATTTTCCATTCTCATATCCTACCTCTCCTTTCTCTAACTATTTCTATCTCTATTTGACATTCTCTCTCTCTATCGCTCTTTCTCTTTTCCCCTCCTCTCAGCTGTAGTACCAACGACTGCCTAATCATATTCACTTATTCTATGCAGTGTTTCCCAACCGCCGGTGCCCGGACCGGTGCCGGCCCGCAGAAATGTCCTGCTGGTACGCGACAAAGTGATTGCGATGAATTCACAAACTGCGGAGATCGACTTGATGTGATCAAAACTCGAACTGACTAATGTTCAAACTGATAGCCCAACATACTAACCAAGCCCACTATCTCTCTTCCATGTACAGATCTGGGAACTGCCTGCCTACAAATATCGCGACACGTAATGTAGGTCATCCGGAAATTGATAGACAAGTTGTTTATTTTAATTTACCTGCTAATACCGTGGTGGGATATTTTGGAAGGCAAGTTTGTGTGTGTGTGTGTGTGTGTTATTGTATTGTAAAATTTTAATCACTACAAGATGGAGACCATGAAAAACAAACAAACAAAACACCTACAACTTTCAACTTTCTTCAAATGTTTCCTATTATAACCGGTGTGCGAAAAATGTTTCCCATATTCACCTGTCCACCCGTGTAAAAAAGGGTTGGGAAACCCTGTTCTAATATACTACTTCAGATAAACACTTCGGATATGAAAAGCCTCAGATTTAAACTGAACCAAAAATATTAATCATTAATCATTAATCAATGAGGGTAGATTAATCTTCAAACTGGCTCTACACGAAAAACTTGCTCTTTTGAGGAAATGGTTAGAGGGGGAGTTGAAACTTTCAAACTTTCAGTGACTTTAAAAACACCAGGAAGTAAAAAAAAACACAACTGAAAAATTAAGAGAACAAAATTGATCTAAAATCATTTCAGGAACGAAACAAATTAATCTATCTTTCTCAGATGTCACGGAAATGTGTGGATATTAGAACGACCCAATATCTCTAGAGACAAGAACATGTTGTAGTTCAGATTACAAACTGATCTTGAGAGAAATTGAAACTAGATGGCTAGAAGCCTACTCGGTAATTTATCAAGTATCAGGGCGACTTAAACACCATAACGTCAAGATTAGGTGCTAATCGACAACTGAAAAACAGTACCAAGCCCGTGCTAGAAGTTTCTGACATCATCACTATTTCGCTGTTGTTGTTTGAGGTGTTTTTTGTTGTTGTTGGTGGTGGTGTTGTTCTTGTAGGTAATGATGTTGTGATTGCTGTTGTTGTTGAAAATGGTGTTGTTGTTATTGTTGTTGTTGGGGGTGTTGTTCCTGTATGTGTTGTTGCTGTTATTGTTTGTGGTGATGTTGTTGTTATTATTGTTGGGAGTGGTATTTTTGTTGTTGTTGTTATTGCTGTCTATCTATTTATCTTCAGTCCACTTATGTCGTTAGACGGCGTGGGGAGGTGTGACCTCCTTTGTTTCATATTTTTTGGCAGATGCGACATGATTTGAACCCGCGATCTCCATCACCCGAGGCGAACACCTCACCTCGAGACCATTGCTGTTGTGGTTGGTAATAGTGTTGCTGTTATTGTTTTTATTGTTGTTGGTGGTGGTAGTGTTGTTTTTTATTGTTATTATTATTGCTGTTGGGGGGTGGCGGGAGTGATATTGCTGTTTTTGTTTTTGCTGGTGTTGTTGTTATTGTTGGTAGTGGTGTTGGTTGTGTTGTTGAGGTTGTTGTTGCTGTTAGTGGTGGTAGTGTTGTTTTTTGTTACTATTGTTGTTGTAGGTTGTGTTATTGTTCTTGTTGGTGTTAGTGTTGTTGTTGTTGGTAGTGGTGTTGTCGTTAGTTGTGCTGTTGTTGTTGTTGTTAATGTTGTTCCAAACTACTCTTGCTGAGTTCCTCATTCTTCACAATGTTTCTCTGGTAGCATCTCCAGCGACACTTATTGTATCCACAGAGACGAACTGAAATAGGTGGACATGCAATCTCCTGGATGTAGTGCAATGTGATGCTTCTCAGCAGGCTCACCGTTACAGGGATTACAGAGTCGATCACAATGAGAAATTATGGTGTCACAAATAGTATACTTGCTTACTTAGTCTTAACCTTCTGTCATGAAGTGTAGAGTCTTCGACCTTACTTACTTAGTCGCTCCTCTTCTATCATGAAGTGTAGAGGCATCTACATTAGTCTTACCCTCCTATCATGAAGTGTAGAGTCTTCTACCTTACTTAGTCGCTCCTCTCCTATCATGAAGTGTAGATTCTTCTACCTTACTTACTTAGTCTTACCCTCCTATCATGGAGTGTAGATTCTTCTACCTTACTTACTTTGTCGCTCCTCTCCTATCATGAAGTGTAGATTCTTCTATCTTACTTATTTAGTCTTACCCTTCTATCACGGAGTGTAGAGTCTTCTACCTTACTTACTTTATCGCTCCTCTCCTATCATGAAGTGTAGATTCTTATATCTTACTTACTTAGTCTTACCCTTCTATCACGGAGTGTAGAGTCGTCTACCTTACTTACTTAGTCGCTCCTCTCCTATCATGAAGTGTAGAGTCTTCTACCTTACTTACTTAGTCTTACCCTTCTATCATGAAGTGTAGATTCTTCTACCTTACTTACTTTGTCGCTCCTCTCCTATAATGAAGTGTAGAGTCTTCTACCTTACTTACTTAGTCGCTCCTCTTCGTCATGGAGTGTAGAGTATTTTACCCTACTTACTTAGTCGCTCACCTTCTGACCTGGGGTGTAGAAATTTGAAAGAAAAATTGCCAGCCTGCTCCATCGGCTGTCTAGTTATTTGTCTGGTTGTAGTTAATTCCTCTGTCTTATACTGCCACCCCAGCGAAATTTGGGTCGCGTTGTGGGCCTGGGTCCTTGGCTCTCTGTTTTCATTGATTTAGTGGTAGCCGATCCTTTTATAATTGTTTTTAAATTTGCCATTAAAGTTGTTCGTTTACGTTTACTTCCTTTTCTTCTATTTTAACCAACTTTCACATAACCTAGACAACTACAATTGAGTTCACAACCTTTACTAGTGGGACGTGTTAGTCTATCTGATATTGACTCCTGTAATTCCAAAAACAAACAAGCACGTTGCTAAAGGAATGCCCAAAATTGGTAGATTTACCCTTTTGTGCGCCCTGAAAAGAACATTTAGTGGCGGTTTGTTATAGCTTACCTTACATTCCAAGCGTGCTGATGAAGGTAAACCGGGGACCTCCAGGCGGTTGTACTGTGCTTGGCTTCATCTGCGTATCGCTTACTACTACAGGAATCACGTCGATCCCTCACCTCGTTAGCCAAACTACCATAAAAACAGCCCTTTTTCAGGAAAGCTACGGGGAAGCCGAGATATAGGTCTTGACCAGTAAATTGTGCCTGACCTTGACTAACATGTCTGGTCAGTATATTTTGTTGACCAGACGTTAGTCTTCCTTCCCAAGCATTTCTTAGTTTAAATAAAAACGTGTACCAGAAAATGTAGTTTAAAAAATATATTTTCTATTTTCATTCTACAGACATGACTAAGCCATTGATGTTGAGATTGTTCCACTCGAGTCTGCTAGATTTAGACTTCAAGATCGTACCGTATTGTGTGGTTGCAGACTTTGTCTTTTCTTGTTACTTGGACAAACTGTCTCAGACATCTCACCCCAGAGTTTTTGCGTTTTAGGGTGATTGCTCATACCTCATATCCATAAGTAAAAACTGGTACATATGTAGAACAATATATATATATATTTTAGTTTTCTATCTTTTTCTCTTTTACTGAGGTTTCCTCTATTTATGGCATGAAACAGTATGTCAGTTGCTGCTGTTTGAGTAGTCAACTTTTCTTTGATACTTCAATTTCTGCCTATTACAGCTGCAATGTGTTTAATTGCTTGACCTGTTCTGAAGACTGTTCACCCAGCATACTATAATGTCTCTTCTCTTCTCTCCACGGCCAGAAAGGATATAACACACACTGACTATTGAAAGCGATCCAGACAACAAGCAATATAGATAGTTTCACAGAGAAAATGGGGATCGATAAGCAATGGGCTAAAGAAACAACACTATTATAGACATACATGGCACAACCTTGAATCTTCAGAAAAATATGAAGTGAAGGACGAAAGACAACATAGAAAGAAATAATAAAAAACAAACAGACCTCTTGAACAGAATTAAGGAAGATAGTCAGAAATATGCATAATTTTGAACTCAAATGTTGGGTCTAAATTCCACGGGGAGCCAGAACGATGAATTATGATGGAGATTTATGATCTGTGTAGTCACACGTATATTGTAGGGTCTTTCAAGCTCTGCCCCGGGCGACGCAACAAGTCTCCATCTTATTACAGAGGCGTCTCTTAAGTTTCAGAGTGTTGATGTTCTGCTTTGGGAAAGAACGAAATGCCAATTTCTACTGTTCAAGTGATGCGAATTATGCACTTCTAACATTCTTCACCTGTTGCTCATTCTTTTTTTTAAAGACCAGTGGTATTACAGTTTCCCATTTTCAGTGAATCTTCAAACGTATTTCTCACAGACGTACTTATTCTCTCCACCCACCAAGTTTCATCTTTCTGTCCTTATTTATTTTATGACATTCCATTTGACAGTCATTAGGAAGCGACTTATATAAATAAGTGTTTTCCTGTTTCTATTAGTCACTCCAACGTATTTAGTAGAGGTTCCAACTTCTTTTTCTGATTTTTTTTTCTTTTTCTTCTTCTTCTTCTTCTTCTTCTTCTTCTTCTTCTTCTTCTTCTTCTTCTTCTTCTTCTTCTTCTTCTTCTTCTTCTTCTTCTCCTTCTTCTTCGTACTCTGTCAGACGTCAACTTGAATTTGTTCGAAGAAAGCAGCTGTCATCCTGAGGCTGTCAACACTGCCATAGAGTTTGTCTAGTGTTGCCACTGGTGATGGCCACATGTGCTTTCTCTGGTCCTCGTATGTCGGGCAATTTTGCAGCAGATGTTCAGCGGTCGTTTTCCCTGTACCACAAGTGCATTCGTCAGTGCCACCTATCTTCAGTTTATTGAATAGATGGTACCTCAGTCTGTTGTGGCCTGTGCGGAGTCTGAAGACCACGTCCTGCTCTCTTCTGTTCAGCTGGTAGTAGGCATCATTTTTTGTGAAGACAGTATGTTCTGTTTCCCATTTGGCCATGTATCTGGCCCTAATAAACCTTTTGGACTCTTCGTAGATCACACTAGAATCTGGTTGTGGTAGTCTTGCACCTTCTTTTGTCAGTCTGTCTGCCTCCTCGTTGCCTTGGATGTTACAGTGGGATGGGACCCACTGTACCACTACTGTTTTTGGTGCGGACTGCTGGCATAGTTGACAGAGTACTGCTCTTAAATCATTGTTCAGTATTTTTCTGGCTTTTTAGTGCTGTGACTACGGCCAGGGCATCTGTAAACAGGACTATCTGGCTTTCATTGCTTTCGCCTGTTAGCATTGCTTTTAGTGCAGCTTTCAGTGCCTCTGCCTCCGCTCTGAAATTGCTTGATAATTTTCCAGTTGCCACTGACAGTGTTATTTTTCTACCATTTGTTAGGCTGAGGAATACCCCTCCCCCTCCATTCTGTGTTGTGTTTGTTACAGAACCGTCGGTGTATGCATGGGTCCAGTCCATGCTTGGGTAGTTTTCCGCTATGTACCTCAGGGTTATGTCTCTTCTTTCTTTTTAAGTCTGGCTGTTCTTGTTTCCAATACCTGGTATATTTTCTACCACCTCCGGAGTGATATGCTGCTTCCATGTGGGTTTGCGTTCAGTAGGGGTGGGCTTTGGTGTTGTTATGGTGTTCATATGGTCTTCGCTCATCTTTGCTTTGGCTATTTCTGCAAAGTTTCTCCGCTTTAGTTTTCCATTTCCGAAATTGTTTAGTCTCTGGTGCATTGGATGGTCTGTCAGTCTTCTGAGTTTCTCTGCTTGCTGCTGGGCTCTGCAGTCTCTTCTGTCGGCCATGGATTGCAGATTTGTAATCTTTCCAAGTTTTACGATTGGCGTTGACTTCATCATGCCTCCTGTTATAACTCTCATGGCTTGGTTTTGAAGTTTGCTAATTTTATCAAAGTTCACCTTTGCTGCTGTTACCCATGCCGCAATGCCATACTAGAGAATTGGTCTCACTCTTCCAGTATACAGTTTCTTCAGTATTCTTTCGTCTGATCCCCAGCTTGTGCCAGCAAGTTTCCGCATGATTGAAATTCTTTGTCTGTTTTTTTGCTTTTGAATGTATCCGAAGAATTAATTATTTGAATGCATTCGATGCAACAAAACATTGGAAATAGGAAATATAATAAAATAGCGGTCCACGTTCCCACCCGGGTGGTAGGTTATGACCTCTAAGGGAGTCTACGAAGGCTTAAAGAAATATTACGAGCTTTTACATTTCAATTCAAAAGATAAATAAAAAGATATTTTGAAAAGTAGAAAGACAAAAACAAAGACAAATACAACATAAATTAATTTAGAGAAGGTTTACACAATTAGCTAAATATAGATTAAACAGACTGGTAACGTAGGTACCGCACTGCATAGCAGGACTGCCGTCTGTGATCGCAGTTTTATGAAAACACAGCCACTGAGCCGAATATAAAAGGATGCGAACCAAACCTAGTCAAAAATATTCGAAACTGAAAATAAATACAAGTTTCCAGTAATCGGAGAAGTTGCAGCCAGCAACTTGATTGATCGTGTTCTAGATTGCTAGAAGTATGAAAGTCGGTAAGACGATTGGCTAATGCGTCGCACTAAATTTTGATAAAATACATTTTGGTTGAGTCTCAAGATGGAAAGTTAGATGAATTTGAAATTAGAATTTGAACTTCAACGTTCTAATAATGATGATCGGAATGGTGCATCCTATTCTATGCCAAATGAAGTTTTTTCCAATCATCTGAAAAGGTAACACCGTTATAACAAGAAAAATATGTCGAATGGCTTCACGTGAACAGGCCCAGACGATAATAAACTACATCAGTGTATGTTAATTTGGCGACATATTATCCAGCGAGGCCACAAAACAGTTAACATTGGGAAGACGTTTCGATAGATAACATAAAGAACATGCCCAAAGAGCGTCGGTTTTTTTTTAAAATAATAAGAGGGAGCTTTTTTAAGAAAAAAAAAGGCTGCAACTGGATATAATAATGAAAATGCAACAAGGACATCATTTGAAGTTTCCTATTAATAGAAAAAAACTATAAAATCGCGCACAATAGCTGAAGAACTAATACTATCAGCTGCAAAAGTAATGGTTTCTGCTTTGATCAACGAGAAAGGACCTTTGCTAACTACCTTTGTCAAATGGCACAGTTTATTAGTGAATCGACAGTTTGCTGCCAATATCAAAGAACAATTATTAGAAAGAGTTCGCATGTGTCTCTACTTGTTACTATAACTGGACAAAAGCACGGACATAAACAAAGCGACCTTATTGTGCTACGTAAGTGAGCACCATAAAAATATTTTCAAAGATTTACTGTTTATCTCTTCCTTTGTAAATGATACAACTGTGGAAGTACTTAACAAGTTGTCACATATCAATATATGGATTATTTTTAATGCGTTTGAATTAGCACAAACGAGCAATGTTTGGAAATCTTCCTGGACGTCTAACTACCCCGAATAAAGATAATCATACCGTCGGTGAATTGATATCGTTGCTGCATACATAGGAAAGCATTAGCTGCTAAGAAGATGCACGTAAACGTAAAACATGACTTTAATGATTCAGTAACAATTGTCATTTTTATAAAAAAGCTAATTAATTAGTGTAAGAATGTTTGAGCATTTTGCAAAGATATGGACTGTGAACACCATAAACTGTTATTGCACTGTGAAACCCGTTGGCTATCGTAAGGTAACGTGTTGTCTCTTTTTCTGGGAATTGAGAGACTAAGGAAGAAAATTTACAATAGAGCAGTAATTTCACATCAGCGATCGGTTGACAGATTTTCTTCGTGGTTTGACAAACTAACATATTTGTCAGAAATCTTCACTCATTTAAAAATGCCCAACTTAAATATTCAAGAAAAGAAGTTTCAGTTTTGAAATTCAAAATAAGATCGAAGCAATGATCGAAAAGTTGCATTTGTGGCACCATCGTCTATTGAATCGCAAATAGGAAATATCTTCAAACCTCACAAATATTTTTTGTTCCATCAAAGAAGAGTTGTTTCAGGTGGACATTACTTATCACAAGACATTTAAAAGAATTGCAACATAGTTTTCCGAGAATATTTTTCTATTCCTGGTGCAAGCAAAAACTGGATTAGACATTCACTTTCAGTCAATGTGTTGATGAGGGAAAAAAACACTCATAAGAATATCCGCGGATGGTGCTTTGAAATTACAGTTTAAGGAACAGTCCCTTGCAAATTTCTGGGCTCACTGAAAAAAAAAGATTTTCCAGAACTACCAGAGAGGGCTTTGAAAGTATTAATGTCTTTCGCAGAGACATTCGTCTGGAAGATCATTCATTCTCTGCTCTCGTTTATCTTTAAAATAAGTACAGAAACCGTTTTAAAAACGTCTGAACTCTGAATATAAGTTTCAGCTTTTAACCCCCATATAACAAGACTTGTAAGTGAAATGCAGTGTCAACCTTCTCATTACAGAAAGTCAACAGTTAAATTAAATCTATAACCAATTTTGACAATGAAGTATGACCGTCTTTTAAGCCTTTGAGGGTTTATTAAGAGAGTGCGGAGTATCGAGTAAAACTGATTCAGAAGGATATAAATATTTGATAAATATTTCATTTAAAGTGAACATTAGTGAACATCAATTTTTCCTCACATTATGTACACTATAAACATTTATTAAAATGTTATTGTAATTAAAAACTAATGATGGATTCCTAGATTGTGTAAATATAGTGAAACAAAAATAATAATGTGAGTTCCAGATGTGGCGGATTCATTCAATTTTAGCGTTAAAAGAAAATCCTCTTTCTTATTTTGTTTACTTGTTTATTAACAACGCATTTCCATTAAAATTCTCAATTGCAGATATTGTTTATTGTTGTAGACACACAGATAATTCATTCCTAAGCATTTTCATAAATGGAAAGTTTTTGAGGTCCGTAACAGCAACTGATATTTAAAGGGGTCCAAAGTAACGAAAAGGTTAAAAATCGCTGCAATAAAACTATCTGAATACATTTGATACAAAAAAAACATTATCTGAATACATTTGATATTACATAACATTAACTGAATACATGGGATGCAAAACAACATTTTATTTATACATTTGATACAATTTAACATTATCTGACTACATTTGATACTGTAAAACATTATCTGATTATATTAATTTTTTTATTTAAACCATCACTACGGTGCTTATGCTCATGGCTGAGGTAAACCGTCAAAATTTATATGGCTGAGGAAAAGCCATTTGCGCATGCAATCGTCGCGCGCTGTACAGACAAAGTATTTATTTTTCAACTGATAGAAACAAATTTATAGATTTATATACCTGAGAATTTGAACGCATATCCTTGTAGTGAAAACTGGCACTTAAACCATCCGGCCAGCCGTGTCTAAGAATACATTTGACATAAACAGGTATTATCTGAAGACATTCATTCATTCATAGGCGTTTCAGTCTTCGCAGACGATGCGCGTTGCGCCCTGTGAGTAGCCACTCTGGGCGCAAGCCTAGACGCTGAATATGGAGATCCTGGGCTGCCCAAACTGCAGGATCCCCCTCTCGACCTTGCTGGTGTAATCCAAAGGAATGCAACGCATGACAGTTTGGCACCAACTCAGCGCCAGGAGCTGCCGGAGTGCGTTCGTAATTTGGAAACCATCTGAAGACAATAGCTTCAATAAATTATCTAAATAGTTTGAGTGAAATGTATTTGTGCCAAATTGCACTTGTTCTGCTAAAATGTTACAAAAATTAAATAATTTTCATCAAGGCCCTTAATGCAGACCGCTTTAATGCGAACACAACTTGCTGGTACAAACTCCTTCATGAAAATGAAGGATTGCTGGACATGGGCGAAACAATAAATAGCACTTACGAGAGATTACCTGAAATTGCTTTTGCTCTAGGGGAACCGCTGGGGAAAAGCTAGGAGTGGTGGCGAGGGACGATTACGTGACAATTCAATTAAATTTCTGCTATTATTTACTGCATTTCTCGATATCCGGAATGGATACACTACTTATTTGAGTAGTTTGAACACCCGTTCTTTGTCTTTCTTCTGCTTGTCATTTTGTTACTTCTGACAGTTGTGGAGGGCCACTACTACCGCAGAATCCTTACATGTAGCTTTTTCCAAAACACCTTATGATTTCTTACAATTCAGCTCAACCCTTTATTGAAGCCTTCAACAAAACATGTTATGCTTTCTTTCAGGGGAAGTATATGTATGAATTATTGAGCATAATGAGGTTGACATGCCACGCACAACCCTTTTTAGTCACATGTGACGCCATATTGGAAATGTCACAGTTGTCTTCCTGGGATTCTGAGAGATGATACGAAGCGGTGATGCTTCGTCATTACTCTTTGTCAGTTAATTTTTCTCCAAGACTAAGACAGAAAGCGTGGACATTCAAACAAAGGGGTCCCTGTTCGATCAAATTACCGCAAAAAGACCAAATTGATGATGCTGATAATGTTATACTCTTTGCATTTAATAAATTATATCTTCCGTAAATATCACATTTTTAATCCATCTTTTTCTTAAGGTTCAAGTTCTTTGGCCATGCTATATCCGCACACCAGTCAGAAGAAGGAGGCAAACACATTCTTAAGAATAGACAACATGAACAAGTAAAGATAGTGCTTCAATGGACATTGTATTTGCTCTCTTGGATACCGACGGATTGGGGGGGGGGGGTGCCTGATACTTTGTTATTATTTTCTTCTGGTCAGTGTTCTCCCTGACAAAGTCCAAAAGCGCGAACACTGAAACAAGGGGGTTTCTGTCTGGTGTAATTGTCGCTAATTTGGAACAACGCCAAGTGGAGCCCATATCTGTAGAAGAGTACGTGCAAGGATATGTTGGTGTTTGCGTGTTGAGACTACAGAGAGATCAAGAACATAATCTGAAATTAGTATACACACCGGTGGAGAGAAGACATGAACATAAGCAGTAGACAAGACCCAATTCACCAACTCAAAAGAAACCAATAAATTACCTTATTTCGCCTTGAGAACTGGTCACCGCAGACTACTAGAACATCTATACCGACTAAAGATCTCACACACAGATGAATGCCTATGTGGAACACGGGGCTAAAATCCTGAACACATTCTACAGGAATGCCCACTTTATAGTGAAAAGAGATGCCAGACCTGGTCAGAGGGTGCGGAGCTGAGACAAAAGCTGTGGGGCAGCCGCTCCGACCTGGTGAAGACTACAGACTTCATCATGGCGACTGACCTGCATATACAGCATGACCAAAGGATCCCGAACGCAAAGAAAAAGAAGAGGTGTTGAGAAACGTCGGAAGTATGAAGTGACTAACTCGGAAACAAATAAGAAGGTAAATCTCTGACTCTATTTATCTTCTATCTTCAGTCCACTTGTGTCGTTACACGTCGTCGGGAGGTGTGATCTCCCTTTGTTTCATCATTTTTGGCAGGTGAAAATCCGCTGGTGAGTTGCCAGGTCAATCCCAGTATCGTTACCAACTTAACGGTTGGTAGCCCCTGGAATATACGATCGTCTATTTTTGGGACTGGTGGTGGTAGAAGCGTAAATTAGAGCAATATAGACCTGCAGCCTGTCAGGCGCAATCTATGCCTCTCCGCTACCGACAAAACCAAGACCTGATGTTACAGCCACACACTCCCATTTTGGTGATTGACTAATGTAAGAAAATGACATGTATATGTATTGGTTAGTGGATACTTTCAGATTTAATTGAAAGATAAAATAATCATATGAATTATTATGTTTAAACAAATAATCTGCTACGCATAAATAAACATTACATTTGCAATGGCAAAGTGGTCATACAAAGACACTTCAGAGTGGGATGAAATGTTCTTCCTCTTTTGTGTTTGTTCTCAATTTCCCGCTACCATACCCTGAAAGGGCTTAAGTAGTAGAATGTAGTCCAGAGAAGGGAATGCGTTGTGTCGTAGTTTACAGCTTGACTGCGATATTTGCACCTTTCGGTCCAACACATCCGACTTCAACAAACATTTTTTGAGTACCGTGTTAGCATTCCCTCTTCGACCCCTTCTCCTTAGCCAGTCTGTCCTGCTGCAGCCTGTTATCCAGGATCACCACGTGGAGGTGTAGAAGGGTCTTGGCAGCTCTGGTTCGCTGGCCCTGATGCTAGCAGTCAGCTATGGGTCGCTGACCACTGCAGCTCATGAGCTGCTCAGCATCTTGATCCCGGATGAAATGTTCGAAACATGATTGTTCTGTGTCTCATCTAGTCCTCAAGTTGAATGACTAGTTCCTTTCTTCGTCGATTTACTTTCCTTAACATTAATATATTCACAACTGGGTAGAAGGAAGTGTATAGAGACAAGAAACCAACCTGCTCGCTTTTCTGCGAGAGAAAATGCAATCTAACAGTTATTTCACTAAAACGCTGGGAAGGGAAGACTAACGTCTGGTCAGGTACATCATACTCAGCAGACATGTTAGTCATGGTCAGGCAAAATATACTGGCCAAGACCCTCACCTCGGCTTCCGTGCAGCCCTTCCTGGAAACGCGCTGTTTTCATGGCAGCCTGGCTAACAAGGTGAGGGATCAACTGTGTAAAATTACTCTTTTGTGCGCACTGAAGAGGGCGTTAAGTAGCGAGCTGCAGTAGCTTTCCTCACATCGCGAGCGTGCTGGTGAAGGTGAACATGGGTCCTCCAAATGGTCGTGCCGTGTTATCATCATCTGCGCGTTACTCACTACTTCGAGGGTCACGAAAACAACCCGTTTCCATGGAAATCAACAATGAAGTCGAGGTGGGTGTAGTAATTACAATATAATTTCAACTTTCAACCAAGTAACAAAAGAAAGAAAACGTATCTTCATGATCATGTGTGTGTGTGTATTTTTTTAGTGTTACAGTTGATGAAAATAAACATTACAGCTCGAGTGGTCTACATGATGTCTACCATTAGACGGATTATCTAACAACATAGTTCATATTACTCACTCATCGTTGTGATTTTTTAGTCACGCTCAATCGAATTTTCCATTAATTTGGCAACAAATTCCATTAGACAGAAAATGTATCTAGCCTCGTACTTCATTAGTGAATGTGGTCCGTCAATAATAATATACCATTTGTTGCAAGTTAATTACCACTTGCAATCCCCGGTTAATGGTATTTTGGCAGATTAATATTTAAGATGATTGCTCTGGTTCCCGCTTCCATAGCGCAAAGTTTTGCTACTTACTTGTCACAGATGATTTATGAACACAATATATAAAACACGGTAGACCACAATCAATAACGGCTTGTTCAAACAGGAAAGTTGACTCTTGAATTCTCTGACAAGGCACAATAATTAAATCACGCTTTTTCATTTTACGCTGTCAAACAAAAGGTATTTGATTACTGAAAGTGCGTGACGCTAACAATATATATATATATATATATATATATATATATATATATATATATATATATATATATATATATATATATATATTTATATATATATATATGATATATATATATATATATATATATATATATATATATATATATATATATATATATATATAGTATATAGTGGAGTTAGCTAGTTGTCAATCAGAAAGCGAAGATGGCGATAGCGTCAAACATGATTATTCAGATACGACCGCATATGACTGCATCTGAGTGGGACAAACTCTACCGCACGGGGTAGGGGGAAGCAAAGGGATATTCTCCAACGGATGTTTATACGGAAATGCGTGCTGTTTACTGTGAGAAGTGTTTGTCGCGTAAAGAGGTGAATAACTGGGTCAATACATTTTTTCAAAGGCACCCAAAAATTGCTGATGAAGTCCGACCTGGTGGAACTACTCAGATTGCAACAAAAGGATATGTGCGCCGGTGGGTGGGATAATTAGAGCTGGCAGTGTACCAACAGGGTATCCAGCCTACACCATAATGCGCATTGGCGAGATATATTTCACGAAAGACGAAGAGGTCGAACGTGAAATGCAAATGTTCTTTAGGCAGGAGACCCACGCCTTCTCTGCTGCAAGTTTTGGCACACTGGTAAAGTGATGGGAAGGGGTATCTTTATGGTGAAAAATAGGTTAATAAATAAGGAACAACTCAAGTGGAATAGTAAATGGTATTCAAGTCGCATTTTATTTTTTAATTGTTTTTAATAGCCACACTTTTTGAGTAGTGTTTGTGTATTCAAATGTCCTTTTTACAGAATATGTATTCTCCTGCCCCGCTCTTTAATTAAATTCAAATCCATATTCGTCCTGAACTTCGTTGTCTACTCTGAGTGTAATTCTCACCTGTATAATTTTAAGCAGTATCTCAACTGTATGGCTTATCCGGCTGATTATTCTAAAATCCGAACATTCGGTTTTAACGAGGTTTCCTGGCAAGTGTTACATGCAGATGTTAGCAGGTCGCTCGGCATAGATTTCGTATTGTAGATATCATAGCATTGATCGGTGATTTTTATCTACACCGAATTCCTCTACAGCATCTATCGTTTCTATATTTATTATATCCATGTCTATTGCTTTCCCTTTTGTCATATCTGTGATCACTTTCTCTAGTTATGATCTGAGGATGCTGGGGAAGTCATTATTGAATTGTGATGGTTTGTCACAACTGTTAAGTGACAATGTTCAGATTTCGATCAGACCACTGCAAACAGGTGCATCTGGTCAACAAATTACAAATCTGACATATAGACATGTGGATGTGTAGGGATAGCATACAAAGAGTAGAACCATCTTCTTCTAAGACAGATTGTCAGGTTTACGAGAAAAATGTAGGCGATAATTTGAGATCGAGCGTGGACAAAGAAGCTGAAGAATTTGTATCACCAAGTTAACGATAATGAAAAGAAAAGTAACCCACGTTTTGACCTATACAAGTCAATACCTCATTAACACATCGAAGTAATCTTCTTGTATGCCTGATCGATTTGGACGTTCATCGATAGTTTCTAATTTAGCGAGCAACCTTTGACTAGACTTTTATTATGTCCTCGACACACTGCGTCATTACTTCTGTCCCTAACTGAGTCCATATAATTATAACATCTAAGGGGATCAGAGAAATACTTCCCAGGATTAAAGAAGGCAATTTTCGAAATAGTTTGCGGATCGAACTCTCGATATGAGACTGTCATAGAATCTGGAAATAGTTTACTTCTTACGATTCTGATTCAAAATGGAAAGATAGAAGTAAAAAAAATCATTTGTGTTTCTGTCCTTTCATTTTGTTCCAGTAGGAGCACGATGTCACGTCACATCTGTAGTTGGCTTTCTAGCATAGAGGAAGCCAACATTCAGATGATTTACTGTTGAAGTTAATCTTGATGGACGTATGTCGATTTGACGACTCTGCAAGATGATAAACATCGATTAGCACCACCTTAACTTGCCGTTTCCTTATTTTACAAATAGAATCCTCTTCAGATACGCCTACTTATCTTCACTTGCCTTGGCTGTTCCTCTTCAACCATATGTTCCTTGGTTTCTTTACTGTTCAAATCCAGTGCTTACTTAACTGAAACTTCATCCATATCCGTCTATTTGATATTGCATCCTTGCCACGAAGCCGTATCGGCTGTTATTTAATCGTCGATAAAAACATATATATGTTAAAGGCTCAATTATCGCACAGCGAAAGACAGAATTGAGTGATACTTAATTCTGCCGCATGCAAACAGGCTGTGATCGTTCTATTGCATGCTCGTATCTCTAAAACTTCTCTCACTCTCTATGTCTCTCTCTCTGGCTGTCTGTCTACCTCTCTGTTTCTCTATCTTTCTCTCTTACTCTCTCTCTCTGGCTCTCTCTCACTCTCTCTCTCTCTATATATAAATATATATATATATATATATTACTATATATACATATATATATACATATATATACATATATATATATAAATATATATATGTATATATATATATATATATATATATATATATATATATATATATATATATATATATATATATATATATATATATATATTGGGGGTGTTTGTGGCGAAGTGGGCAAGCCGTTTGCTTCGTGTTCAAACGGTCGGGGTCAAATTGCGAGCTGCGAAGGTCGGTCCATGATTCCTGGGTTCATCGCTAGAGCTACGGAGTTCCTGCATTGTGTGATGCTTTCAGCAGGCGAGGTACTATTTTGCGGAGAAAGATGGAACCATGTGGAGGAACCCGCGGCGACCTGAATTGCTGAATACATTTTGGCAATGACATCTTCTGACGAACCAATATGCGCCTGACCTGGTCTCGTAAGATCTTTCGTTAAGTCAAATCCTTCTTTGAACATCGTTGTCCAGTTCTTCATTGTCTTCGACACACTTTTGTCACCATACACTGCCTGCATTTGCAATGAATGTCAACTTGTCGACATCCTTCAGATGCTAGAAATCGAATCGCCGCTCGCTGATCAACTCTGGACGGAATCCGTATCATACCCGTCATGTTTTCAACGGTCTGCTGAGGACACTGAGTCGAAGGTTAATGAAATGTTGCAAACTTGACGGTTGGTATGTGCTGTTTACACCATAATTGACGTCATCATGCGCATCGTATGTTGTTTTCTTGGTCCGGTTTCATTTGAATACGCCTCGTATACACACATCTTCTTCTTCGTCGTTCGTTCTCAAGCTTCCATCTACTAAGTCCTAGAAAAAGCTTTGCAGTTGCAGGATGTACTCAAGAGAACGAAATGCGTTGTGTCGCAGTTTACAGCTTGACTGCGACATTTGGATATTTCGGTCCGACGTATCCGACTAAGTTATATATAT